>JAJGRW010000832.1:2222751-2343440 GCA_025461045.1 Carex parvula
AATCACTTTGAAAGCGCTATCAAATCAAGAAACAAATCAAGGAAACTCACCATAGACTTAAAATAACTTGTTTCATTGTTCCTCGAAGAGATAACCTACAACAAGAAAAGATAAAATAGAGAAAGTCAGCAAGCATTTATAATTTGAAGGCAAGCAATGAAAGTTTAAACTTCACAAAAGACAAGCGCACATTCACAAACTAAATCAAGAATTGGGGTTCTGACCTCATTGAGATGCTCTCCAGACTGTGCTTCAAGGTGTCTAACATCTTTCGCCTTTAGTTCATTGATAAGCATGTCCTTTTCTCTGCACTCAGCTTCCTTGTCTCTTAACTGATATCTGAAGAAAAAAAATATACAGAAAATCACAAAACATGTCTTGGCACAATTAGAAGTTATCACTCATGTTGCACGCTTTCGTCTCACAACATGAAGCATTGGTATGTTTTAATTGAGCAATACCTGGATGAAGAGGCAAGATTAAAAAGGAATTTCATCATGTTCTTAGCCTCCGGGAGGGACTGGACTTGATTCCATGTCCCATTGCTATTTAAGCCCCGCTCCATTTCCTCAGCCTCTGACAGTTGGGATGCCATCGATACCAGAGTGCTAGAAGATGCTGCCAGCATATTCTCTAGTGCTGAAATTCTCAAACTCCGTGCACTAGGTGACATTGTTTGTGGGTGGTCACTGTCATTTAAGCAACATGAAAAAATAATTAAGAGATAGAGCACGAGGGGAAAAATATATGTTTCCAAAAGAAACACCAAACTAGAGCTGAGAAATGGAGAAACCAGAGAAAGAGCAACCTCATTATTTTCTCCTGGAGCATTTCAGTCTCTTCCTTGAGCCTTGCAATCTCTTTTAAAATTGCAGCCCATCTGTTTACCCAAAGAAAAATAAAAGAAAAATAACAAGTACAAATTATTATAACATCCACCTTATTGCACGCATATCAAAAAGTAATGACACTGAACAATATAACAATAAAAATAAAAGAGAGAATTACTCTTGCATTTGCCGCTCATACTGTGACCGTAATTCTTGTACCCTTACGGTAACCTCAAGTTCATGCTCGACAGCTTGCATCAAGGCCTTCAAAATTAGAACATTTTCATTAGGAAAAAAAATGCAAAAAAGGTGATAGTGTCAAAAAGGTGAAACTGCTCCTTCACCTAACCACAGAATTATGAATCAAATAGGGACTAAAGAGCTAAAACTTGACTATAATACAATGATGACGAAGAAATGCACAAAATTGTGCTTAAATCTTGTCAAGGTGTACGAGTATACCTGAGTTTCGAAGGGTTTCAGGGCAAATTCACAGCATTTTTTATCAGTCTCATTCAATTGATGGAGAAGTTCTTCATTTTTCAGCTCTAATAGAGAAACCTTTTCTTGTAGGATCTGCATGTTTTTGACACCAATTAAAATTGTCTTCCTAATCATAAAAGGTTCAACGTGTTTCAAAACTTTTATTGAGTCAACAGGATCTCTAAAAGCACACATGAACTTGCACTTGCACTACCAAGATAATTAACATTTTAATTATTAATAACATTTACCTAATCCTTTGCCAAATACAACAACGAGCTTAGAACAAGTACTTGTACCTGAATCTCTTTGAGCTTCGCACTGCCACTGCGGGCAAAATGAAGTTCACCTTGCATTTGCTCCAACTGGCTGCGCAGCCTTTGCATTTCGGCTGCCACTGGGTCGCGATTAATCTAAACATGCATATAAACAATGAAAATTAATAAACACAACAGAAGAAGAATTAAAGTTTGTAAATGATGATAGCTTATCTTACAATTGCTTTGTTCTTGATATTTCGGGCCCTATATGCATACTTGAGAGTGTTTATAGTCTCCTCAGCGTTTGAGTCAGCAGGACTAATGCAAGCTGCAGACAACATGTAAATATGGAATAAGCAAGCACTGAACAGAATTTTCTAGTTATACCACATTACCACTACAAGAAAAAAAGAGAGAGAACAAAACACACCAATCATAACAGTCTTGCTGTTTCCTCCAAGAGAATCCTACAAAAGGAAAAAAATTTCATATATAAATCAATCAAACATACAGAGCACAAATTTATAAACACAATACTTCCAACATCAATTAGAAATCAATTGCTCCAAAAGTAACATTTTTTTAACGAATTATGAACTAAGACTACCAGTTAACAAGACAATTCAGCAACAACAGTTGTAATGCAAGATGTAACAAAAGCTGTAATGTTACTATTTAAAAATCAGCAGCTAAATATCACAAGAACAGAAAAATGAATCAGCTTCAGTCAATTTCTTTATCCCCTTCATATTATCTTTACTCAAGTACAACTGCAAACACAGAAAAATTAAACAGTGCTCAACTTGTAGCCTTTGCAGCTATCTATGTTGTTGTTTGCAATAGGCAACATGTTACTATTTGCAAATCCGAGATGTAAGGAAGAAATAACTACATCAAACATTATACCTGCAACACTCTGGTCAGCTTGCTGTCCCGATAGGGAACAAAAGCTCCCTCTTTGCGCTTCTTCTCATCACCCAACGCATTGATGACATTTCCAAGAGATAGAAGGCCTTTATTGATATGTACCCCTGAATAAATATGAAACATATTATAGTTTCTCCCTTAAAGTGTGAAGAAGGTAAAATATTGTCAATTATATATGTAATTCTTTTTTGGACAATTTTCTTATTCTTGTTTTTATGTTTCCTACTGCAATCAATTTTGAACACATAATGATATTATTTTTTAACAACAAGGAAATGACCAACACTTGACATTCTTTTTGTTACTGTTTGTTCATCTCATAATTACTTTAAACCTAGGCCCTAGCTACAAACAGAACAGTAAAGAAGGAATATTATATGGTCCCAACCTTCTTTAAGCCTCAAGCCATCAGCCCCGGTATGCTTGGCACGCTCTGAGCCGGCCAAATCAACCAAGTGAAGTTTGGAGATTAGGATATCATCTTCAGCATTGCTTTGGGATAAACTGGCTGTGCCCTTTTGCTCAATGCAAATGGTGAAGATAGCGTGAGACCGGCTATAAAGGGAAACAAGGGATCTTTTAGAATCTAAATAAAGACAGAAAAGATGTTATGGCACTTTAATAAAAAGTAACTTTGCCTATAAGAATAAAGAAATATCATTTTTTGTCTTGCTTTTAGATACTATCATACAACATGAATAACTTGTAATGTGTACACATTATATCATGCAACTTTTGATAATACAATGAGCAAGGTAACAGTAACATAACTAAGGGAAGCTATCCACAATTCTGGAGAGATTATAATAAGTAAATATTCACATCTTTTACAAAAATGAAATAAGATGTTCAACATTTGAAACCTATTTCTTTGTCTTGTGATGAATTATGTACAGAAAAACCAAACACAAAATAATCAAATAAAAGAGAGGTACCTCGACTGGCTATTCATATGTGTACTTGCAGCGGCACGGTTCAAAGACCCTCGAGCCAGGAAAGAAGCCATTTCTTTTTTTGATTTGACTTCTGGTTCACTGACACCTGCAAGGATGATGCCACCAAGTGCTGTTTCTCTGATCTGAATAGGCACTCGGTTAGGACAAGATTTTGCTGTATGGGTTTGTGGGTCTAGGAGATCAAACACCTCTTTGAAATCTGTCGTGAAGATTTCATTAGCAGAAAAGAAAATATATATTGATTTAGACAATAAAAAAACATTTGGGTTTGAATTTAGTTTGGAAGATGTGTATATATAGTTTACTATCAACAGAGACTGAATTTTTGTTAAAACATGATATTTTAAAAATGTTAGGTTTGATAATGAGAATGAGTACTTGCAAGCTACAGTGTTGATAGTGAGACACCAAGGATAACAAAGTAGGTGCATCAGTAGCTGGGATACTTCCTAACAGTAATGATTGATGCCTTGATGGGAACATACCACACAAGTACAAATATTCTTTCAATTTTAATTAATTAGCATACCTCTATGAACGTAACTCTGATGAGAAATTCTGTCTTGTCCCTCAGTTTGTTTACTTTTTCAAAAATTTCTTCCATAACTTTCGGTATGATCCCGCTAGCATTAGTTTCTCCTAAATAATTTGTGCCCATGGTATATGTCTTCCCAGAAGCAGTCTATAATTTAAAAAAATAGCATCAATATTTGTGAGGAAATAATCCATTTATTTATCCACAAACCATGGATAGGCATTTTAAAGGGATTAAGATTCCAGGTCTCACCACATTCTGCCAGCTGGTTGATTCAGGTATTATGGAACAAGTACTAGAATCTTATTTCAAAAATTGAGGGTTAAATGGGGCACTATGAAGCAAGTTTTAAATAAAACTGAATCAAGTGAAGGTTGATCACTCAACTAATTAAGGGGTAACCGAGTCTAGGCAAGGCTTAATTAGTTCACCATTCGGGTAAGTACTGGAACAAGATGCTCATAGTACAATACAAACCTGTCCATATGCCAGCACAGTGGCATTGTAGCCATGGAATAACGCATCAACAAGCGGTTTCACACATTCCTCAAAAATTCTACAAGATTGTGGCGCAACTGATGATCCATACACATGGTCATACGTAAACACATGCGAACCAATTTGGACCTGCACAATTTTCAAAAGTATAGGAGTTTTACTTTTACAGATGCTGTACAAGAAAAGAATGCCAGTTTCGCAAAAAGTGAATTGTGCTGCTATGCACTTGATTAAATACTAACAACAAAACTGATTATGACAACTGCATGTTGAATTATTTTAATTAAAAGTACAGACTACAACATGTACAATGTTTCTCAATTAAGAGAAAATGTTGTGACAAGATTGAGAAGGAACTGTGTATTTTTTTTTCCAAACTTAATCTTAAAGGTGAAAACTTGACTATGGTTGTTGGTAGTCTCACGAAATTGGCAAAGTTGAAGAAAATTAGGGATCTGACCTTGTTGAATTAATAAACTTAATTTAGTATTTTGTGGAGTATTCTAGAAAGTTAGAGAAATATCAAAGTCTAGAGTTCAAATCCAAATTGTCTTCTAATATGTAATAGCCTTTAGAATTCATGAATGTTTATGATAAATATCTAGAAAATAGATAAGGATAGGAGTAGAGATATCTAGATATTTTGTATGAGGTGTAATAGGCCTAGAATGTTCTTTGGAGTAATATAAATAGATGTATGAGCTTTTGTAGGAAGTATGCACGTGTAAAATAAATACAAGCTTTGTAATAGAAGAAAATAGCCTCTTGTACTCTTGCTTTGTGATAAGAAATAGAGTTTGAAGTTTGTGTTCTCTCCACCAAAATTATAATTTCAATCTAACAAAGTGGTATCAGAGCCATGGCAAGTTCCTCCGTGACATCACTTGGACAAGTTCCATTACCGCGCCTTACAAAGACAAACTATGAGAATTGGAGTATACAAATGAAGGCTTTACTCGGTGCGCAAGATGCGTGGGAAGTAGTCGAAGTCGGCTATGATGATCCGGGTACAACAGCCCAAATGCCCGTGAATCAATTGAAGCTTCTCAAAGAAACCAGAATGAGAGATAAAACCGCACTCTATCTTCTTTTTCAAGCGGTTGATGAATCTGGTTTTGAGAAGATCGCCGGTGCGACAAGATCAAAGGAGGCGTGGCAAATTTTAGAGAAGGCATACAAAGGTGCCGACCGAGTAAAACAAGTTCGGTTACAAACTCTTCGTGGCGAACTCGAGGCGATGAAAATGAAAGAATCTGAAGGTGTATCCGACTATATAACTAGGGTACAAAGCGTTGTTAATCAACTAAAACGAAATGGCGAGACTCTAACCGATGCAAGAGTGGTGGAGAAAATATTACGGACTTTGACTGATGACTTCGAGAATGTGGTGTGTGCGATTGAAGAGTCAAAAAACTTACAAGAAATGACCATCGACGACCTCTCAAGCTCCTTGGTGGCTCATGAGCAAAGGAAAAAGAAGAAGAAGCAAGAATTGCTAGAAGAAGCGTTGCAAGCAAAAGCAACATTAAAAGAAGACAAACCAGGCAGCAGTGAACAAGGTCGAGGTCGAGGTCGTGGCTGCCGTGGAGGTCGCGGTCGAGGTCAAGGTGAAAATGAAGAAAAAGAAGAGAGGTACTTCAACTACTCGCGTGGAGGAGGACGCGGTCGTGGTAGAGGCGGCAGGTCAAGTAAGGCACACATCCAATGTTATAATTGCAAGAAGTATGGTCATTATGCATCGGAGTGTTATCACAATGAGAAAAAGGTGGAGGAAAATGCAAATCTGGCTACTAAACAAGAAGCCAATGATAGTGGTATAGTGTTATTGGTGAATAAGGAAGATAGTCCCGACAATGAAAACGTGTGGTATCTCGACACGGGTGCAAGCAACCACATGTGCGGTTACAAACATATGTTTAACAAAGTTGAGGAGATATCAAATGGTCATGTCTCATTTGGAGATGCTTCTAAGGTACGGGTAGAAGGTCAAGGAGATATTTTAATTCAATTGAAGGATGGGACTCAAAAATTTATCTCAAATGTTTATTATGTCCCGGAAATGAAAACTAATATTTTGAGTTTGGGACAATTAATGGAATTGGGTTATTCAATTTACATGAAAGGAAATACTCTTTATTTGAGAGACCAAAATAATCGGTTGTTAGCACAAGTTGAGATGACCAAAAATAGGATGTACAAGTTGAATTTGATTAATACACGAGCAAAGTGTTTGAAAGCATGTGTAGAAGATAAAACATGGCTATGGCATTTGAGGTTTGGGCATGTGAACTTTGGAGGTTTGAAAGAAATGGCAAGCAAGAATATGGTATTTGGATTACCACCAATCAATATTCCCGACAAGATGTGTGAGGGGTGTATACTCGGGAAACATGCAAGAAGTAGCTTTTCAAAAAAGGCGGACTATCGAGCAAAGAAGCCTCTTGAGTTGGTGCATACTGACATATGTGGTCCGATCAACCCTGCATACTGACATATGTGGTCCGATCAACCCAAGCTCCTTTGGTGGAAACTGGTATTTCATAACTTTTATTGATGATTTTTCTAGAAAAACATGGGTTTATTTTATGAAAGAGAAGTCAGAAGCTATAGCCATTTTTAAGAAATTTACATTTTTTGTTGAAAAGCAAAGTGACTATTTTATTAAGGCTTTGAGATCGGATCGAGGCGGCGAATTTACTTCAGCCGCATTTAACTCTTTTTGTGAGTCACACGGTATTCGGCGTTTTTTGACGGTGCCATACACACCCCAACAAAATGGAGTCGTGGAGCGTAAGAATCGGACTATTCTTGACATGGTCCGAAGCATGCTCAAGAGTAAGAACATGCCAAAGAATTTTGGACGGAGGCGGTGAATTGTGCAGTTTATTTGTTAAATCGGTGCAAGACAATAAGCTTGGAGAATATAACACCGCAAGAGGCATAGAGTGGTTTAAAACCAACGGTAGCGCATCTAAAAGTATTCGGTAGCATTGCATATGCTCATGTACCGGATCAAAAGCGTGTGAAATTGGATGACAAGAGTTTGAAGTTGATTTTTGTTGGGTATGATGAGAGATCTAAAGCATATAAACTTTATGATCCAACTAACAAGAAGATGTGTATTAGTCGTGATGTGCAGGTAAACGAAGAAGCCATGTGGGATTGGAATTCAATGGTGGAAGTTTCTCATGAGGCGACGAAAGATGAGAAACAAATGCTGAAACACATGCCTCTTACAACAACAATATCAGATGCACCCTCATTGGATGACGAGATGAGAACCTCGAAAACAAGAAGCATAAGGGACTTATACAAGACGACAAGTGAGTTGCATTTGGTGTGTCTCCTAGCTCAAGGTGACAATATCTCTTTTGAAGAGGCAATTGAAGATAGCAAGTGGAAAGCTGCTATGGATGACGAGATGCATGCAATCGAGAAAAATGACACGTGGGAACTAAGTTCACTTCCTGAAGGTCACAAGCCAATTGGTGTGAAATGGGTGTACAAGAAGAAAATGAACCCGCAAGGTGAAATAGAGAAATACAAAGCAAGATTGGTGGCAAAAGGCTACAAGCAAAAGGCCGGTATCGACTATGAAGAGGTGTTTGCGCCGGTAGCTCGAATGGAGACAATTCGACTATTAATTTCAATTGCCGCACAATCTAAATGGCCTATCTTTCAAATGGATGTCAAGTCGGCATTTCTCAATGGCATCTTAGAAGAGGAGGTATATGTTGAGCAACCCCCCGGGTATATTAAAGAAGGTCATGAAGGTAAAGTTTTAAAATTAAAGAAGGCGTTATATGGTTTGAAACAAGCTCCTAGAGCTTGGAATACCCGAATTGATCAATATTTTAAATCACACGGTTTTGTGCAATGCCCATATGAACATGCACTTTATGTGAAGGTTGAAAATGGAGATATGTTGATTATAGCTTTATATGTCGATGATTTAATTTTTATGGGCAATAGTGGAAAAATAATTGATGAGTTTAAAGAGGCCATGATGCGGGATTTCGAAATGACTAATTTGGGACTTATGTCCTATTTTCTCGGTCTCGAGATAAAACAAGAAAATGAAGGAATTTTTGTTTCACAAGAGGCTTATGCAAAAGAAGTTTTGAAAAGGTTTAATATGGAAGATTGTAAGCCGGTAAGCACACCGGTTGATTGTGGTGTGAAGTTGTCTCGGCATGACAAAGGAAAGGTGATTGATGTAACCTTATACAAGAGCCTTGTTGGTAGTTTGAGATATTTGACATGTACAAGGCCGGACATTTTATATGTTGTTGGGCTTGTAAGCCGGTACATGGAGGAGCCGAGTTCAACACATTGAAAAGCCATCAAACAGATTTTCCGTTACATTCGAGGTACTCTATCTCTTGGTTTATTTTATCACTCATCCACTAATAATTTTGGATTTTTTGGTTATTCGGATAGTGATTGGGGTGGAGACACAGATGATAGAAAGAGCACCTCGGGATTTGCATTTTACATGGGAGATACGGCTTTCACGTGGCTTTCAAAAAAGCAACCAATTGTAACACTTCGACGTGTGAAGCAGAATATGTGGCAGCAGGGACATGTGTGTGTCATGCAATTTGGTTAAGGAGATTACTCAAAGAGATTAATTTTTCTCAAGATGAGGCTATACCAATTTATTTGGATAGCAAGTCGGCAATTGAATTGGCGAAAAATCCGGTTCACCATGAAAGAAGCAAACATATCGATGTGAGATTTCATTTTATCCGGGAGCATGTGAAGGAGAAAAATATCGAATTGATACATGTGAACAGTGAAGATCAAGTTGCCAATATTTTTACGAAACCATTGCCAATCAAGTCGTTTGAAAAATTGAGGAATCTTTTTGGCATGTAAGATGGAAAGAAATTAAGTTTAAGAGGGGGTGTTGAAATTAATACACTTAATTTAGTATTTTGTGAAGTATCTAGAAAGTTAGAGAATATCAAAGTCTAGAGTTCAAATCCAAATTGTCTTCTAATATGTATAGCCTTTAGATTCATGAATGTTCATGAGAAATATCTAGAAATAGATAAGGATAGGAGTAGAGATATCTAGATATTTTGTATGAGTGTAATAGGCTTAGAATGTTCTTTGGAGTAATATAAATAGATGTATGAGCTTTTGTAGGAAGTATGCACGTGTAAAATAGATACAAGCTTTGTAATAGAAGAAAATAGCCTCTTGTACTCTTGCTTTGTGATAAGAAATAGAGTTTGAAGTTTGTGTTCTCTCCACCAAAATTATAATTTCAATCTACAGACCTGAGGTTCGCCAGGTGTGACAGTCACACAATTGGTGAAGCATTGAGAAGATCAAGCAGTGATCAGCGGTCGAATATTAACAGCCACCTTAACAGAGTCATCTGAGCCCTCCATAGCTCCGATACTGTCTATTTTATCTCCTTAAATTTCAGCGATTAGGGAGCAAATCGTGATAAAGAGAGGAAGCACATAAGATCGGGAAGGGAAACCAAGCGATCGGGTTTTGGTACCTCTTATCGTTTAGAGTTGGAATATTTATCCTCTGAAGTCTGAACTGTCAAGTGACATAATGAGCGTCTAATCAGCCAGACCGCGCGATTTCGAATTCGAATTTTAAAAACAACTTTGAACAGGTGAAATCCGGTTTCATAGTCCGGTTTTTGATAAAATCCGGTTGGTTTTTCTTATAAAAGCCGGTTACTTTTTAAAGGCTATTAATGTGAAAGAAAGGCTATATATTGATGGCATCTGTACCCTCTTATTAGATAGGTTCAAATTATTATCATTTTTATGACAACTTAATAATGTTATTATTCTCTTGAAAGAACTTATAATTCATTTATTTTTATAAGACAAATACTGAATCAGAAAAATTAATAACAAAGAATCTTAAACTTATTCCCGTCGAACGAAACATATACTGATTTTGATCAACGGTATGGACTACGCAAATATAATTATTAATCAAAGCTTGTAGATCATAACTAATATTTCTTTATTTTTAACAAACAAAAACCAATTAATTAATTTGTAAAATTGCAATGATAATTTAACAACCCAATATATAATACAAATTTTAATAATACTGTTGGTTTTGAAAATTTAATAAAATTAAGAAATCAGAGCATAAATAACTATTATTCACCGAAATTTTAATTTACCTTTTCTATTATTTTGGATTATGAATTTTGAAAGGTGAGTCATATATCTCAATTACGAAATAAGTATTTTAAAAATAGCATACATCCTTTTCTATTTTTTATTTTTTTTATTTTCTATGAATAAAAATTTGGGCTCAAATTATATATAATATAAAATAGATGTGAATTAATTAATTAGGTCAGACATTAATTTTTTTAAATTGGGCTCTTTGGGTTAAATTTGTTTGTGTAAACAGTATGGATATGCCTTATAGGCATGTTTGGTTATGGGTTAAAATTAAATGGGAATAAGTTATTTTTGTTTGGTGGAATAAGTTGTTTTTTTTTTTTATTTCTTACTATTCCATCCAGTTTATTCATATTTTGCAGCATAAATGTAAAATAAAATACTTATTTTACAACTTATACCACAACCAAAGATAGCCTACGGTGATAAAATTAGAAATATGTTTCTACATATACAATTTCTTTCTCACCAATCGAATTCTAATTACAAATAATGTAATTACCGGAGAGGATATGTCCATACTGAAGAGTGGGTCCCACAACACCAAGTCACCAGGAACGCGTATCCTCTGCATTAACTCAAAAGGAAATCTTTTGAATTAATGAATCTCAACCATCTGGTTTTAAACGGAGCAATCCGGCTCCTGCCTATAACATAGGGGTCTTTCAATATTAGTGCAGATCTAGTTCACACGAATTTTAAAACAGATCAGACGGTTGAAATTCATTAACTCAAAAGATTTCCCTTTTGAGTTAATGCAGAGAATATGTATTCAAGTCACCAGCCACCTGCCCATGTCCGCATCTTCAACAGTAACTCAAAATTTGAGTTGAACTCAGAACCGTCCTATCAAAATTCGGACCAACTGACCGAAGTAGAATGCACTGAACACCTTTGATATTCGTACAGATGCTGATTGAATGGTTTGGATCTAAACTCAAACTTTGAGTTACCGAGAGTATCAATTCCTAACGAAAACGAAAGTATTTCGTTCGATTTAATTTATTTAAATGCGATTCAATTTCAATGGAGATAATTGGGCAGCATTAATTTCATTTTGGCAATTTCTCTGTTCAGAGCTCCAAATGGATCGTTGACATTCCAAATATTTCCCTTAGGGCCTGTTCGGATGGCTCTTTCTTAATGGGAATACGTGGGGTTTTGACCGACTGGGATTTTTAATCTCAAACTCCGTTCGGATGACTTATTCGTTCTCCAAAATCCCAATTTTTCTTTCTAACTTTTCCCAGCATAGGCTAAAATCGTGAGAACAAAAACATTGAGTCTGACTGAATTTTTCTTTCCCAACTTCGTGTGGTGCTGCTCATTCTCTCTCTCAGTCGCTTATCATGAAGTTACCAGCTGTTGCTGCATCTTTTCTCTTGAGTACTTGTGTAAGCAGCAAACAAGATTGAATAATGAAGACAATTCTAATGTTAAGGTTGAAACTTTGACCTATAGTTTCGATTTCATTAATTTTTTACCATTATATTTATAAATTTCTACAAAGAAAATTTATAAAAATAAATTATAAGTAATGTGATGTTATGTTATTATTTAATTTATAAAATAATAATTAAAGAAAATTGTATTATTTATTTAATCTACTTGTTTAATTGCATTATTTAATCTAGTTAATTAGTAATGTTATGTTATAAAATAATATATAATAAGTAATGTGATGTTATGTTATTAATTAATTAATTTATTTAATTGTATTATGATATTTTATTAATAAAGAAAATTGTGTAATATCAAACATATAAAATATTTTAGAAAGAAAAATAGAATTTCCCATAATTAATCCCACTGTTCAACCGAACACTCATTCAACACATTCCCATAATTAATTCCATGCGTACCCGCATCCATGGGTTCCCGCTTTTTCAAAAGTGGATTCCCATCCCCGTCAAATCCCATCCCGTGTAATCCCTGACATCCGAACAGGCCCTTAAAGAAAAGTGATTCAGGACAAGCCCAATATGATACAGCTCGTTCAACTTAAGATGATGCTTGCCCCGAACAAGTTACCAAGTGCAATGAATCCACATTGGTTTACTCTGTGTGCAAGAGGATCCAACCAAAAGATCAAACATGGCAGCCATCGGTGTTATGCTTGACAGCATACATTATATAATAAATGAATAGTTCGGGTTTGGTTCAGCGGAATCAAATTTGTGATTCGGGAATAATTCGTATATAATTCAGAAATGATTCGGTACCACAAAGAAGTAAAAAAAAAAAAAAAAAAAAAAAAAAAAACCAAAAACCCCAAAGAAGTCGTGTTTTATTCGCGAATAATTCGTGATTCGCGTTTTATCAGGAATAAAATGTATAATACGTTTTTTTTTACATTTTATTCGGCGTTCGATTCGGAAATGTAAAAAAAACGAATTAAACGCGAATTATGTTACTATGCTTGATAGTACCCACATCTATGCCCGCTCCCCCCCCCCTCCCCGGGCATTGTGCGGCCCCTAGACTGGGTCCATAGAATCATTGTGTGACTCCCAGTCTTTGAGGTCACACAATGCTCTTGCAGTCTGGATAGTTTTCGAATTTTCTCAAAATTGGAGTGTTTTGATTTATTTTTTTATTATAATAGAAATAAAAATTTCAGAAATTAATGTATGTTGTAATTTAAAAAGTCAGGACACTTGTCCTGTATTGGTATTGTTTTTCTGATAGTTTCAAACATTTGTGACAAGTGGGGGTATGACAGGACCTGTCATTGCTAGAGTTAATTGCAACGTTACGCGGCTGTATATATATATATATATATACCACTAATTATTTGAAGTGGCCACAGTTGAAAGACTGGGTCTAATATTTTCACTTTAATTTGTGGCTTATATTTTGTCCATATCTATTTATCTATTTATAGATATATAATCTGAAATGAATCAGTTTTACTGTAGATGAACAGTATCATATACAATATCATTCCATCTCTCAAGCGTTTGATTTATTTTGGACGGTTGGTGATTTCTTCAGCATTTTTCTCGATGGAGCGATGCGTGTCTATCGTTACTTCTTCATTTTATCGATGCAAAATAGATGGTTAATCTTAGAATTTGAATGTACTATAAGGATCAAGATATATTTTTTATATACTCAGAAGTGGTTTTTGAACCGGGATCAATATATAACTCAAATCGGAAACATTTTTTTTTTTTTAGTAATACACTAATTAAGTAATAGTTTAATTTTTTTACAGCCGGAAAAAATTAATTCTATTTGAAAAATATTTCGTAGTACTTTTAGTAAATTTAAATTATAAAATACTTTATCTATTTTGTTTGATGTTCTTTTTACATATTTAAATTATAAGTTGTTCTAAAACAAAATAAATAAAAAAAAGCTTCAAGTACCTGTGAAGTTGGGGCCTCCTCAGCAATGCATGCTGGACATTAAAGAACAGGCAATCTGGCTATTCCCAAATTATTGAAATTGCAATTAGATCATAACATCCTCCCTTTGACCTCGTCCTGTGTGCCTCTGCCAACCTCCGCCACCCGGAGAAGCAGGGGCGGATTCAGGATTTTTGTCAGAAGGGGCAAAAAAATATTGATCCGGTTTAAATACCTAATCGGATTTAAAATCCATTAACCAATTGGGTACTCGATAAAAAAACAATGCTTTAACTTGTACTTTCTAATTTTTTTACTCGTAATTTCTGATGCTCTGACTTAAATTCTAATTACCAATCAAAATTCAACATATTTATTTCAATTTTAACCCTAAATTTGACTCAAATTACAAATTAAACGTCCAGAGGGGGACAAAAAAATTTTAAGAGGAGCAAAGTCGGTCGACACCGATAAATCTCCACTAAAACTCAAAATCTAGGGAAACAACTGCCCCCCCTTGGAACACTCTAGGTCCGCCCCTGCAGAGAAGGGCCTCAAGCCTCCCTGAGAAGCGATTCCGGTGATCGTAACTCCAACGATTAAGAGAATAAGGATAATAAAATGCTTTGAGGCCATGGTTTACAGTTTTCTTGTATTTGTTTGCTGCTCATATGAGCCAAGTTTGATACAAATTTATATATATATATATATATATATATAGTTGCAGTAGATTTGAGCCTAATATTTGGATGAAGTGACATTTTGAAATTTATCAAGGGTTATATGAAAAATAAACATAACGTCTTTTAAGATCTGAGCAAGTTGGTAGCATCGACTCTGTTAATTACACATTGAGCAAGGAGCTCAACCCTTCATTTATCCTTGAAGATATATACATGATTTTAAATTCTAAGATACGCCATCAGAGGGGAAGGCTGGGATTTGAGCAAGGCACGAGGGAGGAGAGAGAGATACATGATTTTAAATTCAAGGGTATATTTGTCATTTTAATTTTAAAATTATTAAGTAAAGAGTTGAATAATTAAATTGATATAGAAATAAGAATGTTAAATTTTTATGGGGATATGAATATTAAGTTTTGATGAGAATATAGGCTATTTCAAAAGTTTAATTCTATGTGTACATCGGAAATTTTCTCATTTATATAAATGTAAGAAATTAATGAAGTAGTTTATTTATATCAGGATAATGCGACTTTGTTGTCAGGGCATCCCTGATAATACGGGAGCACTGTTGCTGTGGTGAGGTTCAATGGCGAGACATGGGTAGAGAATGAGGTCAATTGACTTCTATTTTTTTTTCAACTGTTGCATGTTGTCAGGACAATCTAGTAGACTTTGTGTTCTATAATTTATAGTAAATGCTACATGTACAAGAAAATTGACTCTCATATTTTTGTGAAATTTTATACTATTGATCTTCATTCTTTAAAAAAGAATCTATGTATAATTTTGGAAGATTTCTAGCATTTAGAACATTTTTAATTAAAAAAATCAAAAGCTCACATGTGACACTTCTTATTTTATATCCTTTCTCTCTTATAACATCTCTCTTACTCACCATTCTTATTGAAAACTTTTTTTTTTATCCCCATTCACTAAATTCCTGTCTCCGCCCTTGATAAGGTTGCTATCGGCATAGCATATGCCGAGGCCATAGATTCGATCCACGTTTGTGTCAACCGTGTCATTGACGAAGAAGCCGCCATTTGTTTGGGCACCAGTGACTATGGAATTGAGAAGGCTGTGGAGATTATTCTTAAAGGTGATGTTTGGTTAAATAATAAATTTTAAGAGGCCTAAGTTGGTTATTTCAACTTAAACCGGATTAAAAGATATTCTACTTAGAGAGGTGTAATAGTTTAGGTTAGTTTAATGTTAGACATACGTCTAGTTAGACTAACCTATTTAATACTCGTTTGGTGGAATAATTAAAGTTAAAATTTTTTATTTTATGATTTAAATCTCAACTAAACATGAGAAAAAGTATTAACTGAGCAGTAAGGTCGAAGAAGAGCATGAGCACTTAATTACATCACACTAGAAAGTCAAAAATAACATTTATTTATTGAGACGGACTGAGAAAAACCGTAAAGCGACTAATTATTATGTGAATGATTGATAAAAAATTTAGATATAATTTAGAGTTTCTATTATATATATATATATATATAGGACAGTGCTATGGTGCTACGCGTAGCATAGAGCCCTCCATGTTACAGCTCACTTTTTGAGTTTTCAAAATCCTAACGGTCGATCCGAACCGTTCAACATGATCTCCATATGAATATGTACTTGCAAACCAAATTTTACATTTTCTAGAATTTTTTTACTATTTATTAAGCCACTTTGAAAAAACACTAATTTGAACACAACAATAAAATCTGCTGGACCATTGGATCAGCGATTTTCAAAGTGGCATAATAAATAGTAAAAAAATTCGAAAAAAATGTAAAATTTGGTTTGCAAGTACATATTCATATGGAGATCATGTTGAACGGTTCGGATCGACCGTTAGGATTTTGAAAACTCAAAAAGTGAGCCGTAGCACGGAGGGGCTCTTATATACGCATAGCATATTAGCAAAATCCTATATATATATATTTCATAATTCAAACAAAAAATGACTTGCTTACATAATTGAGAATAAATTATATATTATTTTTTAATTAGAAAAGTATAAACAGAAATTTAAACGTCTGAATTAACAATTTTTTAGCCAATCTTAAAATAATATTCTTCATAAAAATCTTAAAATAATGTATTTCTTCTTCTAAAATTCACAATATCATATTTATCCTTCTAATTTCAAAATTCTCACATTTACCTAATTTATTGTTCTTCTATTAAAACTATCTTTAATTTATCAAGTTTTCCCATTTACCTTCTATTAATATAGGAAACTTGTAGAACGGAGTAGGAAGACTCTGCGCCAAAATTCAAAAAAATATATAACGAAAATGTGTGCATAATATTTAGCTACCAACTATGTATGCATCACAAGTAGAAAATGAACTAGTTGCCTCACAAAAGAGAAAGGAGGGGATCAGGTCCGATGGGCACCGGACCAGGTCTGAGTTCGATGGGCACATCTACCGTCTATTTTATCAAATCATACCATGATTTTGATTAACAGAGCAGTTCTTAAACAAATTTAATTTATCTGATTGATAAATTAAATTTGTTTAAGAAGTGCTCTATGTTAATCAAAATCATGGCATGATTTGATGTAATAGACGGTAGATGTGCCCATCGAACCCATACCTGATCCAATGCCCATCAGACCTCCCCTCATCCCCACAAAAGAACCTATTAGAAGACCTAACCTTTACCTTACATACTACATAATTTTTTCATTTTAATTTACAGTAAATTGGATACTTTATATGTTGTGTGTACCTCTCATCTCATTATATATTTTCATCAGCTTGATTTAGCAGGATGTCAGAAATAGTATGTCATGTTTGGCAAGCTATATTAAGGAGAAAGAATTTAGTATTTTAGTATAGAATATTTTAGAACGTGTCATTTATAGGATTCTCTTTTTAGAGATTTATGTTGCTATAAATTATATCATTTGTATTTTATGTAATAATAAAGTCAAGAAATACAATTAAGCTTACTAAAAATATTCTCTCTTGTTTCTAGTCTCCTCTTCTTGAAACCCTAACATTATAAATATAAAGGAAGTTTTAATAGCTAGAAAATAAATTGGGAGCTTAAAAACTAGAGAGAAAACTATTCTCTTCGATTTCGTCTCCAACAACAGTGGAGACAGTCTCCCAGCCGCTCAAACTGGTAACGACGTTTTCATCATCTTCAAACATAGAAACATCTGCTCCCCATATAGATCTTGGAGGTGGCAAAGGTGGGAGACTCGCAATCGATGAACTATTGAGCATGTTAGCTACAGTTTCCATGTTCGGCCTATTTGATGGATTCAATTGTAAGCATAGGAGTGCTATGTGGATGCACTTTGTTACCTCTTCTATGCATTCTTTGTCCAATGTTGGATCTTTTAGTTCCACTACTTTTCCTTCACTCCAATTCTTCCATACCTTGAGTTATCATTTTTGGTCAAAAATTGTTTTTGTTAGTTAGCTCCTGTAATGAACCAACAAATTAATGTGCTAAAAATGAACCACCTTTTTCTTTTTTGAACTTACATGATTTGTCAGGCCTGACATGTACATGCTGCCTGGAAACGAGCTATTTTTTCTCCCAGTTACAATCTCTAGAACAAGGATGCCAAAGCTATATGTATCTGACTTAGCTGAGAATGTACCTCGCATGCTACATTCTGGTGCAATATATCCACTGCATTATATAAATTAAACAAGAAAAGCTAGTTTAAATTAATCCAGAAAGCTAGTTTGAATTTTGGTTCTACATATATTTGTTTTACTAAATTTGCAATGATGCAACAAACTAACAATGTTCCAGCGAGGTGAGCAGTGATGGTTTGGGTTTGGTCTCTATCAAAG
This sequence comes from Carex parvula, assembly GCA_025461045.1. Lineage (NCBI taxonomy): Eukaryota > Viridiplantae > Streptophyta > Magnoliopsida > Poales > Cyperaceae > Carex > Carex parvula. Next base: position 2,241,268 of record JAJGRW010000832.1, read on the forward strand.
AGCTTTGCAAGCCCAAAATCTGCAATCTTTGGATTCATATCTCTATCAAGCAATATATTACTGGCTTTGAAATCTCGATGTACAATTTTCAAAGGTGATTCCTCATGGAGGTAATGTAGACCGCGACAAGTGCCTTTTATGATCCTATAACGTCTACTCCATTCGAGCTCCTTGCATTTGATATCGTCAGGTCCTGCAGTAAGGCAAAAGGCATTTTAGTTCTTACTGAGTGAAACAACTAATCAACATGACTAAAAAATAATAACTTGACATAAATAGTCAAAAATTTGCTGATTGTTTTTAAATGACGAGTCTTGGATCCTGATCTTTGTGTAACCAAGCCAATTTTGACAAAAGTTTTCCGAATTTCGTTAGAAAACATCAAAGTCTCAACACAAAAATAAAACAAAATAAAAAACAAATAACGGAATGATAGGAAAGCCAAGGACCGCTGCTGACAGAAACTTTACCAAAAAGGATCTTATCGAGACTTCTATTAGGTAGATATTCGTAGCAAAGCATTCTCTCGTCCTTGGATATGCAGCATCCCAACAATTGTACTAAATTGTTGTGTCTAAGTCGCACAAGTAATTCAACCTCAGTCTTGAATTCAGTTGCTCCCTGGGTCGAACTTGTTGAGAGCCTTTTGACTGCTATCTCTTGACCATTGAGAAGTTTTCCCTGCCAAAAAATTCTCTTATCATGTTATTTGACTACATTTTACTGTTGTGCATACTGTATACTGCTTGAAAAATAGAGATATATGAAGTTCTGATTGGTTTACTTTAAAAACTGGTCCAAAACCGCCCATGCCAAGCTTATTTTTATCAGAGAAGTTGTTGGTAGCAATTCTGATGGTAGTGAAGTCGTAAATCATAAATTCTGAAGCCGCAACTTCCTGTATTTCCTTGAAAAACACTGCAGTACCAGCACAAGACAAAAAGGATATATGTATAAAAATAATCTTACTAGGTTGATTTATTAAGATAAAATATAAAGCATTAACCACAAATTGGATCTTTTGTCGTCAATATATATATATGCTTAATTATAGTTAAGTTTCAATTATGTGCACCTGGAAATTGAAATCAATTCAAATATTTGACGTACATTTGATTCCACCCGAAAGAGACCACTTTCTTTGAAACCAAATGCAAATTGTTATAAGGACTAGAAGAGTGGCAACACCACCAACTACTGCGACAATTATAATTGTTTTCGATTTCTTACCAGTACCTGCAATCATGTGTGAAGAACTCGATATCAAATTTCCCAGAATTATCTTAAATCTGGAGCATTCAGTTGATTTAAAATTTTACCACAAAATAGATATATAATTGCAATTTGAAGATTTTGTTCTATTGACTCCCAGAGCCTGCTATAATTCACCTTTTAAACCCCAATAAGTTGTAAACCATGTAGCAACCCTAGACATGTTTATAAGTGCGTTCATAGAGATGGTTCAGTTCAAACCGAACTGAAAAATTCAACTCATAAACTGAACAGAAGAACATAATAAATTAGTTAATATTCATTTATTAGGTTTTCCTGAATAATTTCCCTACACCAAACCAAAAGCTAGCTGGTTAATATATGATTTTTCAGTTTAAATTTTTTTTGATACACCAATATATGAACAACAATCTGTGTGATTTTATTCTCTCAAAAATCTGTGTGATTTTAAATCACTAACATTAGGTATATATAGCAGTGCAACACAAGACAGACTTAATCTATAACTAATGACACAAGGTAAAGATACAAAAAAAAAAACATAATAAAAGTTATTTTTCCTGAAATTCACCAGCATCAACTCATAAAGAAAATGCAAAAGAAATTCCCACCTGTCTCTTCTGTCCTCTTATAAAAAAAAAATTAGCAGAAAAAAAAAGGAAAAAATATGTATACGGAAACAATGTAAACAGAGCATAGAAGATAGTATAGTGCGTGTATTCTAATAACTACAAAGCACTTCTTGATTAAACCTGAGGAGTTTCAATGTTTGTATCCATCCTAGACCTCACATTCTACTCCTGAACAAAATAGTTTGATATATATTGGATCATGTAACAGGATAGTCTGACATGGAACCATGTACAAAAGTAGTTTGATATTGAAATTGTTTCCATTTTTTAGGAATAATTACTGTTTGATGAACACATCTGCAGATAGAGAGACAGGATTTGTACCTGGTTCAGTTACTGGGCCAGCATTTTCTGGGGCAGGACTTGTGCCATATATTGTTATGAATAGTCTTATGAATTAATAGAAATCTTGTGAACTGAATGGATCATTAATGAAATTTTGTTTCTATTCATTCATTGAACTGTACATATAAATATTTTTTATCTTACATTTGCTGTTAATTTCTCACGAACCAATGGAGGCCCTCAAGTTAGTTCAAACTTCAATAATGTAAGATGTATTATCTGGGATGTTTGAACATTTCAATGAAGTTTTGGTTCCTCACTGAGGTAGATATATATATACCTTCAGGAGTCTTCATGATAGGAAACATCTCGTAATACACAAAGCAAGAAAACCCAAAGTACCGCAGACCAACAGTATATGCCAGCAGAGATGGCGGTTGTAGGTCACTGATGAGTGAGCTCAAGCATTTGTAGCACTCCTGATGATTTAAATCCCTTGTACACTGCAACAGTCCATACAATTTATCAATTCCATTCACACTTTCTTGCCCTGATGCCATCATATTTGCTGATGCATTTGTTTTAGCAATTAGAGTGTTAAATAATGCGTTCCGCGCATTGCCAAAGAGTTTACGGTCTGTATAGTTCTCGGAAGAGTAAATATAGTATGAATTAGTGTTTGCCACACCAAAAAAATTCTCATTCGAGTAGCGAATAACGCATGGTCCTGATTCCAGCCTGCATTTAAGGTAAACCAAAACTAATGTTATATGTGGTGACTCTTGTCTGACCCTTAATTGGCATGTATACTAAATATATATATTTATACAAGCACTATATATATATATATATGAGTTGTGTTATAAAAAAGGTACGGAGTCTTGTGTTATTTCGGTACAACCATTTAATCATCATCTTGTAATTATATATATTATGTATAATTAGAGAATTCAAAAAGTCTTATAATATTGTGCATAATGATGTAAATACGACTCTTTTCAATTCTTTATTAATGGAAAGAACAGCATTTTGCTGTCCTTGAAAAAGAAAAATATTGTGCATAAATTAGCAGTGGTCTCTGCTGATTAAATGCTACTTCTTAATTATAGATTGGGATTGGAGAGCAACAAGACAATTAAAAGGCGATCTTTCTCAGTATACCTCCAGTTTAGGAAACCTTAATTTCTCCCAATTTAGACCGATTCTTTGTATTTTAACCATTCATTTTTTATTGTAATTTTCTCCTTTGAAAGTCAAGTGATGCTGATGGCTTGACAGGTACAGAGAGAGAGAGAGAGAGAGAGAAGAGCATCGTTTCCTTTCTTTTTTTCCCTTTTTTTTTGGAGGAAAATCTAGTATGATAAATTTAATCTGGTCGAATGAAATAAACCGAAAAAAAATTATCTTCTATTTATTTAGCTCGGTTTACAAACCCAGTGTTCAAAAACATTGACGCTTCATTAGTTTTTGTCACGAAATCAACGAAGTATCAATGTTAAAAGTAATTAAATAAGGGACGATGTTCTGGACACCGAGTTTGAAAGTAAAGGCATATTGATCAATTGACAAGAGAATTGACTATTTTAAAAATTTGTATGAACATACTAGAAATTTTTCATTATAAGTTTATGTTCATAAAGTACGTATACAATTTATTTTCTTTTATTTTTTTGTCTAAGATCTTTGAAATTCAGTACCAGCTACAAGCATGTACCATTGTTTGCGACCTTTTACTTGAAAGCCCGGAGCCCATTTATATAAATGTAAGAAAATTAACAAAGTAGTTTATTCATTACCAGGTACCGGCGTCTTTGCTGTCAGGGCAATCGTTGGTGATATCAGAAGCAACTGTACTAAGGCAACTGTTGCATTCGGTGAGGTTGGCACTTGCATAGCACATACCGAGGCCATAGATTTGATCAGCGCTTGTGCCAACCCCAACCGTGTCGTTGAAGTAGCCGCTATTTGATTGGGCACTGGTGGTTATGGACATGAGAAGGCTTTGCAGATTATTCTTAAAGGTAGTATCTGAGGTGTTAACAGAGCAGTAAGGACGTTGATTTTGAAGCAGAGCATGAGCGGTTCCGCTATAATTATAAACAAGTAAGAGTAGTATGGATAGGAAGAATTTAAGGAGGTAGAGAGCCATTTTTTTGAGAATTTGGTTCCCCAAGTGCCAAGAGAGCCAATTTTTTGAGAATTGGGCACTGGTGGTTATGGACATGAGAGGTGATGTGAATTATAAACAGAGAAGAGAGATTGTTATCAAAATATAATTAAAGGGGACATTGAATTTATTGACTTGACTGATGACCTCTCTCCTACAAGTTGGGGAATTCACATCACCTCAGGTTACCTGACTCAAGCAAATTACGATCGGACGGCCCATTTAATATGACACGAATCTCAAAACAGCCCCCTACAGTCACAATAGGCACTTGGTCCATATAGAATTAATCTGGGCCGGCTGTTGTAATTTGCTTGAGTCAGATACCTGGGAGGATATCGGTCCCAAGTTGGGAACCTCTCCTACCGTAGATACAAAAGAGATCCAGATTTTTTTTTTTATAAAAATTAATATAAATTAAGAGGAGGGTTCAAATGCCTCCAATATCATGCCTCCGTTTTTAAAACTTTAATAACTCAAAATTTAAAACTTAAAAGTCAAAATAAAACCGTTGAATATGATCTACATCATTTTATCTATGCACGTGTAAAAAATTATGACATTTCAATTTTGTTTTGGTTGTCATCAAGAGCTTGTAAAAAACGTACTAATGTGGATAATTTCTAGACGTTGATTTTTCAACTTATTGATTCACGTAAAAACAAAATCGAAATGTGATTATTTTTTATGAGCACAAAGATAAAATGATGTAGATCATATCCAACGGTTTTATTTTGACTTTTAAGTTTTAAATTTTGAGTTATTAAAGTTTTTAAAAATAGAGGCATGAAAAATGGAGGCATTTGAACCCTCCTCATAAATTAAGATATAGTTTTAGAAAGAGAGGTGAGGAATTATGATCTAAAGACTTGATCGGAAAAAAATAATTGGCTTCAAAGTTTGAAGTCAAAATTAAAACTCGGCTCTAAATTGGCGTACCAAGAACTGAGTATTTAATTTGACAACAGAAACACTATGCCACAAGTAAGATGCTGTTGGCCTTTGTTGATAAAATTTGTAGCCCCATAGACTATCATTTCTTGACCTAAGCATCATTTATTTCATATTTAATCGAATCAATAAGTTTTGGATTGCATTGTTGGGTTTGGTTGAATTTTTTAAATTTTTTATATTTAATTTGGTTTAACAATTAATCATTAAAAAAAAAAATATAATCATTTAGGATGGAGTTTGGATTTTGAAAAATGGAACCAACTGTAAAAAAAAAAATTATATTATTATTACTTAATTTATTGTGATTTTTTTGTTACTTTTCTTTTTCTACCCACCCATACATTTTAACTTTCTTAGGTTTTCTTTCTTTATTTTACTGAACTTTCATCTCCACCGAAAGCATTAAGCACCCCCACAATTCTTTTATTAATTTTTTCTAGAGTGAGTCTATGATACTATGCATATCACAAATTAGTCTGTACTACGGAGCTATATTTTTATTTTAAAAATTCTAATGATCGATCCGAACTGTTCAACGTGATCCCCACATGAATATGTACTTGTAGACTAAATTTGATATTTTTTTGAATTTTTTTACTATATTTTAAGATAGGTAGAAAATCACTTGATCTGAAAATTCTGAACCATCCAAAAGCAGTGATTTTCTAGCGATCTAAAAAAATAGTAAAAAATTTCTAAAAAATAGAAAATTTAGTCCACTAGTATATTCTCATATGGAAATCATGTTGAACGGTTCAGATCGACCGTTAAGATTTTAAAAACGAAAATATTGATCCGTAGTACAGACCAATCCGAGCTATGCATAGTATCATAGACTCACTCCTTTTTCTATATATTTTATTTCCTCACACCCCACACACACGGTATTCAATTGAAAACCACTACAAGGTTAATATAAAATAAGGGCATGAATTTGAATGTCATATTAGCTTTAATTTGTTTATTTTGTCGCTATAAACTTTCTACTGGGAGACTTTGAATGCCATATTAATTAGCTGTAATGAACCTTTTTTTGTACTATATTTTATTATTAACCTTGAGAATTAAACCACCTTGTGCTTTCAAGATCACATTGACTCTTCTAAATAATTCCGTCAATAAAGACCCTGCAATTTGAGGAAGAATTTTTTAATAATTAGAAAATATTCAAAAATATGACACGGAACTAGAATGATTACTCAAAAATTTAGATAGGTAGAAGGACCGGTATACCGATTCCGGTCCAAACTTTGGACCGAAACCCCCGGATCTAGTCCAATATATTTTTTTTATGTGGAGAATTTTGGAGTGCGTTGATTAACAAAAAAAAATACTTTTGACCGAAACCTCCAGATCTAGCCCAAAGTATATATTTTTTTATGTGGAGGAGACTTGCAATATGCATCGGTTGACAAAAAAAAATACTTTGGACCGAAACCTCCAAATCCGGCCCAAAGTATATATTTTTTTTCTGTGGAGGAGACTTGCAATATGCATCGGTTGACAAAAAAAAAAAAAATACTTTGGACCGAACCTCCAGATCCGACCCAAAGTATATATTTTTTTCTATGGAGGAGACATGCAATATGCATCGGTTGACCAAAAAAAAAAATACTTTGGATTTAAATCCTCGGATCTGGTCCAAAGTTTCTTTTTCAGTCGAGGAGACTTGGAGTGTGTTGGTTAACAAAGAAAAAAGACAAATTGGGTCAGATCCGGGGTGGTTTTGGACCGTAACTGGTATACCGATCCTTCTACCTATCTAAATTTTACAATAATCATTCTAGTTCGGTAAATTATTTTTGAACAATTTCTAATATATTATAAAAAATTAGCTTTTGAACGCGGTCAAGAATCTGAGTTATTTTTCATGGGTAATTGGCTCGCATTGATCTATGTGGGGGTGTTAAACACCGATGAAAATTCTTTTTGCCATGGATGTGGTCAACTGAGACTACTGACAATTACATTGTTACTGTGATGTATTTGTTTATGCTTGCCAATTCGCCAAATGGCTGAAGTATACTAACTGAGGCGACTTTTCTTGCCCGTGATAGGCCGACAGTAATCTTTGAATATATACCAGAATCAAATTGGTGGTTCTTACTTCTTACACCTTTTGGATGGAGAGCAGAGGAAAGAAGGGGAGATGAGAGAACAGCTTGGGTCCAATGCCCATCGGACTTAAATTTATGTCCGATGGGTTTAGAGACCATTCGATTCACTTTAATATTCGTGTGTACGAATTTTAAAGCAGACGCGAAAGTTGCGGGTGCGAATCTTAAAGCAGATCGGACGGTTATCGAACTCATTGAACTCACTTTAAGTCCGATAGGCATCGGACCCAAATTGGTTCCAGGAGATGAAGAATAAAAGAGAGTGTAATGTAATAGAAAAGAAGATTAACATATTTAATTTTTTTGTGTTTGGATAATTAATGAGAGAAAATAAATTTAACTTTCATTTCCGTCTTATTTCTTATTTGGTTGATTAAAATTTGAAAGATTAATGAGAAATTCAGTAACTGTTGTAAGTTTGTGACAAAAAATTTATATGAGAATTATATAGGTAATAAGATATAAAATTGGATATTTGTATTTTTTATTCTAAAAATATTTACAACAAATTTTTTTTTCATCTGTTACACCCCAAATTAGCCATAAGCCCACAACGCAGCACATAATGGAAATAATATTGCTAGCTGTCAATCATTCAAAACTCATGAACCTTATTAATTAATTACTCGGGGAGGAACACTTAATTACCAGCATGTAATTAGGTTCTTTGATGATAAGATGAAAAAAAGTTCAACCATGCATTTATCAAGCAAGTCAAATACAAGCAATTTTGACATATAACACACAAGCCCAAGAAGTAATTAATTCACCCTTCTCCCATCAGCCCCAAAAGTATTTATTCACAAATTTGGGTACTTTTGGATTGAGAGTGAGGTTAGCGAGAATAGCGTGCTAACCCAAATTTGGAATAGTTGCTAACCCAACAAAATGTGGAAAGACATGCACTATTTATTCACAGATCGATAATCTTCACGATAGAAATAAATTGGAAAATGAGTTCAAACATGCACTATCAGATCTGATTCCCTTGAGATCCATATGAAACGAAACAAATCAAACTTAGTAAGAAAAGAAGATCAGATCAGCTTTCTTTTTTTCCCTTATCTTCTCAGCCTGTCTGTGTTCCCTTCATTTCAAAAACAAGATCAGAAAATTGGTAAGAAATGATGCAAACACAGAAAAATTGAGGTAAGGAAATTGGGGATAAGTAACCTGAAAAGTTTCTCTTAGACATTTCATCGAACAGATTGTGTACATAAGTAATGATGCAGTAAACAACAAGCAAAGCAAAGATAGAAAGAGAGATCCGATCTCAGATCCATAGGAAACCAAACAAATCAAACAATATGAAAATTCATAAAACTCACATAGCATCAATCGATCGGAAGAGAGAAAAGGGAAGAAGCAAGAGAGAAAGAGAGGATATTTGAAATTTCGGATTAGGCGGGAGGGAGGAATGAGAAGAGACGATCTGCGCGTAGTGGATTTTACGGTTAGATACGCTTCTAGATAGACGGATAGGATGCTTCCGCGGAGGGACGATCCGTGGGAGGTGGTGAGAGCCAATGAGAAGAAAGGAATTATTAGTTGCAGATCCACTTTTTATTTTGCCTAGGGGTGTCAATGGTATCTTTTTAGCCGTTTACCCGCAGGTCGTATTGGATAAGGCTGGTATGGGTAAGGTTTTTTTTTCGTTAGCTTATTGGGTATGGGTATGGTTAAAAAAAAAATTGTTAACCAAATGAGTAAGAATATGGGTAATAACTATTTCGTACCCATTACCCTATAGGGCAATTATAAAATCTAAATATATATTCAATTCAATTTCCAACCCACCTAAATATGTATTTGTATTTTTGAATTTCTTCCTTTATAAAAGCAATTTAGTTGGAATTGATTGCACATTCATTTTTATTTTTTATTATAAATGTAATTATATATGTGTGAAATGAATGAGTTTTTTATATTTAATTTGTAAAATATAATAAAACTAATTATTATATTGTAATATCCGTTATTCATCCGCTACTGTTTCGTTATCCGATAATATTAACGGGTAAGAGTAGGGTGGGGTAAGATCAATTTTTAATGGGTATGGGTAAAGTCAATTTTAATGGGTATGGGTATCAAAATGCCTCCACCCGACCCGTACCATACCCATTGACACCCCTAATTTTGCCGCTTCTCTCATTTCCGATTAGACAGGAGTGTGTATATATATTATGATCGTTTTTTTGTTAATAGGAAAAACAAAAAACAATAATGAGGAATAGTTTTGTTAGATTTTGAAAAATAAAAAAAACATTATGGTTTGTAACGTCCAGGGCACCGTAGCTGGACGTTATAAATTATAACGTTCAGTTAATCTGATCGCTAACGAATTCTAATTAATAAAAAATACTGTAGCTGGACGTTATAAACCATAATGTCTAGCTACCAGATTAAATTTTTTTGGTTATAAACCATAATAAAAAATACTGTAGCTGGACGTTATAAACCATAATTTTTTTCGGTTATTTCATTCGACCAAATTAAATTTGGGAAAAAAAAACGATGCTCTTCTCTCTCTCTCTCTCTCTCTCTCTACTCTGGCGATGGGCTCCTACGGGGGAATACAGCGCTCGATCATTATACGGAGCAATCATGGGTGCCGGTACGATACGAGACAAGAATGCTTTCATCTGGAATCTACGAGTACCTCCCACAGTTAGGATTTTTGGTTACTTGCTGTTGAAAAACAGACTACTTACGCACGACAACATGAGGCGAAGGAACATGCAGTGTGACACGAGTTGCGCACTATGCCTGAATTGCCCGGTGGAATCTGCCTTACACCTATTCTTCCTCTGTCCATATGCGGTCCATGTGTGGTTTCTCATCAACAACCGGGTAGGCTTTAATCTAATCCTCAGAGGGGCTGATATTGAATCTACATGGGAGCTCTCCATCCGTAACTTTGGGCACAGGGGAGTAGAATGGAAGAGACTAGGTCCGGCGCTGTTGCTGTGTACCTGTTGGCTGTTGTGGAAACAGCGAAACGCACGACTTTTCTCGGATGACAAGGTCCCACCGCAGATGTTATCGGATAGAATATGGCATGAGGCTCAACTATGGAAGACAAACTGTTGAGTTGTCCCTGTACAAACATGTATAGGTTGGGGGGTGAATGGGGTGTTTTTGGAATTTTACTGATGTTTTTCTTTTTTGTTGGTGCTGCGGACTACAGCTTACATGCTGTTTTTAAAAGTCTGTACTGTTGTAAACCTTTCTCTTAATATACAAATCTTGGCAGCCGCTGCCTAGCTTTTCAAAAAAAAAAAAATGAATGGTTAAAATACAAAGAATCGGTCTAAATTGGGAGAAAATGTTGCCTAAACTGGAGGTATACTGAGGAAATTCGCCATTTAATTGTCTTGTTGCTCTCCAATCCCAATCTATAATTAAGAAGTAGCATTTATTAAGCAGAAACCACTGCTAATTTATGCACATTTTTTTTTTTTTTGAAGGACAGCAAGACGTTGTCGTTTTCATTAATAAAGAATTAAAAAGAGTATTTACATCACTATGCGCAATATTATAAGAGTTTTTTAATTCTCTAATTATACAGAATATATATAATTACAAGATGATGACTAAATGGTTGTACCGAAATAACACGAGACTCCGTACCTATAAATACAAAATTAAACATAATTAAGATGGAAACTTAAATATATATTTTTAGTATACATGCTAATTAAGGGTCAGATAAGAGTCACTACATATAACATTAGTTTTGGTTTACCGTAAATGCAGGCTGGAATCAGGACCATGCTTTATTCGCTACTCGAATGAGAATTTTTTCGGTGTGGCAAACACTACTTCGTACTCTATTTATGCGCATAATTACTATCCAGACGGTGTACTCTTTGGCAATGCGCGGAATGCATTATTTGACACTCTAATTGCTAAAATAAATGCATCAGCAAATATGGTGGCCTCAGGGCAAGAAAGTGTGAATGGAATTGATAAATTGTATGGACTGTTGCAGTGTACAAGGGATTTAAATCATCAGGAGTGCTACAAATGCTTGAGCTCACTCATCAGTGACCTACAACCGCCATCTCTGTTCTCATATACTGTAGGTCTGCGGTACTTGGGGTATTCTTGCTTTGTGGAATACGAGATGTTTCCTATCATGCCAACTCAGGAAGGTATATCGCAGTCAGGACCCAAACCTACACTGAAATGTTCAAAACATCCCAGATAATACATCTTCCATTATTGAACTGACTTGAGGGCCTCCATTGGATTTCGTTCGGGAGAAATTAACAGCAAATTTAAGCCAAAATATTTATATGTACAGTTCAATGAATGAATAGAAGCTAAATTCATTTATGATCCATTCAGTTTACAAGATTTCAATTAATTCATGAATCATAAGACTATTCATAACAATATGCATTATTTTTCAAGGACCTTCTTATGTCCCCATAGGCATATCTTTTGGCACAAGTCCTGCCCCGGAAAATGCTGGCCCGGTAACTGTACCAGGTACAAATCCTGTCTCTCTATCTGCGGGTGTGTTCATCAAACAGTAATTATTCCTAAAAAATGGAAACAATTTCAATAGTGCTTCTTGGTTAAACCTCAGGAGTTTCAATGTTTGTATCCATCCTAGACCTCACATTCTACTACTGTAACAAAATAGTTTGATATATATTTTGATTCATGTAACAAGATAGTCTGACATGGAACCATGTACAAAAGTAGCTTGATATTGAAATTGTTTCCATTTTTTAGGAATAATTACTGTTTGATGAACACATCTGCAGATAGAGAGACAGGATTTGTACCTGGTTCAGTTACCGGGCCAGCATTTTCCGGGGCAGGACTTGTGCCAGAAGGTACAACTACGGGGACAGAAAAAGGTCATTGAAAAATAATACATATATTTATATGAATAGTCTTATGAATTAATAGAAATCTTGTGAACTGAATGGATCATTAATGAATTTTGCTTCTATTCATTCATTGAACTGTACATATAAATATTTTGGCTTACATTTGCTGTCAATTTCTCACGAACCAATGGAGGCCCTCAACTCAGTTCAAACTTCAATAATGTAAGATGTATTATCTGGGATGTTTTGAACATTTCAATGTAGTTTTGGTTCCTCACTGAGATATATATATATATATACACCTTCAGGAGTCTTCATGATAGGAAACATCTCGTAATACACAAAGCAAGAAAACCCAAAGTACCGCAGACCGACAGTATATGCGAGCAGAGATGGCGGTTGTAGGTCACTGATGAGTGAGCTCAAGCATTTGTAGCACTCCTGATGATTTAAATCCCTTGTACACTGCAACAGTCCATACAATTTATCAATTCCATTCACACTTTCTTGCCCTGAGGCCACCATATTTGCTGATGCATTTGTTTTAGCAATTAGAGTGTTAAATAATGCGTTCCGCGCATTGCCAAAGAGTTCACGGTCTGTATAGTTCTCGGAAGAGTAAATATAGTACGAAGCAGTGTTTGCCACACCGAAAAAATTCTCATTCGAGTAGCGAATAACGCATGGTCCTGATTCCAGCCTGCATTTACAGTAAACCAAAACTAATGTTATATGTGGTGACCCTTAATTAGCATGCATGTATACTAAAAATATATAATTAATTTTGCATCTTATGTTTAATTATGTATTTTGTGTTTTAAAAAAGTTACGGAGTCTTGTGTTATTTCGGTACAACCATTAAATCATCATCTTGTAATTATATATATTATGTATAATTAGAGAATTAAAAAACTCTTATAATATTGCGCATAATGATGTAAATACGACTCTTTTTAATTCTTTATTAATGGAAACGACAGCGTTTTGCTGTCCTTGAAAAAAAAAAAAATGTGCATAAATTAGCAGTGGTCTCTGCTGAATAAATGCTACTTCTTAATTATAGATTGGGATTGGAGAGCAACAAGACAATTAAATGGCGATTTTCATCAGTATACCTCCAGTTTAGGCAACATTTTCTCCCAATTTAGACCAATTCTTTGTATTTTAGCCATTCATTTTTTATTGTAACTTTCTCCTTTGAAAGTCAAGTGATGCTGATGGCTTGACAAGTACAGAGAGAGAGAGAGAGAGAGAAGAGCATCGTTTTTTCTTTTTTTTCCCTTTTTTTTTGGAGAAAAATCTCGTATGATAAATTTAATCTGGTCGAATGAAATAAACCGAAAAAAAATTACTTCTATTTATTTAGCTCGGTTTACAAACCCAGTGTCAAAACATTGACGCTTCATTAGTTTTTGTCACGAAATCAACGAAGTATCAATGTTAAAAGGTAATTAATTTAGGGACGATGTTCTTGACACCAAGTTTGAAAGTGAAGGCATATTGATCAATTCACAAGAGAATTGACTATTTTAAAAATTTGTATGAACATACTAGAAATTTTTCATTATAAGTTTATGTTCATAACGTACGTATACAATTTCTATTATTTTGTTTTTTTGTGTAAGATCTTCGAAATTCAGTACCAGCTATAAGCATGTAACCAGTTCATGTTTGTGACCTTTTACTTGAAAGCCCGGAGCCCATTTATATAAACGTAAGAAAATTAACGAAGTAGTTTATTCATTACCAGGTACCAGCGTCTTTGCTGTCAGGGCAATCGTTGGTGATACCAGAAGCAACAGTACTAAGGCAACTGTTGCATTCGGTGAGGTTGCCACTGGCATAGCACATACCGAGGCCATAGATTTGATCAGCGCTTGTGCCAACCCCAACCGTGTCGTTGAAGTAGCCGCCATTTGATTGGGCACTGGTGGTTATGGACATGAGAAGGCTTTGGAGATTATTCTTAAAGGTAGTATCTGAGGTGTTAACAGAGCAGTAAGGACGTTGATTTTGAAGCAGAGCATGAGCGGTTCCGCTATAATTATAAACAAGTAAGAGTAGTATGGATAGGAAGAATTTAAGGAGGTAGAGAGCCATTTTTTGAGAATTTGGATCCCCAAGTGCCAAGCAGGAACAGAGAAGAGAGATTGTTATCAGAGTATAATTAAAGGGGACATTGAATTTATTGACTTGATTGATGACGCTCTCCTACAAGTTGGGGAATTCACATCACCTCAGGTTACAGCTAATATGGCATTCAAAGTCTCCCAGTAGAAAGTTTATAGCGACAAAATTAACAAATTAAAGCTAATATGACATTCAAATTCATGCCCTTATTTTATATTAACCTTGTAGTGGTTTTCAATTGAAAACCGTGTGTGTGGGGTGTGAGGAAATAAAATATATAGAAAAAATTAATAAAAGAATTGTGGGGGTGCTTAATGCTTTCGGTGGAGATGAAAGTTCAGTAAAATAAAGAAAGAAAACCTAAGAAAGTTAAAATGTATGGGTGGGTAGAAAAAGAAAAGTAACAAAAAAATCACAATAAATTAAGTAATAATAAAAATAATTCTTTACGCTGCCAAATTGTTACTGCATGTGTAAATTTTGTTTATGTTGTCTAAATTATTTGCTTATGAAACCTGAAGGCGGTGGCAAGGCGACAATCATGGCGATTCTGACGATCGACAAGACGGCGCTACCAGGTGGACAAGACGACGCGTACAAGATTCTTCCTATCCTCGAGACACAGCAGGATGACCTTGAGAAGACACATAATATAATGATGGTAGGAGATCTTCCTATCCTGGGCTTTGTCAAGGAAGGTACTCAAGGAGGTTCTGCGTCAGCAGCACAGCAGTCCCATCAGTTACCATTTCAAGACAAAGATAAAGAAGGACAAGGCACCGTTGCTATTGATCCTCCTCAAAAAAGTAACCCGTTGGAGAAGCAGGAAGGACAGCGTTCAAACGATCCATCTTCCAATATTCATAATGATGATGACGGTTGGACTTTGGTCACTAGAAGAAGAAAACGCTCAGGATTCAAAGCGGCGCAACATCGGCGACCCCAACAGACTCCCCTTCAAATGCATGCATCTAAGTTGCGCCAGCAACAGAAATGCTTCAGATGCCTTCTCAAAGGCCACATACAGAGAATGTGCAGGAACCCTAGGAGATGCCTTTACTGCAATAATCCTGGACACATAATCCGAGACTGTCCTTCAAGGCCAAAGAGAAATCCAAAGGTCACTCCAAAGGGCGCCAATGGTTATAAATCGCAAGGTTTGCCAGTTTCTCACAGTGCCTCTCCCAAACATCATACTCATCTGCCCCAGAATACATTCCAAACAGAAGGACAAGCCCCTCCAACCAATCATAGCAATGCAATGGCAGTCCCTAGAGAATGGGCAACGATGATCATGAACGAGGGCTCTGTTTTGTGGCGGCAAAGGCCCCAATCACTGGATGTTTACATCGCACCAAGGGAGGAACTGAGTCCGGCTAACCGCTTTTTGGAGAGATCGGCCTTCGTTTTTACTGGGCCGGCTGCAAATGATCCTACGATTCACCGCAGGATAGCAGATTGCATGGGGAGACACTTCCACATGAGTCCGACTGAATTCCCTATGTTCACCATTCATCAAGACTTTGGGGACATGATCCTCATCTTCCCCACTGACGAGATGTCCCAAGCGGCCATTGAAAGGGCCTCTTTCTATGTAGGCAACAACACTGAAGTCACTCTGCACCCCTATGCTCCTCAGCTACAAATGGTGTTTGATCCACTGGGGGGTCGGGCACGTATCCACCTATATGGGCTACCCCTGCAGCACTGGAATCGGATTGACATGTGCACTCTGGTCTCTGGATTTGGCTACCCGCTCAGAGTGGCTCCATATTTCCACAATGGCAATTATGAATATCTCACCATGTTTGTAGCGTGTAAGAAGCCAGAAAAGATCCCCTTTCATCTTAAGCTCAAGGTCAATCCTTACAAGAAGAAGGTCAGAGTGGAGATAGACGGCTAGCTTGACAACCAAGGGCCTCCGCCACCCCCCCAGAACAGGGGAGGCCACAGCGACGACAGGCGATACAGGGATGGGGGTAATCACAGAGAGGATGCCCTAAGAGACAGGCATCATCATCAGGATGAATCAGTGAATGGATGAAGGGCCAGGGGGCAGGCGAGTAGTAGGGGTCCGAGGCACCATCGTACACCCTCCAGCTCTGGATCAAACTGGGACAGGGCAGCATCACCTTGGATTGACAACCTTCGCAGGCAGTTACTAGCAGCTGGGGTCATCAACCAGGAAGGCCTCCGCACTCCGACTCAGTCAGAGGAGGGCCCGAGCAAAGAACTACTATTGCCAGATCAAGGTATGATCATCCTAGGCAACACCTGGTCAGTCCGTTCAAACTCTGAAGATCAGCAGCAACAAATAATGCACAACATGGGATACAACAGTCTTTGTCTTGTATCGAAGGTGGGGAATTTAATGGGAAGCCACAAGGCTGACAATGGTAATATCGTTTTCAATTTGACAAATAGGGAGGTTTATTTGGGTAATGGATCTATGGGCAAGGAGCACTTGGCTAGCAAGGGTGTGAGTTCAGTAGTAATTGAAGAATTGACAGAGGGAGGTATTCAACAGGAAGGTAGAGGCGTGGCACTGATGGAGGAGGGGGATATTCTAGTTACTCCACATAATGTGCATGCAGTTAGTGGTGAACCAGAGGTCCTGCAATGGCCTCCACCTGGTTTTGAGCATCAGCCACCGTTCTTTTTGGAGGAGGGGCTTCAGTTCAGTCCAGTGGCTGAAGGACCACTACTAGAATTTGGACTTCTTACAAGGGCAAAATTTCGGTTGTTGCAAGAGCTCACCCTTGCAACAAGCCCGAAAAAGACTTTTTACAAGGGCCACCCTTGTAAAAACTACCGTTGGAACAAGCCTCCATGTAAATACTCGAATTTTAACTTGTTACAAGGGCTACCCTTGCAATAACTTTTCCCAATCTTGTTACAAGAGACTACTCTTGTAATAACTACCCTTGCTAAAAGTCTGAGATTTGGCACCTGCAGGGAGTATTTGCAAGGATAAAGAACGTGGGCCCCATCTTAGTATTTGCAAGGTTGAAGAACGTGGGTCCCACACGATTTATTGCAAGGCAAGTGAACTAAACAATTACATGGGTAGAGAAGGTGGGGCCCCCTGTTTATTTGCAAGGATAATGAAGGTGGGCCCCACCAGGTCATTTGCAAGGATATTATTTGGACCTTTTGCATGCAATGTATTACCTTATATTTGTAATGATATTCCGATGAAAATAATTGACGTTCTAGCAAAATATTATCATGCCAAATTTCTATAATCCTCCCGGTACCAATTTGGTACCAACCCAGTGGCAAGCAAAAAATCTTTTTCATTTACCATTGAAACATAATAAGAACAACAACATTCATTCGCACACAAAAAACATAAACATAACACAACAATTGATATTAACATCACATAATATAAACTGCACTATTTACAAACATATATATCACAAATGTACTTAATTTAAGCTGTAAACATGCAATAATCAATATGAATTCCCAGTATATTAATAACACCCTCTAAGCAAAACTAAAAATCAGATAAAAAAAATAACTTGGATTGCATAATGTGAATGAATGGACCTTAAGACTTCTCGGCTGAACCTTGAAGTCCCTTGAAAGCAAAAATTTGAGATCAAATTGAAGGATTGCTAAAGTAAAAAAATTAATTAAGGATTGAAAATTGCACCTATTAATTGCACAGTATTAAAAAAGCCGGACTGTTAATGGGTAAATTTCTCTTTCTTCAGTTTGATCGGTCTCTAAAGTGATGCGGATTGAGTTTCATTAAAGGTAAATTGATCATTCTTCAATTTCATCAATGAAAATTGAGGTCAATTAGTTGGCGAACTGATGCTTGTACAGATAAGTCTTGTACCATCATGTAAATACTGGTATGAAACTAACATTTTAGGTACCACTTGGAATCTAGGAGTGATTCTTACTCCTTAACCTAATATGCACCGTAACAAGCTAATACCAATACAAGATAGGTCTGCATGGAGGTGCCATATACTAAAGACAAAACATAAGCTTACCCTTCTAGCAAATTTTATGCAAGTGTCGCGATCCTGGCTTTCATCTACATATAAAAGATAAACCCATTACTTGTTGTTTAAAGTACACCAAATAAAGAAGCAAAATTGAACCAAACATTAAAATGTACAGATTTGAGTGGAAAATTCATTCCAGGGTCATGTTTTGAAACTTTAGACAGGTCACTGTCCTTAGGATTTTCAAGCAATCTATTTTTTTTTCTTCATAATAACTAACCATGCTATTGGTGATCAGCATTTGCAAATAAACCCAAAACATTACACATTCTTTGAAACACTACAGACACTACTAGAATTTCTGTTTTTACCAAGGGGAGAAAAAGGGCTTGTTCCAACAGCCACCCGTTGGAATAAGCCCAAAAATCGTCATTTATGGTACTCGAGAAAAATTAAACTTAATGGTTTTGCTTTAATATCTTTATATAACTTATTGAAGAGAGCAATTGTATCTACACTAGATTATCATGTAAATCCATACAAGTATAAGAACACTTACATGTGTCTTGTCATCTAAAATGCCTAGATAGACACACTTATAACCAAATCTATACTCAATAATTAAATCTATAACCAGATCTATAACCAAAGATGCTACTAGCCTCAACCTTAACCAATCTATACTCAATAATTAACCATTAACCATAGTTATTCTACATTTATGCCCCACTTATAACCAAATTAACCTCAATATATCAAAACTGATGCAAGTTCAAAATAGATCCAAATTAACTCACTTCAATTACCTTCAATTTTGAATTTTCTGTCTTATTTGTACAGCTGTCAACCCACTTCTTTGTCTTCGCTGAAAACTGATGAAGGTTAAAAAAACTGCAATTAGCACTGTTACGACAAAACAAGTGCAGAAATAATTATTCGAAAACACACCAGCAGTACTTAGGCAAGCATGAGAGGAGTGAAAACATTACCTTCTCAATATATGCACAAACCATGTGTTCCATATCTTGCATAATACTTTGATGACCCTCTGGAAAAACATAGGACTAGCCGGAGGCCTCGCGTTGCTTCGGCAATTGCCTTTGAGGCATAGGAAAATATATATTAAATATATATATATATATATATATATATATATATATATATATATATATTAGTTATGTATCAACAGATTAATTAGCCTTGCTAGAATTCTTCTTACATGGTATATCCTAGAATCCATTGACACAATTATTACAATTGATGGCCCAAGGGAAGCATAAACAATCAAGAAAATTTAGTTAAAGCTAAGCAACAAAGTCCTTCTCAATTTCCTTTTTCCATACTGCTTCAGTTCATTAGAGGAAAGGCTACGAAAAAGGCACTAACCAATCTTAATGTTCTGCATGTGTTGTTCCAGCGGTGCACGGTGCATTGCAAGCTTAACTCTAATTTACCTTCCAGCAATCTTGTCGTCATTTTAAGCTCAATTGCACACAGGGCATCTGGAACAACAGCATCTAAAGAGAAATATAAAAATAAATGGATGCAGTAATTGACTGTCTGCATGTATATGATTAAATCATCTTCACTTGTATTGCAAGTCTGCAATTTAATTTAAAGTGATTAAGGTTGTCAATCTATGTTAGATTAATGGATTAATAGTGTTTAAAAGCATTGTAAGCTTAACTCTTATTTAGCTTCCAGCAATCTATGTTAGATCATGGTGTTTAAAAGCTTTGAAATTAGTTACTAAGGGGTTTTGTTTATTATTATTTGAACTTGTAGGTTGTAGCATTAGAGTACTGTAGGAGGTTTGGTTTTTCTATCTTTTGTCAAGAGTATGTATGTCATGACCAGCATAAATAGAATGATTCAATCTTAATTTTCTGGTACGATATGGTGTCAAAAAATTTGTCAATTTTCTTTGATTATTGTAATCAAATACTAATTACTATATTTACTGACAATGTACCATTAATCATGACAGGTTCTTTGCTAAAATCCCAAATTGAAGTAAAATAAAATAGCTTAATTGTTGAATTTCATGATCAGATTATTAACTATGAAACAATTAGGTTCAGCTTGTGTGAAGTCGTTGATTTACCCTTAATTAGCACTTGAGTGTCATTTGCAATTAGGTTCAGCTTGCGACGGGCCCAGGGACAAATCCCTCAGCGACCATGACATCGTTCTCATATTTCAAGAGCTCCTCCTTCAATTCATACCTATCAATAGTAAAAGATTACAATATTATCTTAGCTTTCAAGCAACCAATAAGTTGAAGTTAAAAAATGATTCAAAAAATTAGGGAGAGAGAGAGAGAGAGTACCGGATTAGATTTTCAGAATTTCATTTTATTAGATCTCAAGTGCATTCAGGAAATATATTAGTTTCATTCTTAATTAAATTTCGAGTGCATTCAGTAAATATATTAGTTTCATTCTTAATTAAGCACTCACTTTCGGAAATTAGTAATCTAAACCTTAAATCTATCTACCTTGGCAATTCAAGATAAAGCTTGCGACAGGATATTTCTTTTCCCCATCTCCATTCTTTAACCTGCAAATTAGCGCTAGTTTGTAACAATTAGGTTTCATCAAAGGTAACGGCGGAAGGAGAGAGGGGCTGAAGTTGCTGAGCGGCGGGCAGAGAGGAGAGCCGGATTTGCGCTGAGCGACGGAGAGATCGATTTTGAAAACCCTCGGAGAGAGAGGTAGATGGAGGGAGGGAATGAAAATATTGCTGAGTGAGAGGGAAATGAAATATCTTAGGGCAAAATGAGTACAAGAGATGGCGGCTCCCTAAGTCCTCTCTGGATGCGATGGGAACAAAAAATTTCGAGAGTACAGATATTAACAGAGCATTTTAGCTTCAATCAGTGTGTTAAATATATTGGATACTCTTTCAATTATTTAGGTCGTGCGTTGCATAAAATCAAAACTGCTCTGCTAACAAAATCGCCACAAATTTCAAAGCTCCGTGAGGGAAAATTGAGAGGGAAGTGAAAATGAAACAAAATAAAATTAAGTAATGTATGCATAACAAATAACATGAAAAAAAATTCTAAAAAATATATTTTTAAATTTTTAACAGTTTCTGTGGCCAAATTAGTATTATAATCGATGGTACATATGTATTTAGATGTTAATGAGTAATATTTGATGTTGGTTTTATTTATTATAAATTTAACTAGTTCAATATTTTTACTATCATATTGATAAAATGGCAATTATTAAAATGACAACAATTTAGAATGATATTGATAAAATTTATATCAAAATATAATGCTAGAACATTTTTATTGCATTATTAAATAATTTTGACAAATTAAATTGTATAGTTGTACATGCATGTTGCATCAATTATTTATGTCAACATACATGACCATAGAACATCAACTCTTGTTGGGTGAATTAATGAAGGAACAAAGACAAACGTCGTCCGTTGGTCGATCGGAACCGTTCAAATGAAAGAGTATTCCATTAATTTCATTGTTGGTAAGTTTGATCTAATTTGATGTTCATTTACACATCCATCCAAGCGATGAAATATAACGACATCGTAGGGTTATAAATATTACACATTGGATCGAAGCTTATAATTGTTGGAACTCCAATTTTTCATTGTTAAGGTTTCTAGTACTAACTTGATCATTTTAAAAGAAATTAGGTGTTATTTCATTGCAGATCGACCGTTGAATGCTCATGCAGAAATCAACGGCCCGTAATTTTTGGCTCAATTTGAAGAGGCTACAAATAATGAAATTCTATAAAATTGTCAATAGTTGTTATAATTTGTAAATAGAAAATGTAAAAAACTAGTTTTTCTTTTTTTTAATATTTTAATATTTAATTATGTACAAGTGTTTAGAAGCAGATTAGGGCTGTGAATATGAGCCGTATGATCTGTGATGAAGTGTGCAAATTATCAATGGATTTCAATTTCATTTTCCTTTTTTTTTTGCGCCACACAGAATGAATTTTGGGTTTTCCCTCTTCTATGTGCCTAAAATTTCATTTCCCTCCCGAATGAATTTGGATCCCCTAAAATAACCCAATTTTGATTATGAATCCGGACTGTCCAATCTGTTCTCACACGAATACCGAAGGGATCGGATTCTGATCAGATGGTCCAGATGAAAAGAAAAAATTAAAATTACTTTAGGGATCTGTACCCCTATCGAATTCCCCCTCGGAAAATTTCGCTCACTCTCTCCCGGACAAGTATCCTCTCCATTACTGTAAAAGACTCCTTCACTTTACGGTTCGAGATTAACTCTCATCCGCTTTGAGATTCGGGCTAGCGAAGGGGGCAGTATTATTGGGTTTTGAGATTCGTGCCAAGTTAAAAACAACAGTCCAGATCCAATAATTGTAAAAGTTTCCCTATTACGGTACCGGGGAGGATGTTAATTCCTCTCTCCCTCTCTCTCACTCTATTCTCCTTCCCTCTTTTTCTCTTTCAACTCCGCCACTGCTCCCCCGTTCTCTCTCTCCCAGATCGGACCGAGACACCTAAATCGCTCTTCGTTCGCATCGCCTCTTCTCTACCTAAATTCGCCATACACTGCATTTTCCCTTTTTACCCTCGTCGAAACCTAACCCTAATCCTAACTTCAAGGTAAGAGCTCGTTTTTTCTTCGAATTTCATAAATTTTGTCAATTTTTCTCTGATTCAATTCGCCATAAATTTATGAATGTACTTCGACCTTCTAATTTTGAAAAGTCCATTTAACAGCTATGCACACATCTGGTAGTCCGGTACCAAGTCTTCATTGAATAGGATTACAAAGCTTGATGAGCTAGTAGATGCAGGAAAGAGGTTTAACCAAGGGCTCGGTAATTTATTTAATATTACTTTTTTTTATTTCTAAGCAAATAACAGATTCTTAGATAAGCACAAGCTCAATTCTCCATTTATGCACCTTTGTCAGAATTTATATGGTTTGTGCTGATTCCTGAACACACATACAAATATATACATGTCAGCAATTCACTTTATTTCTTTCTAATCTTGATCAATAGAGTATACATAGTAATTGTGAGTTTATTTTTTTTTTCATTTTGCATGAAGAGATCAACACTGAAACCAGATATGTGCTGCTCCTCTAGCATAACCCAGCTAAAATAGGTGCATCTGGTAAAAGGTGTTAGACCCTTTTATTTATCTCTTTATCTCTATAAACCACTTAAAGAAATTGTGGGTCTTATTTATCTCTTTATCTCTTTTATTTATCTCTTTATCTCTTCGTCTGAAAACCCTTAAAGAAATTGCGGGTCTCTATAAACCACTATTCTACATATGCATATTTATAGTCCAGACAAGACTGGACTTCATGAATTTATGTACCAAACATTCATCTCAATAGTCCAGACAATACTGCCCTTCATGAATTTCTGTTTTTCTTTATTTGTTGATTTAGAGTACCATTTTGTCTTCTGTAGTGTAGTTAGGGTTCGTCAAACATTAAGATGAATGGATTAAATAATTAAAAAAATTGTTCATGAAGGGGTTCGCTGAACATTGAGAACTTTTCTGACCAACAGAGAAAGGGCCGTGGATCACCTCAATTCTCTTGATAAGGTACTAATTGAATAGAAAATAAAAAATAACTTAACGCATGAAAGAATTATATTGCTTCAAGCTTTCCATTTCCATAAAAAAAAGGAATCATATGAAGTATCATGATCAATAGGCACCAGCTTGAATCAATGTTTGGTAGAACTTCTTTTCTTTTTTTTATAGCAATGTGTTGAATGTTTTATGTCTTATTAATTATGCAAAATAACTTATGTTTTTCTCGCACACATGAGTTGTTTGACGAATTGTCACAAACTGAATGCATGAATGTCAGATTCCAGATTCCATATCCGATATATAAATAGAGAGAGGCGTTGCAAACTCCGCATAATGGTGAGATGTTTTTAAGGTTTCAGTTCAATTTTTTTATGCATTACATGCAACTTCTTTTCTTGTTTTTCACAGATCACACATCCAACTCTTAAACTGCAATTTCGTCAGATATAATATGCACACTAATACAAGTCTGATTGCATTTTATTTCATTTAGTGTTTGTTTTCTTTCTTTTATCCTTTCGTCTCTTTGCTCTGAATGACAATTTCCTGTTGAACTGAATGCATGAATGTCACATCAATCTGTCATTCTATAGGACCTGTTTGCATATTTTCTTCAAAAACCTCAGCTTGATAGTGAATCACACTAATGTATTTGTTTCCTGTTGTAAAAAGACTAGTAAGCATATAGTGAATATAATAAAACTTATAAGGGTCAGTTTGTAAAATTGAGTGTTCTCTTGTCATATCCTGGTTCCTTCATTTCTCCTGTTTGGCCTAGTTTAAAACCAAGTTGTCTTTAGATACTGGTTCCTTCATTTCCCTTGTTTGGCCTAGTTTAAAACTAAGCCGTCTTTAGATACTGGTAACTATAAGCTTTTACTTCTGGTCTGCTTGTTGAGCTGTAATTCTCAGTTCAATTGGATTTCATTGAGTTTCCGTTAAGCAGTTTTATTTTTGATATACAGAATGAGAAGAAGTTTTAATATCTGAATAATTGATCAATGCATTTACATAGAATGATCAGTTTTTTTTAAACGGTTTCTGGTTTTAGGTTTGCTTTCTTCTTTTCTTCAATTTCTGTGTTTTCTTCATGAAATTAACTGTGTGAAGCATCATGCAAACTGAAAATTTTATTCCTTATTAAACAAATTACTAATGTTGTATTTTGATTTAGGTGGCATAAAAAAAACCGTTTAACAACAAAGATTGCATGGCCATGACACCTTTCTAACATAGCTCAATAATTAGACATGCATGAAGTTGAGGAATCACTTGGTTGGTTTAACCTCGACGATATGAATCCGATGAAGATGGTTATTAATTGGTAGACATTTATTTTGAAACAATGTGATGTATGGCAATTTGGAGAATTATTTTGTATCTCAATTACTTTGTAAGGTTTCACTATTTAAGACAAATATTCCAATTTAAGTTTCCGAATTATTTGTGTATCTCATTCTCTTTTCAAACTACTGCTGTAATTTTTGTTGCTGTGGTTTACAAAATAAATTCAATTTGAAGGGAGATATTAAAAATATACAGAAAATGCTCTGTACTGTAATACAAAACAAGTTACATGAGTAAGCGCTTGCAATTAGTAGTTGTCAGAATAACCAGACTTCTTACAAGGGTAGTGTAGGACTTCTTACAAAGGCCTTCAGAATAAAATAATAAAAACGGAATCTTCAAAACTTGTTACAAGGGTAAGCCCTTGCAACTGTTTTGTCTCAAATCTTTAGACTTATTAATTACAAGGGCATGGAATGAGGTTTTTGCAAGGACATTCATTAAAATATAATATCTGGCTCTGCTAGCGGGTCACAGGTCTTCAATTATTATTTGCAAGGGTAGATAAGAGATAATTTCAAGGGTAAATATCAAATCTTTTGCATGCGTTACTTTTTCCAAGGGACACCCTTGCAACAGATTTTCTTGTGTCAGAAATGCCATTTCTTTTGCAAGGATCGTTCACACCCTTGCAACAAGTAAGTGCTACTCTTGCAAAAAGTCC
The DNA here is from genome assembly GCA_025461045.1 of Carex parvula. NCBI lineage: Eukaryota > Viridiplantae > Streptophyta > Magnoliopsida > Poales > Cyperaceae > Carex > Carex parvula. The sequence goes on from JAJGRW010000832.1 coordinate 2,267,183, forward strand.
AAATTCTCTAGTAGTGGACCCCAAGACATACATGGGGCAACTGCAGCTATGGACTCCAATGGAAGCCTGGAGGGCTTGGGGTTGCTTGTAGAAGGTGAAGGGAACATCAAGAGGAGTGCAAGGCTCAAGGCAAAGCAGAGCAAAGTGAATTATAGCACAGCAGCGGGAAAGAGGGCATATAAAAAGAAATACAATAAGGCTAAGGGTGCCAAGCTGGAATATCTCAATTCACTCAATCCCCTTGACATGGAGCAGGCTAAGCTGGTGGTACAATTGGCAGGGGTGGAACTCCAGGGCGCCATAGAGAATGAAGTAGCCAAGATGGTCATGGCCTAGGGAAGAGCCTATGAGAGGGGCTAGGAGGGTTGAGTTCTCAGACTGTTTTTATAATCTTCTTAATGATTAGTTTAAGCAATTTTATGTTTTGGGGTAGAGACTGCTTGTTCTGGTGGTCTATTTTCAATTGGGAAGTAGGAAGGGAATATGGTAAGAAGGAGGTGTGTTCTCTATTTTCTCTTTTTGGCTCTAGTAAGGTATTCTGGCAGTTGGATTGGTGTCAAGTCCTTCCTTCCAGAGCAGGTTGGTGAAAAGGGGGCAGGTATTTGGGTTGATAGTTACTGTATAAGGCTTAGGGCAGTAGAGTTTGTAAGAGCTTTATACAGTTCTAGTAAGATGTCTATCAGTTCTAATGGATTTTCTTTCTAATATAAAAATCTTGTCTTGGAATGTGCGGGGTCTAAATGAAAAGGATAAGAGGTTGGCAGTAAGGCAGACTGTTCTTTTGGAAAAACCTGATGTGTTGTGCTTACAGGAAACGAAGTTATCCACTGTAAATAATACTATTGTGATGCAAGCATGTGGCAGACGATTGAGGCAGTTTGAATATCTGCCAGCTCTGGGAACAAGGGGGAGTTCTAATTGCTTGGAATGAAAAAAGGCTAAAGTATATAAGCTGCTCCAAAGGAGCATACAGTGTGTCAGTATCTCTGCAATATGGAAGTGAATTAATTCAGTTGACATCAGTATATGGTCCAACCATTGCAGCAACAAGGAGAGATTTCTTTCAGGAGATCAAGGACACTAAGCCAGTAGACAGCATGCCATGGTTGATTTGTGGGGACTTCAATATTACCTTGCTGCCAGAAGACATAAATAATCTAAATAATGTGAATTGGGGGCAGTCTGTCAAATTTGCGGATTTGATAATGGAGTTAGAGCTTATCAACTTGCCAATGACAGGGAAACAGTACACATGGTCCAACTCAAGAACAATGGCCAAGTTAGATAGATTTCTTATATCACCAGCTTGGAATAACTCATTTCCTAATTCCAAGCAACACGCCCTGGCAAACACCTCTTCGGATCATAACCCAGTCTTATACACAGCTTAATCCCGATTTAAAAAAATAGCTTTTTTCAGATTTGAAAATGGCTAGCTGCTCTCTGACCAGTTCAAAGTGTTTGTCCGAGCAACCTGGCAAAATTTGGGGGTGTCAACCACAGCCAAAGAGTTGCATACCAAGTTAACTCATATGCAAACAGCTATAAAGGAATGGACAAATTCAAAAATTGGATGCATTAAATCTCAGTTAATGGTGTGCCGGGACTATCTGGGTTGGATTGGGAAGGTGGAGGAGACAAGAAGTGTCACACAGCTGGAGAAATGGGTTAAGGCCACAGTCAAGAGAAGGTTTACTACCCTTAGTGTCACTGAAGAGGCAATATGGCGACAGAGAGCTAAAGTGCGATGGGAACTAAAAGGAGACAGGAACACTAGATACTTCCACTCATTAGCCACCTCTTCCAAAAGAGCGAATACTATCAATGCAGTGGAATTTCAAGGGCGAGAGTATACCTCTGAGGCCAGTAAAGCAAACATTTTCTGGAACTTTTATGTTGAACTAATGGGCAAAGAATCAGCTGGAATGCCGTCCATAAATTGGAATAACCTGTATGCTCCCACTAATGACCTGCACCTTATTGCTGAAAGTATAACAATTGAAGAGATTCTGGAGGTAATTGGCTAAATGCCTAGTAACAAAAGCCCTGGTCCTGATGGGCTTACTGGAGAATTCTTTAAAGAGTTCAAAGATGTGGTTGCTCAAGATTTACTTAGAGTTTTCAATGATACTCTAGATAGAAATGTGCCCCTGGAACATCTCAATACTTCTTACATAGTGCTTATTCCAAAGAAGGATGGAGCCAAGAAACCACAGACCCATCAGCCTAGTGCATAGTATACAAAATATATTATTTAAGATTCTGGCAAAAAGGTTGCAACCGCATATTAGCCGATTGGTGGAGGAAAGCCAAACAGGATTTGTCAAGGGAAGACAAATCACTGAAGGTTTCCTATATGCTCAACAAGTCGTCCAGACGGCAAAGGAAAAGCATATACCAATTGGGCTCTTTAAGGCTGATATACACAAGGCCTTTGACACGGTTAACTGGGAATTTTTAACAAGGGTAATGACAGGAATGGGATTTCCGGAGAAATGGACTAATTGGATTCTGAGGTGCGTTCTCATGGGCAGTTCACAGATAATTGTCAATGGCTGCTTAAGTAAGAAAATCATGCTTAGAAGGGGTGTACGGCAAGGAGATCCCTTGTCGCCATTACTATTCATATTAGCAATGGATTTCATCCCAAGATGGTTAGACAAGCTGGTTCAAAATGGCACATGGCAATTGCCTTTTCAAGGAATGAAACCCTGTCTACTTTATGCGGATGATTCTCTGTTTTTCTTGAAGCCGGAATTAAGGCAAGTACAAGCTCTGAAGATCCTCTTCATGACATTTCACCAAATCTCAGGGCTAACTATTAGTATGGAAAAGTCTGAATTGCTGACAACTACAGAGAACCTACCAGTAAATCAACACTTGATCGATATTCTGGGGTGTAAGGAAGGCTCCTTTCCATTCACATATTTGGGGCTTCCTTTGTCTGACAGGAAGCTTCCAAAATCATCGTATATTCCCTTAATTCAAAAGGTGCAGAACAGATTGCAAGGGTGGGCTGCAGCTCAATTGTCAATAGCAGGACGTCTGGTTTTGATTAATGCTGTATTATCATCAATACCGACATATTTCATGTCGGTCTTTAAAATTCCTCAATGGGTAATTTCAGAGATAGATAAGACAAGACGGAACTTCTTATGGAAAATGGGACCTCTGCAGGAAAAAGGTATGGCACTTGCAAACTGGGAGACAGTATGTAGGCCAAAATCAAGGGGTGGACTTGGTATCATGGACTTACAAGTTTTTAATGATGCCCTTCTAGCCAAATGGTATTGGTTCTGGGTAAAACTGGAAATGAGGTTATGGAAGTCACTACTATTGTCGCTGTTTGAAATTGATAGACCAAGTGCTCTTCCAGACTGCAAGTTCTTCACGCAAAATCTGAAACGGGTTCAGAATTTCTGTGATTGCTTCATAACAAGGATCTTAGGTGATGGAGCAACAGTTCAGTTCTGGAAGCACAACTGGGGCCAAGGGTTGCTGTACTCAACTTTTAATGTTTTATACAATGAGGCAATAGATCAGAACATTTCATATCAAGAAGCTCTTCAATTGAGTTCCCGGGATATCAGACGAATGTTTCATAATGGAACATCGGATGACTTTGAAAAGGAACTAGCTGAATTGCAACTCCTACTGCAAAGGCAACATGCGAGCAGTACTGACCAAGACGATGTAAGATGGAATTTGAACGCTTCAGGGATTTTCTCTGTGTGTTCAACTTATCAAGGTCTCAAAAATAAACCAATGATAGCCTCCTATGTGCATAGAATATGGAAATTGAAGGTACCACCAAGAATTCAGATATTCGGGTGGTTGGTTTACCACAAGAAAATTCTAACAGCTGAGAACCTGCAGAAAAGAGGTTGGATCATGCCTACCATGTGTGTAATGTGCAGATCGAATTGTGAATCGGTCTTACATTTGTTCACTGAATGTCATATTGTACTTGATTTATATGACAAGGTAATCTTTAAGTTTGGTCTGCCGACTAGGAATTGGAAGGAAATTTTAAGAAGGGAAGGGGCACACAAATGGATAGCTAAAAAAGGAAAAGATAAGAAGATAAGAGCTATAATTCTTCTGACCATGTTCATCTGTTGGAGAGAGAGGTGCTCAAGAATTTTTAGAGATGAGAATAAGATACTCTCTGAATTAGTATCAGAGGTACAAGATCAATGGAAGTGCTTAAATGAGAAGAAGCCTTAGCCCTTTCTTTTTTCTTTTTTTCTTTTTGTATTTATAAAATCTTGTTAATTCAACCTGGTTGAATTGCTCTTCAAAATTGTAAGATGGCTCCCTTTTGGAGCCTGTTATTAATAAAACAAATAAGGCCTAGAGTCTTATTTTTCCTCAAATAAATTAAGTAATAATAATATAATTTTTTTTACAGTTGGTTCCATTTTTCAAAATCCAAACTCCATCATCCTAAATGATTATATTATTTATTATTTAATTTTTTTTTTTTAAATTCTGCAACAAGGTCGCTTACAATAGCGGGGAGAATTAATTGTACTTTCTCCGTCTATGTTAAACCAAACTAAATATAAAAAATATAAATGATGCTTAGGTCAAGAAATGATAGTCCATGGGGCTACAAATTGAAAACCACTACAAGGTTAATATAAAATAAGGGCATGAATTTGAATGTCATATTAGCTTTAATTTGTTAATTTTGTCGCTATAAACTTTCTACTGGGAGACTTTGAATGCCATATTAGCTGTAACCTGAGGTGATGTGAATTCCCCAACTTGTAGGAGAGCGTCATCAATCAAGTCAATAAATTCAATGTCCCCTTTAATTATACTCTGATAACAATCTCTCTTCTCTGTTCCTGCTTGGCACTTGGGGAACCAAATTCTCAAAAAATGGCTCTCTACCTCCTTAAATTCTTCCTATCCATACTACTCTTACTTGTTTATAATTATAGCGGAACCGCTCATGCTCTACTTCAAAATCAACTTCTTTACTGCTCTGTTAACACCTCAGATACTACTTTTAAGAATAATCTCCACAGCCTTCTCATGTCCATAACCACTAGTGCCCAATCAAATGGCGGCTACTTCAACGACACGGTTGGGGTTGGCACAAGCACTGATCAAATCTATGGCCTCGGCATGTGCTATGCCAGTGGCAACCTCACCGAATGCAACAGTTGCCTCTGATATCACCAAAGATTGCCCTGACAGCAAAGATGCCGTTACCTGGAATGAATAAACTACTTCATTAATTTTCTTACATTTATATAAATGGGCTCCGGGCTTGCAAGTAAAAGGTCGCAAACAATGGTACATGCTTGTAGCTGGTACTGAATTTCGAAGATCTTAGACAAAAAATTAATAAAATAAAATAAATTGTATATGTACGTTATGAACATAAACTTATAATGAAAAATTTCTAGTATGTTCATACAAATTTTTAAAATAGCCAATTCTCCCGTGAATTGATCAATATGCCATTACTTTCAAACTCGGTGTCCAGAACATCGTCCCTAAATTAATTACTTTTTAATATTGATACTTCGTTGATTTCGTGACAAAAACTAATGAAGCATCAATGTTTTGAACACTGGGTTTGTAAACCGAGCTAAATAAATAGAAGAATTTTTTTTTTCGGGTTATTTCATTCGACCAGATTAAATTTATCATACGAGATTTTCCTCCAAAAAAAAAAGGAAAAAATAGAAAGAAAGAAAACGATGTTCTCTCTCTCTCTCTCTGTGTCCCTGTCAAGCCCTCAGCATAGGAGAAAGTTACAATAAAAATGAATGGTTAAAATACAAAGAATCGGTCTAAATTGGGAGAAAAAGTTGGCTAAATTGGAGGTATACTGAGGAAAATCGTCATTTAATTGTCTTGTTGCTCTCCAATCCCAATCTATAATTAAGAAGTAGCATTTATTCAGCAGAGACCACTGCTAATTTATGCACAACATTTTTTTTTGAAGGACAGTAAAACACTGTCGTTTCCATTAGTAAAGAATTAAAAAGAGTATTTACATCATTATGCGCAATATTATAAGAGTTTTTTAATTCTCTAATTATACATAATATATATAAATACAAGATGATGATTAAATGGTTGTACTGAAATAACACAAGACTCCGTACCTTTTTTCAAAACACAAAATACAAAATTAAACATAAGATGCAAAATTAATTATATATTTTTAGTATACATGCATGCTAATTAAGGGTCACCACATATAACATTAGTTTTGATATACTATAAATGCAGGCTGGTAGAACTATATACACTGGAATCAGGGTGCTTTATTCGCTACTCGAATGAGAATTTTTTCGGTGTGGCAAACACTACTTTGTACTATATTTACTCTTCCGAGAACTATACAGACCGTGAACTCTTTGGCAATGCGCGGAACGCATTATTTAACACTCTAATTGCTAAAACAAATGCATCAGCAAATATGGTGGCCTCAGGGCAAGAAAGTGTGCATGGAATTGATAAATTGTATGGGCTGTTGCAGTGTACAAGGGATTTAAATCATCAGGAGTGCTACAAATGCTTGAGCTCACTCATCAGTGACCTACAACCGCCATCTATGCTCGCATATACTGTAGGTCTGCGGTACTTGGGGTTTTCTTGCTTTGTGGATTACGAGATGTTTCCTATCATGAAGACTTCTGAAGGTATATATATATATATCTCAGTGAAATGTTCAAAACATCCCAGATAATACATCTTACATTATTGAACTGACTTGAGGGCCTCCATTGGATTTCGTTCGTGAGAAACTAACAGAAAATTTAAGCCAAAATATTTAGGCATAATTGGGTATATACCCATCAAAACTTTTGAAATTGGGTATATACCCATATCCCATTCAAATTTGAGTGGATTTTTGAATGGGATATGGGTATATACCCAATTTCAAAAGTTTTGATGGGTATATAACCAATTGCCCCAAATATTTATATGTACTGTTCAATGAATGAAGAGAAGCAAAATTCATTTATGATCCATTTAGTTTACAAGATTTCTATTAATTCATAATCATAAGACTATTCATAACAATATATGCATTATTTTTCAAGGACCTTCTTCTGCCCCCATAGTCGTATCTTCTGGCACAAGTCCTGCCCCGGAAAATGCTGGCCTGGTAACTGTACCAGGTACAAATCCTGTCTCTCTATCTGCGGGTGTGTTCATCAAACAGTTTTTATTCCTAAAAAATGAAACAATTACAATATCAAACTACTTTTGTACATGGTTCCATGTCAGACTATCTTGTTACATGAATCAATATATATCAAACTAGTTTGTTACAGGAGTAGAATGTGAGGTCTAGGATGGATACAAACATTGAAACTCCTGAGGTTTAACCAAGAAGTGCTTTGTAGTTATTAGAATACACGCACTATACTAACCTCTAAGCTCTGTTTACATTGTTTCGGTATACATATTTTTGCCTTTCTTTCGAATGTTCTGCTTCCACCCGAACCGTATCATATCCATTGACACCCCTAACTCATATTGTAACAAGATATGTTACATATCTTTGCTGTTTATCTGTCTCGCAGCAGGAAAGTTTACAGCCATTGAGTTGGGATCACTGGCTCAGATAATCAGCACCATGCATGATTGACCCTAATTAAATGACCTGTCCATCCAATCCAAATTCCCGAATCCAAACTGACCTGACAAATCTTGAAAAGTCAAATATGCTAACTAGATCAAACTTAAACCTGAAAGGATCAGCATTTGAAGACCAGAAACCCGAATTGACCTTTTCTAAAGAGCATACTTAGTTGACCCTATCTGATCTGGTCCTGAAATGTTCCTTTTCTGCAACACTACCAGTATCTACAGTTGTGGTACTTAATCAAATCATTTTATCATATTATAGAGCAAAGACCAAAACTTGTTTAAAAAAAATTGACCTACTTAGTAGAATTTAAAAGAGATACCATAATGCAGAACTAATCCCCAAATTACATAAACACCTGACCAAAAATATTGTCTTAACAGTCTATGGTATGTGTTCACCTTAATCTGACTGGCCCATTATACTCTGGAATAATCCAAGCTCTACCCGAGCTGTAACTGAAAATTGCCCAGAGATAAAAACTGATTTGCAATTTGAAAGTGAACTAACCTGAATCCAACTTGATGAACATTTGCTACCTAATATCCACTCTTTGGATGTGTTTATCCATCAGTTCATTGCAAATGTTGAATCTTTTTCTTCAGTCCTCATCTATGCAAAATTGCTACAGAAGTAAACTATTGGTATGTGTTGATTATTCAATCTCACAAATTTCTTCAGGAGGAAGGAGCAGGCACTTCATTATCATCATCAGTGTATCGGTGGCATTGCTTATAATTGGCTGCTTCATCGTCTTTCTGTTAATCAGAAAAATGAGATATGCAGGTTGATTTTGTTCTTTATACAATTGAACAGTACTTGTCAACATGTTCTTTATATCTTCTTCAATGATTTAGAAACCAAGATTTCTCAAGAAGAAAGAATGCTCACAACTAACAATGAAACACTGGATCTATGGAGCAGAGAAAGAAGTTCAGATTTTCCACCTTTTGATTTCAATCAAATAGCTAATGCGACTGGTAACTTCTCATTAGACAATAAACTCGGCGAAGGTGGATTTGGACCCGTCTATAAGGTGCTATATATTTCCTTCCATCTCCATACTTCTTTCCTTTTTATCTTTCTTATTTATGCTAATTATTATTTTTTTAAGAGAAAGAAAAACCATAAGTATAACGTGGCCATTAAAGTAAAGAAAGACAGTAAAAGAACCTGACAAAATTTAAAATGCATGAAAATACTTTATGATGAGATTAAAAGAAGAATTAGGTTTTATGGTGATTCAAAGTTCTTTTTCTAGGGGGTGCTACAAGATGGACTTGAGATAGCTGTCAAGAGGCTTTCTTCATATTCAGGTCAAGGTCTAGTTGAATTTAAAAATGAAATCCAGCTTATCGCAAAGTTGCAACACAGAAACTTAGTCCGACTGGTCGGGTGGTGCATCCAAGGAGTGGAGAAAATATTGATTTATGAGTTTATGCCCAACAAAAGCTTAGACTATTTCATTTTCAGTACGTCTCTAGAAACCTATTATGAAAGGATTTTTTTAATATTTTATCCATTTTTTACATATGTTTCCATAAATTACAGTACTAATTCCATTTTACAAAACACATTTCTTTATAGAAAAGTTTTGGTTTTTTTTTCCTTAGTACTTGCTGAGTCATCTGTAATATATCACCGGGGTTGTTAGTTAGCAAACTAATTTTTAATCATGTAGTAATCTGAATTGGGAGGCCTCTCAGATCACAAGATTTCTCTTTCTTCCATTCTAAGAACATATTCACCCAATAGTTGCTTTATTATAAAAGTAAACAGTTCAATATTTGACTCCTTATATTTTAAAATTTTAATTAAAAACTAACAATTCAAGACAAAGATTAATCCAATTCCTTTGTTAATTTACATATTTGTTGTATCACAGATAAACAAGAGGAGAACTTCTAAATTGGGAAAGGCGTTTTGAGATAATTGAAGGCATTGCTCAAGGAATCTTGTATCTCCACAAACACTCGAGGCTAAGAATTGTTCACAGAGATCTGAAAGCAAGCAACATTCTCTTGGACTCTGAAATGAATCCGAAGATATCAGATTTCGGATTGGCTAGGATTTTTAGCACAAAAGAGCTCCAAGCAAATACCAACAGGGTAGTTGGGACTTAGTGAGTATAGCGCCATATGCAAAATAAAAATTTGATAAATTTTCTTTTATTGTAAACAAAGAGCATAGTTCAAGTAGAAAACAAATCTACTCAAATTAGAAATTTTATTAATGATGGTCTATAACACTGTGTTGTTTTTTCTACTATTTTTTATCAGTGGTTACATGGCTCCAGAGTATGCATCCGAGGGTCTTTTCTCAATCAAATCAGATGTGTTTAGTTTCGGTGTGCTGCTTCTGGAGATCGTAAGCAGCAAAAGGAATACGGGTTTTCACCAAGACGGGGACTTTCTCAACCTTCTTGGATATGTAATATGAAACAAATATGCACAAACTCTTAATTATACAATCATATGTTTCCGTTTCTAAACTCAATTTAATGTTGGTACTATGGTACCAAATAGCAGTCGGTATTGATATTCTTCTTTTCTTTCTCAGGCTTGGGATAGATGGAAAGGAGGAAACATTGCAGAGCTAATTTCTCCTGTATTAACTGAAGCTCCTCATAGACAGATAGAGAGATGCATCCATGTGGCATTACTGTGCGTACAAGAGAATCCAGCCGATCGACCTACCATGTCTGATGTGATCGTGTTTCTTACCACTGCAAGTATAATTCTACCGGAGCCCAAGCAGCCAGCATACTTCAATGTAAGAGTAACAGAGAAAGGAGTTGAATCATCCGATGTTCTTGGTTTATTATGCTCAATAAATGATGTGACCTTGACCAACCCGGATGGTAGGTAATTCTGCAATACCTATTATCTCATTTTTATTTGTATATGAATGAGATGTTCAGCATATAAATTTGAAGTGTTGAAGCTTAAATTTTAAATTATTCTAGTTATAATGCTTGTACAATTGTTCAGTTAATTAGGTGTCAACCATATGATCATAATTGATAGCAAAGTGAGTATTAATTTATTAAGCGCATTTAGTAGATCAATTTTATTTGTTTTAAGAAATCAGGTATAAATTAGCTAAATTAAATTTGTTTAAGAACTACTCCGTTAATCAAAATCATTGTTACACTAATCACTCGTGAAGCAGATCGATTTCAACGGTTTCAATTTGTCGTTTGAAGTCAATCAGATAGATTTTGGAGTTATGATTTTGTGCTCCAATCATGCTCCACATCCTTATATTCATTTTCAAAGTCCGAACAGTCGATCCGAACTGCTCAACATGATCTTCATATTAAAATGTACTTAGACCAAATTTTATATTTTTTGAAATTTGTTTACTATTTTTTTAGAATAGGTACAAAATCATTGTTTTCAAATGATTCTGAACCATCCACAACAATGATTGTGTACCTATCTAAAATAATAGTAAAAAAATTCAAAAAAATATAAAATTGGGTCTCCAAGCACATTTTAATATGAATTTCATGTGATATATACTATCGCTTGATTTACATTTTCCATTTGTATTTTAGTATGTTGTGTTCTAAATTATATAATGTTACTTCTTTAATTCTAAAAACCATTACAACAGTTTAGCATGTTGTGTTCTAAATTATATGATGTTATTTTTTAATTCTAAAAACCATCAGTCGTATTTTTTATGTTTACACATTAGTATATCACTTGCGTTTAAATTTTTGTCCTGTAACAATGAACTTAGTTCTTGTACTTCCAACCAGTCCTAAAAATGCGTAAGAGTAAACTAAATTATTCTATAATTAAAAACAAATTGCTAATTGTTATCAAATGCATAAGACAAAATATGAAAATTAAGAGATTCATCTAGCTCCATCATAACTTTAAACCACAACCAAACAAAAACATTTATATCATCTTATCATGAAATAAACAACTTGTTTCATCATAATTTTAACCCACAACGAAACATGGGCTTTATGAGTTGTTTACATGAAATAACTTAAATCTCAAATTGATCTATGTTGTTATAACGGAACTAATATAAATAGGATAAAACAACAACGAAAGGAGCCACAATCTCATAAATTGGGAAACTTGCAACCAGAAAAAGAAGATAAAAAGGGAAAATATCAATAAGACTTGGCAAAAATAGCAACTTCCTCTGCAGGTTTACCTGTCATAAAGCATTTCTTGTCGCCTTCAGGCTGCTCAAAAGGAAAGCATCGTAGTGTCGCACTGGTCTCCTTTTTCACCTTCAGCTCCTCAGCAGCACTGGAAAACAAATTTAATTATACAGATAATTGCATTTTTTTAGAGCGAAAAACTCAAAAGTTAATAAAATCATCCCTAGCATTGTGCCAGAGCATGTTATCATGGGTCAAAAGGCAAAAAAATGTACAATTAGTTTCTAATCAGAAAATTTTGCATCCGAACTTTGAATATGCAATCTGTCACTTTAACAAAAAAGAAAAGACTCAACAAACCATGTGGACATGGAATAAGGCTGCTAACGGCTTGCACCAAAACAATTTCATGCAACCTGTAAAGCTATCCTAGTTCAAAAGATATGTGCTCACTTAAAAAAAAAACGGCCTTATAACTAATTCATACCTGGCTGACCAAGGGCCTCTTGCCCACTTTCCTTCTGCAATTGCCTCCTTCAGCTCTCCATATGAGCTAACATCTACTATGTTACTGCAACAGAAAGAAATGACACCTTCGGCTAATTAAGAGCATGCACAATGTATGCTATACTGAGTAAAATATAACGATTGTCAGGTGTAAAAAAAGCACATAGAACCAGAAAAGTGAAAATTACAGTGATTACCTATCTCGGAATGATATGGCTCTTTGCAAAAGCACATCTTGAATTTCTTCTAATCTTGACTTCACATAATTCACTAGAGTAGAAGCCTCCATAGACACCCCAAATTCCTTACCTGCTTTTCCTGGTACAGTTCTTCTAGAAACTACCACGCTCTTGTTGGTCACATCACGTGGTCCGATTTCAAGCCTTAAAGGTACTCCCTGCAAAATATAGAACAGTAACCAAGAGAATTGTAAATGCCAACAATGGTGCAGTACTGACAAATATCAAACTTTTTTGCCTTCTCCATCCCTTTGTTCTTTCTTTTTTGTTTTTGTATCATTTGTTTTTCTAATTGAATTTTATTACTTGTGTGTAACTATTGAAACTCATTTTGTTACTGAATTTCCACAAATTCATGCTCGGATGTAGAAGCATGGCACAGTACATCTTAAGTGCGGCCAAATACAAAGCTCTTAACAATGTTCAAATTAAAATATAATGGGGAAATTAAAAATAACAAATTGCTTACTTTCATTTCCCAAAAGTTGAATTTCCAACCAGGTGTTTCCTGATTCGATTTATCTAACTCGACTCGAATACCTGCTTCAGTCAAAGTATTGTGAACAGTTGTTGCTGCCTCTAAAACTGATGTTTCCTCATCACTCTTATTCCAAATCGGGACGATTACCACCTACATGCTTCACAGACAAAACTAAAATCAAGTCACAATATATACAATAATTACCAAATCACTAAAAAAATTAAAGAAAAACCAGTGAATCAATACCCCAATCGACCATCAAATCTATGTTATATACTTGTAACAACAAACAGGATCATACTAAGAGAAAAGTTGTATTTTTGTAATACATGTAAAACAAATATATGACCATTTTAATGGGTTAGGAGACACTTCTATTGAGCTTATTGAATCTAATATCTAAATGAAAAATGATGACCACTAGCATCTTCACTGTCAGCAAGGGAAATACAAATTCCGATTAAAATTACTTGTATAGGAGCAATTCTTGGAGGAAGCATGAGGCCGGTATCATCTCCATGTGTCATGATAATGCCACCAATAAGGCGAGTGCTGACTGCCGATGAAGTCTGCCAAATATGTTGCATATCTCCATTTTCTTTCATGAACTGCAAAATGAATAAAAACAATGAGCTTCTCATACGACTAAGTTTCCTTTCTCCCCTCCTCTTTCCAGCTTTAGGAACCTTTTTTTTATTAGACAAGTTTCTTTATGCTCCTATGTAACGTCAACATATCATCTAAACCCACAGTAGTAAAGAAAACAGATAGCTCAGTTTCACCAACAATGCTAAAGAAAACATTCTTCCTTCCCACAGTAGTAAAGAATAAAGATAACAAGGGTAGTTTATATTAGATAGTTTTCAAGTTTTGTTTGAGCATGTATAATACTACTTATGTTCTACAGGGGATTATGTTATCTTTCCTTTTGCAGGGGCATGAAGTTTTCTTTTGTAGGCACTAAGGTAGATATAATTAATTGTGATCAACCAAATGAAACAATTTCATATGATAAAAAAGGCCAAAAAATATGACCCGAGTCTCAAAGGCACGAGAGAAATTCTGTCCAAGGTTATGACTTGTGCCAGACTGCAATGCTCTCTTGTCACCCATCATAGCCTCAATAGTGTATGTACAGGTGGCACCAGCAAAAGTCTCTGCTTTTGATTTTCTACCAGCAATAACTGGTAGTGCGATTTGCTCATATGCAAAATCCTTATATAAATTAATCATCTGCAATGCCTGTGTGAGATTGAAAACATAAGAAAAAACTAAAGAAGTAACTTATTTGAAATAATGAAAACACAACTCATCATTAGTAAGATAGTGAATACAAGAAATAAAATAAAAAGAAAATCAAACCATCTTCTCGGCCTCCTCAAAGGTTGCATGGGCTGTGTGACCCTCTTGCCACAGAAATTCTAGTGTTCGCAAAAACGGCTTGGTTCTCTTCTCCCACCTTGTGACATTAACCCACTGCAACAATATACTTGAATATAATTACTGAGCACAATGAAGGCAGAAACATAGAAACCTTACAAAATAGAGGAGAGAGAATAACCTGATTAATCATGCAAGGAAGGTCACGGTAACTGCGTATCCATCGATCAAATGCGTAATTTACAATGGTCTCACTTGTTGGCCTCAACTATCAGACACAAGTAGAAAATTGAAGTTCAGTCACTGCTATTGTGGGGAAATAACCTCAAAATTTAATTGTCAACATCTTTTAACTCTTCATCTATAAAATGTTTTTAAAAAAAAAAAAAGGTGAATAAGGAGACATACCACAAGTTTTTCCTCGAGCTCTTTTCCTCCCCCTATAGTAACTATGGCAAGCTCGGGACTGAAGCCCTCAATATGACTGGTTTCCTTCTCTATAAATTTGTTTGGAATTAACTGAAAACAAAGGCATCATAAAATTTGAAGTTATATGATTATTATGCAATGATGTCTGACCACTTAATTTTATAAGCACATTCAGTTATCTACTTGAACCAGACCCAAGGTATCCATTTGGTACACTTATCACCACTTAATGGAAGTAAAGCTCAAGAGCTAATATAGATATAGTACAAGCCAATCAGAATAAGAAAGCAATAAAACATGGACATGTTGAAGGTTGAAATGGTTCAAGATCATAAAAGAGAGGAGATAAAGCACACTGCACACCTGAGGGAGATACAAGTTTCTGTGTCCAATCTTCTCGAATTTCACATCCAAATATTTCTAGAAATCAAAGGAAAAACGTCCATTGAGAGCACAAATTTAGGTTTCTTTGAATTCATCAAAGATAAACCAGCTGTTGAGTTTTAGAGAAAAATAGAGAAAAGACAGAGAATGGTTTATGGTAAAAATGTATTTCTGTATTGATGTATTAATTGTGTATTTCTTTACAAGTTTTTAGGAGTAGAACTAGGGTGTTCTTAAGTTCACCGAGCCCCTTGGTGAACTCAAGTCTAAAACCCATCAAATCAGCTTCAAACGACGAATTCGAACCGTTAAAATCCGCCTACTTTACGAGTGATGCGTATACATGTAAAAAATTTATACTTTCGAATTAATTTAGTATAAAGTCAAGCGGTCAAAATTAGAAGGTTAATAAATTAATTTTAATACATTCATTTTTTTATGTTTTTTCACCACTTAACTCTATGCAAAATTAATTTTAAAATTTAAAATTTTTACATTTAGACACATCACTCATAAGGTAGACAGGTTTCATCGGTTCGGATTCGTCGTTTGAAGCCGATCCGATAGGTTTTAGACTTGAGTTCACCAAGGGACTTGGTGAACTTAAGAACACCCTAGTTCTACTCAGTTTTTAGTCCTATTTATATTACAAAGTCTAACGGCTAGTTTTTGTACCGTTGGTGCTATACCTAATTATTGTACCATTGGCATCTACTGTTGCTTTGTCATAAATAAAGTAAAGACCCTATGCTATGCTTGATTTAATCTAAGCCACTCGATCAATGATGGATGACTGAGATCAATCCTCAATTTCTTCATTATTTTTAACACCAGCATATTGTTGCTTCTGATCAGAGATCATCACTTCTCCATTAAATTGAACTCTATTCAATTAGATAGGCTATCTACCTGAATTGCTTCCCAAATTTTGTATGCGTAAGGTCTATAAATCATAGTGCCTTTGACAGGACCATCATCTGCTAGTTCAGCTTTGGCGATCACATCCTGAAACCACGCGTTAAAATCCACCGAGCGGGGAGTCACGGCGAACTCCGGCAACGACGGCGAAATTGAGACCTTCCCGCGAACTCCGAAGAGAGGCGGTAGGCGGCGGCGCGGGGAGAGAGTCGGATAAAGGAGAGAGAGTCGGCGGTGGACAGCTAGCAGCATTGGAAGGAATTTTTTTTTAGAAAACCACAAATAAAAAACAATAAATTTTACCAAACCAACCTAGATTGATTAGTTTTATTTTTACAAAAGAAAAAATATAAGTACCGAAATCACATCACAATAAAATATATTAAAATAAATTATCCTAATTCTTAATCCAATAAATTAAAACCTATTTCACTTCTATAAATAAAACTAACTAATTAAATAACCTACTCTAACTTTTAATTTAGAAAATTAATTAAAAAGAACGTACTTAGAGGAAACACAATAGCGTTGTTTTGGATTTGAAGTCTCACTTTAAAAAAAAAAAATTTATCTTTTCCGATTGCTTGTCTTATTTAGAGTCTCATATTTAGAAATTTTATTTTCCGAATTTTGTTCTCATTTGGAGTTCTACTTATATTTTTTTTCTTTTTTTTTGGCGTGAGCTGCGTGATAATTTGACGTTCCGTAGGAACTCTAAATCATGAGGTTGCCTTCTTATTTTTAGAATTTCACAGTGACTTTTCTTATTTTTAATATTTCTTTTTTTTATTTCTTATGAATAAAAATTTCGGGCTAATTCAGCCCATTGAAGTTTCACAATTTTTAGAAAATTAATTTTTTCTTTGTGCTGAAATGGCAGTTCGACCCATTTCTGATTTTTTCTATTTTAATTAGATAAAAGATGTTATAATTTTTTTTTTAATTTATTGAAATATTAGAAAGAATTGTATATTTTTTTAAAAATAGATAGAATGCTATAAAATTGAATTTATTAGAAAGACTGCGACAAATAACTTGGATCCACATTTTTCAGTCAAGACTTTTTTTGCCGATTTTTTTATTAATATCAAACATTAAATAGAAAATTACACAAATGTCCACATTTTTTTAGTATTTATAAAAATACCCAAACCACCGTCGGCCATCCACTTTCTTTTAGAACTGTTGAGAATCCTGGCTGTCCAGAAAGAAAGTGGACCGCCGAGATTCCTGGCAATCCATTTTTTTTTAATTGAGGAGGTTTGGTGCTTACTTCCTCTCGGTTCATATTAAATCTTGATCAAAACCTAATATGAAACACAGTTAGTGATAGATTGTGTTTTTCCAATGTTTTAAGTTTCTTATTCGGAGGAAAATCGGACTCAGAAGCAAGGGCCCGATTTGTTAATACGTACATTCAATTTGAAATCCGAATGTATCTATCTAAATTAGCTCAAACTGAGAGAGGACTAACTTTGATCGGCCATAACTTTCTCGTAGGAAACTCCGTTTAACTTACAAAATGTCCCGGGCACTCAGAATTGCAAACAAACATCATTTAGGGCTCAAACAGCAAAGTTATAATAATAAATTGCTAGATCAAATAAAAAATAACTTTACTCAAAATACCAACATCCTAACTTCACGAGAATAACTTGTTTCAAATTCCATGAAGTTCTCATTTTGGATGTTTGTTTTCTTATATGCATGCAATTTTAAGGAATCCTATAAGACTTTATTTAGGCATGCATGTGTAACATCCCAATTTTCGAACACTTGTAGATTTATCTAACTTGAAGTGAAGTGTGTTTAAAATAGCAACATGAATTTTCAAGTGTATCTATAAAATCAACCATACTTTACTTTCAGATATTATGTTCATGCCTCATATGCAACCTAATGTATCCATGTCATATGTTCATGAGATAAGCTATGCATTCATATCACGCAAATGATTCATCTACATCGAACTCCTATTTCGGCATTCCCTATTATGTCATGCACCAGTTTTAGAAAATATATATACATGCCATGCATATCAACTATCAGCATGGTTCAACTCATGTCTTCTATATACTCGCATGTGATGCAAATAAGAAATTTATGAAAGAATTCAATTATGCAACCTAAAAGCTCATGGATCAATTAGCTATATATTGAACACAATTATAAAAAGTAACACCGCAATCAAGTCAAGAGGAAAAACTAAATAAATTCAACATTCACACTATTGTTCAAGTAGAGCAATTCTCAAATATTTTCTTTTGTTTATCATGCGTTACAAGTTCTTACACCAAGCATAAATCCGGTCATGCTCTACAAGTTCTGAATATGGCGCCTACACAGCTCTCGCTATGCGCTACCCGAATATGGCGCCTACACAGCTCTCGCCATGCGCTACCCGAATATGGCGCCTACACAGCTCTTGCCATGCGCTACCCGAATATGGCGCCTACACAGCTCTTGCCATGCGCTACCCGAATATGGCGCCTACACAGCTCTTGCTATGCGCTACCCGAATATGGCGCCTACACAGCTGACGCTATGCGCTACCCGAATATGGCGCCTACACAGCTCTTGCTATGCGCTACCCGAATATGGCGCCTACATGACCCTCGGATTTCATTCTTCAATTCCCATCAAAGTACATACAAGACATTCCATATACAAGCAATTCAATGTGTTCTATGAATGCAAGGCATGCTCACATTTCTATCCAAGGTTCATTTAATTCAGATCTAACAAATTTTCTTAATTTCATGCTTCAGTTTTAACCAAAGTACATAACAGGCATTATATATACGCAAGCAAATCAAAATGTTCTATTAGTACAAGGCCTACGAAATAACAGAGGTCATCTATAGATAATCATGGTTCAAATCATGCAACATACATGCAAGCCGTAACGTGCATAAGTTGAGGTTCAGCTTTAGTGTAATATTCGTGCATGTCCTGCAATTTCAATACTATGATATATCCCAAATCCTACATGCATGTTCTATAATTCAAGTTTTGTTCAAAGTCCATTGACTGATTATAGTTGGTAACTTAGATTCATTGGTTCTTATATTATTAATTGTAGTGTATATTTTTAGTGCTCGGTGTTGTTTCAGTTTCAGTTGGTCGGATCTAGGGATAACTCGACTGGAACTGAATACCGCACTGGGAGATTTTCAATCTCTCATCTCTCCACTTTGTGGGTTCCAAGTACAAAACACAAGATAAGGAAATACGATTTCGAACTTGAAGACTGTGGGACTTGCAACGAAAGGAAAAAAAAAGTAAGTTGTGTCATTGGTAATGTATATGTATATATATGATTCTGTAAAATGATAGAAATCGCCTTGCGCTAATGAGCGCGGCGGGTTGTCGGCCCCGTTGTCGGGGTGTGACAGCATGCTACTTAAAAAAGAAACATTTATCATCTTACAGGTGTCTTAGATGCATATTGGCACTGAAAAGATCTGGAATTTCACTAAATAGTTAAATCGGAAAATTTCCCCTAAATAGTCTTGTAGTGTGACAAACATGATTCAAACAAAACAACTTACTCATATTCTAGAAATAAAATAAGTGCACAAACAACACTTGGATATACAACTTATTCATAAAAATAAGAATACATAATATAACCACAACACAAACAACTTTTCCTCAAAAGTAAAAAGTACATAGATAAGGACACAACATACAACTATCATATGCCAAAAGAAAAAAGTTGTACAATTAAATGACAATTCAAACATTCATATCCCCAGTAACTGCATTGCTCTCACTCTCATGATTCTGATGCTCAGTGGGTTTGGGCCTAGTAACAATACCAGCATGGGTGAGTAGTGCCCATAGTTGTGTGATCAACTCCCCTCTTTCTATTATTTTCTCGTGACCTTCCACATTATCAGATGGAGAGATGAACAACATCATGTCTGCCCAAAACTCAGCCAACATTGTGCACACCTGTTCTCTTTCATCACAATCCATGAGATCGATTGCCAGCTTGACACCCTTACCAACCACTGAACTTTCACCCCAAGTGGCCCGCAATACATAGTTGCAACGATCCTTTTTTGTAGGTTTCTGACAGCATAACCGAGGTATGGCGCCCAATATCTCTTTTGTTACACTTTCATACATTTCTTCTATCCAATCAACCTCATCTGGTAAGAGCTCTGGAAGAGATTTCACTAGATAGTGGCAATAGCTAGACAATGCTAAGGCCACCTCTTGATCCTTCTTGAAGGAATTGCAATTTTGTTGAGGTGAGGGTTCTAGGTGGTGAAAAAGGGTTGTAGCGATGTGCCAAACAAGGATCACCTCAGTGGTACCTCCATTAGGTCGGCAAGTCCAATTAAAATGCTCCATTTGGTAGTTTCTCAGTGAAGTTCCTCCATTGGTGAGTCGACCACCACTGTTTCTCAAGGACCTCAGTATGGCTTCTTTTGCATTATTTTTTTTTTTTTAAAAGAAGTGGGGAATCCCACCGATTTCCATTCAACATGAAAACCCTTACATTGTTTTGATACCAGGTACCACCTATCTGGTACCACTAGCATAGGACTTACAAAATCAAGGTATGAAGAACATACCTCATCAACCTATCTATTCAAAACTTTACAAACTAACCAAGTAAAGCATCATAACATCCCAAGGAAAGCAAATTCATACAAAACCAACTGCTGCATACTTATTTGGAAACAAAAGACCCTAACAAACTACCATTAACTTTCTTGAACAACTACCATCAACTGCCTTCATCACCTGTAACATGTTCATCATAGGAAATCATCTCTTGCCCATGCAAAGGGATTATAACATGTCCTTCCTCCATTGAACTGGTAAGTAAACCTGCTAGCTCCTTTGTATCACAAGGCAAAATGCAATGTAACTTAGTAATGGCATCATAGGTCTGATGTTGACACCAAAACTTAACTAAAGAAATGATCTGTGCCCCTATAAATTGTAAACTTTTAACATTACCATTCTTAAAAATTAATCTATTCCTTTCTAGCCATACACACCATAACACTGCACCTCTAATCATTTCTACTATATTTGAATCTTTCATTGGAATATAACCATCTATGTCCCATAAGTCAACTATAGTATCACACTAAATGTAAATCCATTATAATTTGCAATCCAATTCTAAAGTTGACTAACAAACTGACAATGCAAAAACAAATGACTAACAGTTTCTTCTTCTTGACAAAATACACAAGACTTATCACCGGTCCATCCTTTTTTACATAAGTTATCTTTAGTCAAAATCATGTTTTGTTTAAGTAACCAAACAAAAATCTTTATTTTCAAAGGCATATGTGCAGACCAAATACTTTTGAAGTCTAAATTAGGGATACCCCCATAATCTAACCAAGTATACAAAGAATGTACTGAAAAATGACCTTTTGTTGACCATCTCCATAAAATTTTATCATTAGAATCTGATAATTGGAAATATCTGAAATGATTAACTAGCTCATGCCATTCAGATTGATACACCCCTACCAGTTGTCTAGCAAATTCAATGGAAATACTATTATTATGAAAAACCTGAGAAACTAAAATGTTTTTATCATATGCTATTTGATATAAATTAGGATATATAGCACTTAAGGAAACATGCCCAATCCACCTATCTTCCCAAAATCTCACAGTACATCCATTGCCAACTTGCCAACTGGTACCTACTTCAATCAAACATTTTTCTTTCATGACATCTTTCCAAAAATGTGAAAAGTACCTACCAGCACCTGTCACACTATACTTGACCATCATCATAAAATCTTATTAACCATTTAGCAAGAAAGGACCTATTAATATTTTGCAAATTAATCAATCCTAAACCACCTTGTTCCTTTCCTCTACATACCTTACTCCACGCAATCAAAGGTATCCTTTTCCTAGAAGTACCTGACCATAAAAATCTTCTTCTTATCCTGTCAATTTTAATCATAATCTGCCGAGGCATCCTATAAAAGGATAACCAATATATAGGAATAGAAGACAAGACTGCATTCGACAAAGTAACTCTACCTCCTAAAGACAATAATTTTCCTTTCCAACCTTGTAATCTTTTATCAATCTTATCAAGAAGATTGTCCCAGCAGGTAACCTGTAATTTCTTCCAATGAAGTGGAACCCCCAAATAGGTAATAGGAAATCCCACTACCTTACACCCTAATTGTTTAGCTAAAATTTGACCCTCCTCAACAGTTAAATTAAGAGGTACCATCTCACTTTTATCGAAATTAATTTTCAAACCTGACAAATTTTCAAAACAAAGCAGAATCCACTTTAAAGAATTAATCATTGTCCTATCTGCTTTTAAAAATAGTAATGTGTCATCCGCAAAGTGCAGATTTAACACATTGCCAAAATTAGAAAAGTTCCCTAACCCTTGAATCAAGCCATCATCCTAAGCTTTTTTTAAAATTTTATTGAGAACATCAGCTACTAAATTAAACAAAAAGGGCGACAATGGATCACCTTGTCTCAAACCCCTTTGACATTTAAAATAATTTCCATAGTCACCATTCAAATTCACACATGTGTTACCACTATAAAGCAAATTTCTAATCCATGTAATAAATCTATCCCCAAAACCTCTTTGCTTTAAAACATCCAACAAAAATCCCCAATGGACTCGATCGTATGCCTTTTCAAAATCCAATTTAAACAAAACTCCTTTTATTTTATTTACCCTAACTGAATGCAAAGTTTCATTAGCTATAACAAAATTATCCATAATATATCTACCTTTAATAAAAGCCGTTTGCGACCTATCTATCAAATCATTCAGTAAGACATTTAGTTATGATTTTCATACTACAATTAATCAAGCTAATAGGTCTGTAGTTTTTAATTTCATTTGCATTTTCCTTTTTAGGTATAAGACATATCACAGCCATGTTTAATTTATTCAAATCTAAAGTATTATCATAAAAAGCTTGCACTAATTTCATAAAATCAGCACTAATAGCAGACCAAAACTTTTGGTAAAACAAAAAAGAAAACCCATCTGGACCTGGAGCCTTAGATGGGTTGCATGCAAAAACTGTTTTACTGATTTCCTCTAAAGAAAAAGGACTTTCTAACTGAGAACTTTGGTCACATGTTAATCTATCAGATATATCCCAAATTTGATCTTGGACATCCACCATTCTAGCATTAGAAGTACCTACCAAGTCAATATAATATTGATGAACATGCTTTTTTATAACCTAAAGATCATAGATAATTGTCCCATCAATATCCATTGATAAAATAGTGTTTCTTTTTTTCCTAATTGAAGCTTGTATGTGAAAGAACCTTGTATTTGCATCCCCTTCTAAAAGCCACTTAGTTTTAGCTCTCTGTTGCCAATAAAGTTCCTCATTTTTGAAAATCTGTTTTAACTCAAGTGGACACTCACTCCATTGTAAAACCTCATCATCATCCAAGACATCAGATTCAGCTAATTTTTCGAAATTATCTATCTTATGTAATAAAATTTGTTTTGCCCTTTTCTGAGCTGCTCTCAAATTATTATTCCAACCTCTTAATTTTTGTCTTAAAAATTGCAATTTTAATCTCCAACTATTACCCAAATCTGTTTGAATTTCAAAAGAATCCCACCATCTAATAAGTAGTTCACAAAAACCTTCTTGATTTAACCAATCTTGTTCAAATCTAAAAATCTTACTAATAGTAAAAGAAACTGCATTTGTATATAAAATAATTGGATTATGATCCGACTGAACTCGAGGTAAAGAAACAGCCCCCGAATTTTGAAAATGAATGTTCCAAGTTGTTGAACAAAAAATCTATCTAGTAATGCATGAGATAGAGAAGAGCAAGATTTAGCCCAAGTAAACTATCTATCATTTAAAACCAATTCAATTAACTGCAAGTCAGAAATCCATGAATTAAATCTATTACTAACTACATGATTAAAAGAGGCACCTATTTTTTCACTTCTTCTCCTTATCATGTTAAAATCCCCACAAATTAATAAAGCATCACAACCTAAGTGACTTAAATCATGAAGTTCATGCAAGAAATCTCTACGTAACGTAGATGAAGTAGGACCATAAACTACTGTAAAAATCCATACAAAAGAATCAAACTTATTTTTCAGCAAAACTGAAACTAAAAAATCCTTAATCCATGTTGTTAAGACTTGATATTTATCCTCATTCACACCTACTAAAATCCCTCCTGAATTATCACAAGAAGGTTTGAAAGTCCAAAAAGATATAGACACACTTAAATTTTGGAAAAACCTAGGTGGATAAGACTCCATTTTCGTTTCCTGTAATCCAACTATATCTATTTTATTATCTGTCAATAGTTCTTTCAAAACACGTTTAGTAGTCGGATTTCCTAATCCTCTAGCATTCCAACAAAAAATTCTTGACATTAAAAACAAAATAAACCCCTAAGAATTCTCTAGCATCACTCTGGTACTAATATCAACCATACCAGAGCTGCTCTTTTGCTGTGCTAGCACATCCTGCATGACATTATCAAAACGATCCTTATTTAATTCCCTAAGATAATTGATAACAATCAATTTCGCATCCTGACATTCTCCTAATTTAAAACCCGAGGTCTCGAAAAGGTTGATCAACTCAGAATCTGTATACTCAGCAAAAGGGAAATCAGTAATGAAAGTAGAAGTACCTGAAGGTTGCTGACTAGTACCACGACCACGACCTCCTCGGCCACGTCCACCACCTCTTCCACCCCTATTAGGCAGCATCTGAGCCCTCTGTCTAGTGCTGTGGCGTGTCGCCTCTGGCATAGGCCGCACCTCCCTGGCTTGTGGTAAAACCTGTACCGGATCCACTACCAGAGCATTGGACTCCTGATTGGCTGATTCTCCAACGGGGGACACCATAGGAAGCACCACCGCAACCTCTGATATCGACCCCTTGCCCAAGTCCATCCCTTCTTCCAACTGCTTTTTAGGAGGAGGTTGGGCATCATGTTCAGCAGGCGGTGTCAAACACGAAAAGCGATTACTTGACTCACCACCCTCTATCTCCTGCTCTTTACGCTTAGCACCTGACACCTGAAGGGAGGAAGAAGAGGGAAGCTTGCCCTCAATTTGTGTGACAGACGGCGATCTTCTTGCCGCTTTGCCTTTCTGAACCTCCTGCCAGTACAGCTTTGCTTTATTATCTACACCGATCGACTGAGGTAACGCTTCAATAGCAATGTCAATAGGAAAGAACCTGGAGCGCCCGAGTTCATCCAAAAATGAGACTGTGCGGTGTTCTGAAATAAGTTGCCGATCTGGAACTCCCAAGCACAAACGAACAGTAGGATCATCCTCTCTGGGATCGATATCTATGATAATCCCGCCTAACTCATCTGCAATATTCTTTAGTTCATACTCATTCCTTAGACGAGCTGGTAAACCTGAGATCGTGATCCACACAGGCAGAGGATCGATACCTCCATCATGCCTATAAGCATCATACGGTTCCACTGGGAAGCATACATCACCCAACCAAATTTCTCCTCTAGCAAGAATCATCTCTCTCCAAGCAGAATCAGGTGGATCAATCACAAAAAGATTACCCGGCAACGCTTTCGCGCTCCAGGAATGAGAGTAGTATGGAAAGATACGACCTAAATGCGCTCGGATGTATGAGATACCATAACGAAAGGTGTCAC
This sequence comes from Carex parvula, assembly GCA_025461045.1. Lineage (NCBI taxonomy): Eukaryota > Viridiplantae > Streptophyta > Magnoliopsida > Poales > Cyperaceae > Carex > Carex parvula. Next base: position 2,292,934 of record JAJGRW010000832.1, read on the forward strand.
GAAAGACCAGCCCTCTCTCAAGAGCTGCCAAGATTTCACGATTCGCTCTATTAGGAAAGGCTTTGATCAAGCGCGCAGGTGTGGGAGGCGCCATTTGAGGAATAGAGTAAGGTCGAGAATCTGGTGGCAATGTAGTAATAGCCTTGTAATTCGCCGCCCTGTGACCAAGGCGACCACAAGAGAAGCAAACTAAAGCGTTTCGACAAGTATTTGCTCTATGCCCTCTATCTCCACAGCGGTAACAATGAAGGGGCGAGGGGAAATAGCGGCGATTGAAACCCCTAGGTTTAGTGGTAGAAAATCGATTAACTTGGCCTCCCTGTATAGGTAACCGTGTACCAGTTCGCTGATCTCTCTGTTGCCGCAACTCATTACTCTTTGGCTGTTGCACGACCTCAACCAAAGAACGAAGATTTGGTCGCTCTAGATTAGCCGAAGCAGGAACTGTGGCGGCATGTGCTGTAAAAGACTGCTGTAGTGGCGAAGAGGGAGGAGACTTGTGAATTGCAAGAGAAGCAGCCACATCAGACCTGACCCCACTAAAATCTCCATTGATAGGTTGAGAAGGATGGACCCCACCAGCAATGAGAGGCATCGAGGCAGTAGGAGGGAAAGGACGATCTGGTCCCATTGTGGACCCACCTCCAGCGAGAAAAGGAGGCGGCTGAGAGAATGGCGCACTGGAGAGAGCTGTCGCACCATAAAGAGAAGACGGTGGGAATGGCGCTGGATTGTTGACGGCCAAAGGAGGGAATCGAACTGTGTAATCATCTCCTGTTAGCTGTCTAACGAAGGAGATAAAGCGATGCATAGCAGCCTCAAAATCGTGGACCATAGAAGAACTCCCCATGACGGAGCCCACCCCTCCAATTGGGCCAAGAGAAGGCTGAGCGAGAAAGTCTTGGTGTCTTGAGGGATTCTTGAATCTCCGATTGTCTTCTAGCGAGTTTATTTGCAAGGATAGCTAACAGGACTAGTGATGCAAGCGATTCATTGCACAGTGCTTGTTTGATTTTTCTTCTTTTGCATTATTAAAAACTACAGTTTGAGATGATCCTAGAATTATTCTTCTGATCCACTTTGGAAGGCATAAAAGAACTGACATATCAACTTTTATACAAAACAAGATAGTCTCAGCTTCCAAATCAAGAACGGTGGAATAATTATGAACTCTTTATCTTTTTGGAACACCTTTATAAAATTTGTAACACGGGAAAATAGTCTCGTTAAATTACGTGCTGGCAATGAGCTGGAAGATCTTGTCCAGTTTGGCAGCTAAAAAAAATTGGTTCGATGCAAATAGGAAGTATTGCAATCATTAACAACTTATAGGCACTGTTATCCTAAACCCTAAACCCTAAACCCTAAAACCATCTTCAATTTCCTTCGAATTTGAATTACTCCTCTTTTAGTAAACCGAAGACTGACAAATTGGATTTCTCATCGAGTGAATCCATTGCAGGAGAAAAAAGGGAGCTCCTTACTGTTGCGGTACTTCAGACCTGTATTATGTTTTAAAAAATCATACTTTGTTTTAGCTCCAAAACTCAAATTAAAAAAGATGGATGATTAAGTATTCAATCAGAAAAAAATCTAGAAACAAATTGAATATTTTGATATTGGACTAAAATTGCATGATGCAAGGAAAAGTATTGAATTTTAGGCCTATTAATCCAGACTCTGGAATTCTCTTCTCAAGTAGCCTTCATAATCAATGTGATTTAATGTGAGGTACTTGTTACTTACTGGAACTAGGTTCAGGCCTCTCCAATTAACCAATTATTTCTACTAAATCAAAGGCCTGTTTTGCAAATCAATTCCTTCCATTGATTTTAATTTATGGAAGAACTGTCATACTGGCACTCTTTGTAATAAAAAAATCTGTAACTCAACAGATGGGATTTCAATGAAAAAAAAAGATGCTTTTGTGAAACCAATTTATAACACCGATTTTCTATAACCAAAGCTAGTTCCATTCACATGTTCACAGGTACATATAAACACTCTACTCTTCTGTTTAGCATCTGGTACACTAGTCAGTAGTAATCTTTACTGATAATCAGTGGTAATATGCCTAGCAGAGCAATTATATACCAATTAAATCAGACATAGGTAACTTCATCAAGAAGTTGGTAAAGAAAAGGAAAAGAAGAAAAATAAGAATTACCACTTTTTTTACCAGTAGAGGGATAGAAAGTTTTCCCGTTTCTTTTTCATCTTTCTACATAGCCTGAAGCGCAGAGACAGGTTTCTAGGTAGACCAACATATCAGTGCTAGAAAAGAAGCTAACGAACATCCTTCGCATTATAGTATCAGTCTGTTCACCCACAGAAAAAGCTCACAAAGAGCATGCCCATAGAACATACATCTGACTTCGACATTTGATTAAGTTGATCATCACAATAAATCCTCTCATTTTATGTGTAGTACTTATAATCCTGTCATTTTTCTTCAGAAGCAAAAGCCAATACAATACCTTTTTTTATTTATGTACCAACAAACATCTTATATCAAAGAATTCTATAATACCTTCGGCAAACAATCCAGGAATTGAACACTAGATTCTCATTCTTTTATCGAAATCCCTATATGCATTTATAAGTAATCAAAGGGCTCAAAATAGAAAATTATACTTCAACTGTTTCTATTAACATCAGACCGTTTTATAATTTTATATATACCATGAATTTAGTCAGATGTCATATGCCTACCGCACATCATCTGCCATAAATTTCAAAGCAACGGGTTAAGATGCATGCATGCATGCCAGCTTACTGTCTATTGGCTGTCACAGTTCAGTTTACACATCTTGAAGTAATTTTAATGCCCATCCTCTCTTGTTATCTAAGCCAGCCAAGTGCACAATGAAGTCTCCATTCGAATACACTCCTAAAGGGGCAAAAAAACAAGGTTACTTCGTATTTATAAATAAAAATTGTCAGGTTAGTTTCAAATTTCAACCATAGTAACAAGATTTGGTGACTTTTTGCAAACGAAAATAATTAATCAGGGAGTCCGCAGCTGGTTCACTTGGAAAAAAAAAAACAATTGTGACTAAGGATCTTTATAAGAATCAATCAAACAATAAAAGGAGAGAAGGAAACTAAAGCGACAGCTCATAAACCACACATGCAGGTAGGGATGTAAACAAGTCACGCCATGACCAGATACGTCATGGCACGGCAAGCGAACTGGTCTGGTCACGGCACACGAACTGGTCTGGTCCCGGCACGGCACGAGGACCGTTAGATCTTGATCAAATGATGAATCTTGAAAAAACTAACTTAAATTAAGAAAAAAGATAAACATGACCAAACGTGACAAATGTGACCAGTCGCATTTGGACACGACACATGTGGTCACAACGTGACTAACATGCCATGACCATTCACGTGCCATGATTGTCCCTCCTAATTTGGTCACAACATGGCACGAATTTACATGCCTACATGCAGATATCTCCTGGTAGGGGCACATCCATCCTGTATCTACATGCACTTCCTTGTAATTACAAATCACAATAAAGAAATTACTAAAAGTTAAATAGATACCTTGCCAAGTCTTCCGCGGAGAGATGAGTAGATGGTACGACTTCCAGGACGGGTACCAAGGGTAAGAATTAAACAAACATTGCATTGGTGAAATGAGAACATGGAGTTGTAATTCCTCTTGGGGAAGACGATCTATTAGGTGACTCAGAGCAGCATTGTCACCACTCTTTGTTGAACCAAATTGCACGAAAGAAGTTTGATTCCACCACTTCTCTAGAAATCTCTGACTCCAATCTGATTTGCGTATAAAGAAGACCCCTTGAAAGAACAATGCAACAATTGTAAGTAACTGGCATGTATCTAATGTGAAACAAATCTTGGAAATGTAAAATAAAAACTGGGTCTTATAAACATGGAATGGTCACTACCAAGTACCTAAATTCCTTCTTTAAAGACTGAGAAAATGAAAATGGAAGAACAAGTTCCTATCAGATACTAACAATTGAGTTGAAAAGGGGCACTGTGATTTCAATTTAAGTCAATTTAAAATGAATGTGTGAGATTTACCAGAATTCACCCCATTGAGATCTTCTGTCACAACAAGATCAGGGCTTGATTGCACATCACCATGCCCAATAAGCCCAAACAATATACTCTCCTACAAGAAAAGCAGGGAAGTAAGAACAACTTCCAAATGAAATTTTTTTCTCAAATTCACTGGTGCAAACTTTTGTGCATATTCTTTATTCAAAATAGGAAATATTTAAATATTTAATTGCCTAGCGTATTTAGAACTTACCAGTGATACGTCCGAGTTTGTGATCACTGTATCCTAATCAAGCACATCAACAGAACAGAGAAATAAAATGTTAATACAAAGTGATCAGTAGTGAGTAGAATAGAAAGAAGAATGAATTACTCACTGCGTCATTCCAAAATACCCAGTCGTAAAACCTCAGACTCGATCGAACGGCCAGTACTTTGCTCCAGTTAGGCGGACGGCTACGATCAACCAAAGTGGTAGCATCAACAAAACCATAACCCATTCTCTCGGCGTACCTCCTTTTGTTTCCCCACACGGCGTTCCTCACCCCGACAAACGACCGCCTCTTCCAACCGCCAGGATAGTAGATCTCAGACTCCTTGGACTCGTCGGAGAGAGTAACGATGGCGATTTTAGAACGGGGAAATGAAAATGATAGGGAAGTGGGAGGTGAATGAGGATAGCAGCAGCGACCGAGGGAGTTAGCGCGGCGCAGTATGGAGGATGCTAAGTGGAGGATGAGGAGGGAGAGGAAGAGTAGGAAGGAGAGGTAGAGGAACGGACGGAGGTGGCGGCGCTTGGCGATGGTGCGCCGGAGAGAGCATCGAACGGGCAGGCGCGGAGGCATTGGGTTTTGATTCGTTGAAGTGCCACGGGACGAGAGGAGTGGCGCACTGGCGGCAGTGGCAGATGGCACTAAATCTGCTGGAATGTTTTGGAAATAAATCTCCTGTTATTCTCAAAGAATAACAGGAAGCTGTTATTCCAATCTTAACTGTTCAAATTTTTCCACTAAGAAATATATTATTATTGAACGAATCTCAACGACAATCAACGGTTGAGATCTGAATAACAGGTTCTGTTATTGCATTGGAATAACAGAAGATTTATTTCCCTTTTTTTACGATAAATTGAAAGTCTCATCGACAGGTCAAATGGTCAATGCCTCAATAGTACCTCCATTTCGGCGAATTCGCATCCTCCGAGATATCTCATATATTGCGTGACTTTTCGGAAAATCTCAACTGTTCAAATACGATCTGCACGAATCTCAAATCTCAAATAATACTGGTCCCGTGAGCTACCCCGAATAGGCATCGGACACGGGGTGAGAATCTGCTGCGATCCGGGTACTGTGAACAGTATCCTGCAATTTCTGTTTTTCCAAATTCAGCTGTTGAATTATTTCGAGATACATGCACAGAAAAATCAGCTGTTTTGAGATGCGTACACTAAAAGTTGGCGGCTGAATTTGAAAAAGCAGGGATTGCAGAATTACTGTGCTCAATATTCGGATCGCAGCAGATCTCAATCCACCGGACGCGTCGGTCACGCACGTTTTGTTAATGCAGAGGATATTCTGATTTTCGAGTGCGTATCGTTTGAGATATCTCATATTTTGCTTGACCGATGTATCTGGTGCCTATTCGGGGATAGCGCAGGCTGCAGGGCCAGTATTATTTGAGCTTTGAGATTCGTGCAGAATGTATTTGAACAATTGAGATATTCCAAAAAGTCACGGAAAATATGAGATATAATCTCAGAGGATGCGAATTCCTGACTTTGACGTCAACTAGTGTTGTAAATAACGGTATGCGGTTGTCGGACAGACAGAGTACCGCCAAGTAATTAATCGGAAATAATCGGCAATAATCAGAAATAATCGGCCGATTAGTCAGAAAAATTCATGATGGTTTGGTCACCGCCAACAACTAATCGGCCGATTAATCAACCTAAACGGACGTTTTTTACAACACTGACGTCAACAACGATTAACAGAGTGGAAAATTATTGGTCAAAACGGAAATTAATTTTATACATTAAATTCATAATTTTTAATTTTTATTCATACATTAAATTCATAGTTTTTTACTGAGACCGAATTAATGCGTAGCACAAATTAATCTGTACTGTAGATTTTTATTTTGGTTTTCAAAGTTCTAAGTTGCGGACTAAATTTTACAATTTCTATAATTTATTAATATATTTTTAGTAGACAGAAAATCATTGTTTTTAGATGATTTAAAATTTTCCGATCAAGTGATTTTTATCTATCCAGAAAAAATATATAAAATTTGATCTGCAAATATATTTTATCATACAAAAATTGCTCTGTCGATATATCTATCCCAATAGAAGGGTATTGGTATTGATATTCACACCACAAAAAATATTATTAACACAACTCACTTTAAATATTATATAATGAATAGACAATTTTACTCAATTAGATTTTCAATTAAATTATCATATATTTCTTTTTTAACTGACGTTACCTAATCAAATTTAAAATAATATCCTCCAATTATTACTAATGACTTTTTTTTTTTGTAGATGTAACTATTTCTAGTTATGTTACTCAATTGATAAAAAATTATGTTGGCTATATTTTTTGTTAATTGTAAACTAATTTAACTAAATACATTAGACAAATATATCTTCAATTAATCTCATAATTTTTAATTAATTAAATCTACTATTTATTATATGTTAATTTTTTTACCTTAATGATTTTATAGCACACAAGTAGAACGTTGGTTTTGTTTGAAAAAAAATACATAATTATTTGATTAACTAATTCACTATCATTATACAAATAATATTATATTTTATCATACAAATGGGGTTGTGTTGATTAAAGTAACATCAATTGATATCTGACTTTAAGAAAATTATATTATATATTTATCTAAAGACAATTAACAGTAGTGTTGCTCTGTTAAATGATATACCTACCTCTGAGGATGTTCAAACGGTTCGGTTTGTTTGGTTTTTAACTGAACCAGAAAATTTTGGTTTAAATAGTTCGCATGTTTAGTTTAATGGATCAATTCGGTTGAATTTTTGCATTCTTTTGGTTTAAATAGATCGGTATGAGTTAGATTTCTCAAAACCGATTAAACCGAACTGATCGGTTTATAATGGCTCGACTTTGAAAATTGATCAGTTCGGTTTTGCTATGTGTATTATTGCATAGAACTTACACTTGTTGTGTATGAAAAATTGAAAATGTAGACATTTTGTTAATAATAGTATCAATGGTTCTTTATTTTATCAATTTTGAGATGATTCCCATAATCATGGGTCTTATTTCAGTTCGATTATTATTCAGTTGATGGTTTGATCGGTCCGGATCGGTTTGGTTCTATTTTCTAAAACCATAAAAAAAAAATTAATTTGACTAATTTACTTCGGTTTCAACCGAACCGACCGTTTGAATATCCCTACCTACCTCTATCAATTATTATAACCGGGGATGTATATATTAATCTGTGGAAAAAGACACCAGGGGATTTGTTAATCTGTGTTGAAACAAATTATATACGGATTTTCTGTGACAAATTATATACGGATTTTCTGTGGCGAATCATATACGGACACCGTTTGAATATCCCTACCTACCTCATTTAATATGATTTTAAAAAAAATCAGGATTTATCACAGTTTATGCCCCCATGTTCCATAATTTTGGTCAAATGTTTGTTTATTTGTACCATTTGTTTGTTGAACTATTGTCCACAGTGCTATTTTTTTTTTCTAAACTTTTTTTAGTTACTATTTTCAAATTTCAAAATTCTGACATTACTACCGAGTTAAAAAAATTAAAACTTACAGGTGTGCAAGCTACACAGCTCAGTCTGCGCACTATTTTATTATTTTTTTAATAAAATATGATCAAAACTAACCTAAAAAGGAATTTGTTTAAAAATAATAATAAAATTGTGCGCAGACCAGTCTGTGCACGTGCCAAAAATAGTGCGCAGACTGAGTCTGTGTTTGTGTCAACACCTGAATATTTTGAAAAACAGTAATAATGTAAGAATTTTAAAATTTCAGGGTGGTAACTAAAAAATTTTGGTTTTTTTTTCTTCAATTTTTTGCGGTATAACACTGAAATTTGAGTTGATATTTTATTTCAGAGCAGCAAACGTGCATGGGTCTTATTAAATGAAGCATCTATATATGCGTCTGATTGTATTTATTACACATCTTGACACATAACTAATCTTGGCAAGCAAGTAAAAATGTTGGTGTGTACCATTAGAATTTGACATTTCAATTCAATTGAATTGGTTAAAATGAACAAGAGGCGTGTTTGAATAAAATTAGGTCCCTAGCTCGTATGGTCACATTTCAAGTTAGACTTCCAAGTTGTCATATTTTTTAAGGAATTTAAAAAAATTGTAGAGCACATCTGTCGTATCATATCAGCTGTTTTTTTTTTCTTGTTAAGTCAGTATATATATATATATATGTATATGTTCATTGTTGCCATGTTGTTTCACGGAATTATACGGAACATATTTTATTTTTAAAAGAATAATCAATGACCTATGTCATTTGGTGTTAGTTTGTTTTTATAATGGTAGGATGCATTAATTGGGCATAGTGATTTCAATTCAACACCAGATCTCATTAATTTGTAATTTCTTATTTGTCAATAAATATTATAATTAAATAAATTATGGAATCTACTTGAGATTTTGAATATTATGTATAATCTCTTGTTTGGATCACGCTGTCTGATCGGAATCCGGGCCAATCTAATCCGAGGTAGAAAGCATGGGGCTGCTTTAATAGTCGTGTGAGTACTGATTGGACGGTCCAAATCCAAACAGAAATATTATGTTACCTTAGGTATTATGAATTCGTTAAAAATACCTAGCACTTCTATTGTTTTCCTTAGTACATTTTCTACAAGCTCTTGATGACAACTAAACAAAATTGAAATGTCATAATTTTTTACACGTGTATAGATAAAATGATGTAGATCATATCCAACGGTTTTATATTGACTTTAAAATTTTAAATTTTGAGTTATTAAAGTTTTTAAAAATTGAGGCATGACGGAGGCATTTGAACCCTCCTCTTGTTATAAATATACCTTTACGTAATATCATCTCCTTTAATTAATATTATTTATATTTTTAATTAATTAAATGTATTATTTATAAAGTACATAAGTTTGAATGGACAATAATATCTACAATTAGGATTTTTGTATGGGGATATAAATAAGTTTTTCAAATTTCATGTATACCCCTCAAAAATCTTGGAATTATGTATTCTCCCCCTCAAAAATTTATAATATCATTTTTTAAATACTAACTAATTTATCCAATTTATTAACTTTTCTATTAAAACTCATTTTAAATTTAAAAATTACAAATTTTATCATTTTTATTAACATAAATAAATATATGTAGCATGTTTAAGGGATGTTCAGTCTTCTAATTGGTCAATTGTGGAAGTAAATAGTTTATTTTCTTACTTGTGACCACACACACAATTGTATGTCCAATGCTATTGTGTATCCGTCAAAAGTAGATAAATCAAATCATCTGTTCTCGGAAACTGACTAGTTGGAAGAAGAAACATCTTTCTTATATAGACTACATACTTTTATTTTTATATAAAAGATAAAATGGGTACTTTATAAAGAGTCCGGCTAGTATGACATCAGTGTCATTTTAGTCTAAAACATATCGAATTGGCAATAAACGGTGAATCCAAATTGTTCAAATCATTCTACTTCATTTGTTGTGCGTTTACATGCAAAATTTATAATTTTTTGAATTTATTTAGTATCAAGTCAAGCGGTCAAATGTGAGAGTTTTTAAGTTAATTTGAATGCATTCATTTTTCAATTTTTTTGACCTCTTGACTTGATACTAAAATAAAAAAAAAAAAATTGCATGTATAAGCGCATCACTCATAGAGTAAATCGGTTTGAATAGTTTACATTAGTAGTTTGAAGTCATCAATATCATCTGACACCAATATCATACTAGCCAGACTCCTTTATAAATTGAAAATTAGTTTTTGAAATTAAAATAGATAAAGTTTGTGAGTTTTTGAAATTTATAAAGAGTACATATTTTAAAGCTTTTTGAGGGTGGTATACATAAAATTCCCCAAAATAAAATCGGCTACAAGGTACTACTAGTCTACCGCCAGTTAGCTACCCTCTCTTCCAATTGCACATGCACTTGCACTACAAAATACAACAAATGAAAAAACCAATGCCTCCACGCCTGCCCGTTCGATGCTCCCTCCGCCGCACCATCGCCAAGCGTCGCCACCTCCGTCTCTTCCTCTACCTCTCCTTCCTACTCTTTCTCTCCTTCTTCATCCTCCACTTAACATCCTCCATCCTACGCCGCGCTAACTCCCTCGGTCGCTCTTGCTCTCCTCCTTCACCTCCAACTTTCCTATCATCTTCATTTCCCCGTTCTAAAATCGCCATCGTAACACTCTCCGATGAGTCCAAGGAGTCTGAGATATACTACCCTGGTGCTTGGAAGAGGCGGTCGTTTGTCGGGGTCAGGAAAGCCGTGTGGGGAAACAAAAAGAGTTACGCTGAGAAAATGGGCTATGGTTTTGTTGATGCTACAAGTTTGGTTGATCGTAGCCGTCCACCTAACTGGAGCAAAGTACTGGCCGTTCGATCGAGTCTGAGGTTTTATGACTGGGTATTTTGGAATGATGCAGTGAGTAATTCAATTCATTCTTCTTTCTATTCTACTCATTACTACTACTCACTTAATTTGTATTAACATTTTATTTCTCTGTTCTGTTGATGTTCTTGATTAGGATACAGTGATCACAAACTCAGACGTATCACTGGTAAGTTCTAAATAAGCAAGGCTATTATATATTTAAAATATTTCCTATTTTGAATAAAGAATATGCACAAAAGTTGCACCAGTGAATTTGAGAAAAAAATTTCATTTGGAAGATGTTCTCACTTGTCAGGTTTTCTTGTAGGAGAGTATATTGTTTGGACTTATTGGACATGGTGATATGCAATCAAGCCCTGATCTTGTTGTGACAGAGGATCTCAATGGGGTGAATTCAGGTTAATCTCATACGTTCATTTTAAATTGACTTAAATTGAAATCACAAATAGTTGATCTGAACTGTTTAACATGATCTCTATAGATCAAATTTTACATTTTTTAGAATTTTTTTACTATTTTTTAGGTAGGTACGTAGAAAATCAGTTGATCTAAAGATTCTATAATATTCAAAAATAGTGATTTTATATATACATCCATCTATACAAATAGTAAAAAAAATCTAAAAAATGTAAAAGTTAGTATTCAAGTACATATTCATACAGAGATCATGTTGAACGGGTCAGATCAACTGTTTGGACTCTAAAAACGCATATATTGATCCATAGTACGGATTAATCCGCGCTATGCATAGCTCCATGCCAGTTACTTACAATTGTTGCATTGTTCTTTCAAGGGGTGTTCTTTATACGCAAATCAAATTGGAGTCAGAGATTTCTAGAGAAGTGGTGGAATCAAACTTCTTTCGTGCAATTTGGTTCAACAAAGAGTGGTGACAATGCTGCTCTGAGTCATTTAATAGATCATCTTCCCCAAGAGGAATTACAACTCCATGTTCTCATTTCACCAATGCAATGTTTGTTTAATTCTTACCCTTGGTACCCGTCCTTGAAGTCTTACCACCATCTACTCATCTCTCCTCAGAAGACTTGGCAAGGTATCTATTTAACTTTTTAGTAATTTCTTTTTCTGATTTGTAATTACAAAGGAGTGCATGTAGATATATATATATATATATATATATATATGTGTGTGTGTGTGATAGATGTGCCCCTACCATGCAGGAGATACCTGAATGTAGGGATGTAAATTTGTGCTGTGTTTCGTGATCAAATTATGAGGGACAATCACGGCATGTGATTGGTCATGTATGACATGTTAGTCACGGCGTGACAAATTAGGAGGGACAATGACGGCACGTGAATATATAGTCACAGCATGTTAGTCACACCGTGACCATACGTGTCGTGTTCAAACGCGACTAGTCACATTTATTTATTTATTTATAATTTAAATTAGTTTATTCAAGATTCATTATTCAATCAAGATCTAACGGTCCTGATCACGCGTGACTCGCTTGACCGTGACCGGACCAGTTTGTGTGCCATGTTGTGCCTAGACTAGTTCGCGTGCTGTGTCGCGCCAATTCTCTGAAGGATAGTCACGGTACAAAATACGTGAGTCACGGCACGTGACCAACATATGTGTCGTGCCCCGATAGAACTGTGCAGTACCATAACGTATCTGGTCACGACGTAACATTTTTACATCCCTATCTGCATGTGTGGTTTATGAGTTGTCACTCTCTCTTTTTATTGTTTGATTGACTCTTGTAAAGATCCTTAGTCACAATTTTTTTTTCTTCAATTGAACCAGCTGCAGACTGCCTGATTAATTATTTTTCATTTGCAAAAAATAAGCAAATCTTGTTACTATGGTTGAGATTTGAAACTAATCTGACAATTTATTTTTTGCCCCCTTAGGAGCGTATTCGGATGGTGACTTCATTGTGCACTTCGCTGGCTTAGATAACAAGAGTGGATGGGCATTAAAATTTCTTCAAGATGTGTAAACTGAACTGTGAATACCAATAGACTGTAAGCTGGTGTGCATGCATGCATCTATTTTGAGCCCTTAGATTACTTGTAAATGCATATAAATATTTCAATAACTGAATTTAAAATGAGTTTTAATAGAAAAGACAAAAATAGATAAATTTGAGAGTTTTTGAAATTTAGAAAGATAAATATGATATTATGAATTTTAGAAGGGAGAATACAAAAATTTCAAAAATCTGAAATTCCCCCAAAATATGAAGAACAATTGTTGCTTCCATGAAGTATGTATTGATTCTTCTAGAAGAACTTTCCGTGCCAAACTTGTACCTTACATTTATCATTAATTGTCAACTCTTCTAGATCAATTATATGAATCACATTTTTACGCAAACAAAAGGAAAAAAAGCAAAAACAAAAAAAGGACTTTGAATATCAAAGAAAAGTGTAACTCTAGCTAGGTTCTAGAGAGATCATATGAACATTTTCTGTCTTTCTATTGACTTAGAATTGATATTGAGAGAGAAATTAATCATTGATAATTCGGACTCTGACCTATACGATATCTCTTTTAGCAAAAGTTTGTGACTCCTGTTCAATGGGTTTTCTAGTCTTATATAGGCCGTCCCATAACTGCTATCCCGTGCAGTTATAGAAGACTGGGCGGTTATGTTAATCGCACTGACGGTTATCCCACACGAAGACGGTGTAAACCGACTTTGGACTAAGCCTGTATTCGCGAGGCTTTATTAGGTTTTTTTGTTGGACCTTGTTCGGATAGATCTTAGACTTTTCATATTGATTTCGGGTTGGCCTCTTAAGAAGTTCCGAATCCTGATTCTTTTATAGTCCGTGAAGATGTAGTTTAAGGACCTTGAGAACATAGCCTTAAAACAATTGTTGCTTCCATGAAGTATGTATTGATTCTTCCAGGAGAACTTTCCGCGCCAAACTTGTACCTTACATTCATCATTAATTGTCAACTCTTCTAGATCAATTATATGAATCACATTTTCACGCAAACAAAAGGAAAACAAAAACAAAAAAAGGACTTTGAATATCAAAGAAAAGTGTAACTCTAGGTTCTAGAGAGATCATATTTCTTTGTCTTTCTATTGACTTATTAGATTAGAAATTTATTAGGAGATACATCGACGAAAGAATTGATATATAGATATGAGTGAGGCTATTGTGCTATGCATAGCACGGATGGGGTCCGTGCTACGGCTCAAAATTTGACTTTTCAAAATCCTAACGGTCGATCCAACCGTTCAATGTGATAACCAAATGAATATGTACTTGCAAACTAAATTTTATATTTTTTCGAATTTTTTTACTATTTTTTTAGATAGGTAGAATTTTGATGGTCCAGAATTTTCAGAAAACACTGATTTTTCTACCTATCTAAAAAATAGTAAAAAAATTTGAAAAAATATAAAATTTAGTTTGCAAGTACATATTCATATGGTTATCACATTGAACGGTTGGATCGACCGTTAGAATTTTAAAAAGTCAAATTTTGAGCCATAGCACGGACCCCATCCACTACAGCATTCACACCCTTCAGCGACCGGCCAAATCGGTCGCTGAAGGGTATTTCGCCGGTCGCTGAAGGATGTACCGGTCGCGGATGACCTAAATCGGTAGCAGAAGACTCGGACACAGATGCTTCGTCGCTGATGACCACCTCGCTTACGTCACCGGTCGCTGATGGGTCAGGCGCCGGTCTCTGATGACTTCTTTAGCGACCGAACGAATCAGTCGCTGATGCTTCGTGCTGACGTGGCACAAGGTCATCAGCGACCATTTGGCCGGTCTCTGATGGTTCAAAATCGGTCGCTGATGGTTGTTTTTTTTTTTAAATATTTTGTTGGTTATTTTTCTTTTTCCCAATTGGTACGAAACATACCAAGCAATGAATACATAATTCACAAGCAAATATACAATTTACCGTCATCGTTTTCGATCGACAAATATATAATTCACATGCAAGCAATTGAACGATATACAATACTGATACGACATCCAATATCAAATATCCAAGCAAAGATCCATCCAATATCAAAGTACGATATAAAAACATCCAATATCAAAGTACGATATAAAAATACTACATAAACATCCAATATCAAAGTACGATATAAAAATACTACATAAACATCCAATATCAAAGTACGATATAAAAATAAAATATCTAAAGTACGACATACAGATCAAGACATCCTAAAACTAGTCATCTCCTAAATCATCACCTCCGTCATCCTGCTCATCGGGACGGTGTGAGCTAGAACCTCCCTGTGAGAATATAACTAAAGTTTTTAGGGTTTACTGTTTATAGGGTTTACAATTTTTAAGAGTTTAATGTTCCGTCAATTGGTTTATCATACTTGGTGTTCTTATTGGATTGAAACATACTCCAAAATTAAAATTCGTACCTGATGAGGCGAAGAACGTCCCATGTTACGCCTCATCTCCTCCATGAATTGGTTGATTACGTTGAGCTGTGGTTGAATCACGCCCAACACCTGACTTGAAATCGCATTTACTTCTTCTTGTCTGAGAGGAGGCGGCGCCGAAGAATATGATTGCGTTTGCGATTGCGATCGCGATCGCGAAGAAGACGTCTGCGACGCACCTGTGCGATACATCGATCTCGTCTTACCTGAAATATTAAATCGAATATCATTAATTATTACGATATATAATTTAAATACAAGTTTACACTTTTAAGTATGTGTATTTTACCTAGAGCACCGAGACCATAGTTATCGCCGTGAGCATTATTGTCTGTGTTGGCGTACCAGACGTCTGGATCAAAAGCGGGCCAAAGGGCTTGATCAGGCCCATATTTTGCGCTCATATCCCGATCGTAGTCTTCCTGCAAAATTTATAAAATAAAACAAAAAGAAAGTAAGTACAACAAAGAATGGATATTAATATAAGATTGTTATGTTTGATTACCTGTGCCTTTCTCGCCCTCGCGGATATGAATTGTCCCGTTTTCTTGCTGGTATGCGTCGGCGTGAACAGCTCGTCAGACCACCTAGGCTCGCGCTGGTTTTCTTGCTCCTATTATGAATAAACATTTCAACACAAATAAAATTATCAAATTTAGTTCGAGTAAATTGAAATTGAATTTAATTGTTTTGATGTAATAAAACATCTTACGAATCTTTGTTTGTGAACCAGCATGTTCACTGAGCCCGTGGTTGCAAAAGAACCCTCTCCAGATGAGGACCTATTTTGTTGATTTTGTTCGCTCAGCCTAGCGAACTCTTCTGTGCACCAATATTCGCACAATTTGGATATCCGCTTTTATCCAATCATACGTGCTTGGCACCCCTCGATCCTTCCCCTCCAGGATGCCATCTCCATACCTAATTTTTGCTTCTTCTTTGCACTTGTGAAGCAGATTTTGGAGAGCTTTGTTAGCTATGCAAGCGAATGTCTTCCATGCCAAATCCTCGTCATCATCTGAGTGAAACTGATAGTGCGTCTGCATGCGTAATTAAAAAGTCGTTGGTTAGCTTAAAAAGAGAAACATTATGTTGCTAATATTAAAAAGGATATTTTACTCACCAAAAACTCAGCCTTGACCGTATTTCTTACATTCTCTGGATAGTCATCAAATTTCGTGCACACGGGAATAGTGGGCAATCTAGTTTCCGAAGGATAGTGAAAACGTGCTGCTTGGGAGATTATTTTGTTGATACTTTGTGTCACATCCACCGTATCTCCAGCAAAAGCTCTGCAAATAAAATTAGTTTTGAAACAACTACAAATGGATAATACTACAACCTCAGAAATGCACAAAAAAGCTCGTACCTATAAGCGACCCGACGAATCACCGGTCTGTCCTCCAACCTTTGTGGCGGCTTAACATATGCATTTCGACCGCGCGGAGGGTGCCTGGATCTACTGGAGGATGCCTCCTTCTCCTTACCCTTTCTGCTCGACATACCTGCAATAAAGTTTGTTAAAAAATTAGTTTTACAAACAATTCCAATAAAAATAATACATTCCTTAAATTATTTACAATTCCAATAAATTAAAAAATATTAACCTAATTTCTCATTTGGCGTTGTTTTTTTCTTGACCTTTTGTTACTTTTCGACACGTTACTTAAGTCGTCTACTGTTACTTCCTCAGGATCGGCCCCATCAACGAAAAGACTTGGTTGATTCAATCCATCCTCAGCACGCACTACAAATTCAGTGGGTGAGCCATCTTCTTGAAAGAACGCATCTCCATCGAACAAAATAAGCGGTCGTGATTTTCCTTTTGTCTTGACAGTAACCCACCAATCTTGTCTCTCTCGCTTTGATGAAGCGTAAGGCAGGTAATACACTTGGATTGCCTGACATGCAAACACGAAATGCTCGTCCTTTTTAAGAAGTCTCTTATTGTTAATCTCTACTATTCCATGCTCTTTATCTACCCGCATCCCTCTACTTATGTCAAACCAACGACACTTGAACAAGAAAACTCCATTGTCCGCGCCTTTATATTCCACCCGCATAATTTCTTCAATTATGCCGAAATAGTCCCTTAATGTGTCATCCCCAGTGTCTCCTTGAACACATACACCGTAATTGGCTGTTTTCCTATTTCTCCCGTATGACTCGGTGTGAAATCGGAAACCTCTCACATCGTACATGTTGTAACACTGAACTCGTCGTGTGACTGGCCCAAGCGCAATTGCAGCGATCCTTTCATCTTCAATTTTACCACTAAGCGCCAAAGTGCGCATCCAAATACCGAACTCTTTCAAACGAGCTTTCTCGAGACCTGCGGTGCTAATTGTTGGCCTCATTTCTCTAATTTCATCATCGAATTGCCTACAATAGTACTACTATATTATCACAATGAATAATGCAAATCGATAACAAATGTAGATTGTATACGTAAAGATGCTCACGTAATGAACGGGTCAAATTCGGGGCGACAATTAGTCATGATGTAATAATGTGCTGCATTCAACTCTTCGTCTGTGAGATTTCTGCTAGGTATCATTCCTATTGCACGTCCAGGGAAACTCACAATAGGAAGTCGTGGATCATTCTCGACAAATCCACCATCATCGTACCGATCTGGGCGATTCAAACGTGAAGCGATATCATCTTGAAAATATGAAGACATAAAGTTAGCACTCTCTTCAACGATACATGCCTCCACGATCGACCCCTCGACACGCGCCTTATTAGTCACCTTCCTCTTAAGACGCTGTATAGCTCTACAATATCATCAAACACGTGAAATCTAACGTCAAATACATTTCGAGATGACATTATAACATTGAAATTATCAAGTTTGAAATGCGAACCTTTCAAATGGATACATCCACCAAAAAGAAACGGGACCACAAACTCGTGCTTCGTAACTGAGATGAACAATTAGATGTTCCATGGAGTCAAAGAAACCCGGTGGAAATATTTTCTCTAGCTTGCACATTGTGACGATAATATCCCTCTCGAGCTTCTCAATATGAACTGGATCCAGTTCCCTAGCACATAGATCTCTAAAAAAGTTACTAACCTCTGTTAATGCCTCCCAAATTGGCTCAGGTAAGAAATCTCTAAATGCAACCGGTAACAACCGCTGCATGAAAATATGACAGTCATGACTTTTCATCCCATTGAACGAAGCATCATCTAAGTCCACAATATTCGACAAATTAGAGGCATACCCATCTGGAAACTGCAAATTCTTGACCCATTCACAAATTTCACGTCTCTGTTTTTTGTCCAAACAATAGGTTGCGTGTGGTTTCACTGTTTTCCCCGCTTCGTTGGTCCTCAGCCACCACTTCATAATCATCTAATTAATTCAGTTATTATTCAAAAATCAACTTTTCATTTGCAAGATCTTTTGTTTGACAATGGATTAAGCTTCTTGGTAGAAATTCAGCAATCTTTGACCTTTAATCAAAGGTTAATCTTATTATAATAGTCAAAAATATCAAATACTAGTTTATAGGATTCGATACAAATTTGCTAAGAAAATACCCATCAAAACCAAGTTTAAAAGAGTTTTCCAATTAGTAGATTGTTTTTTATTTTTCACAATTACTCATTTTGCTTCCAAATTTAAATTTGAACAAATCCCATAATGTCAAGTAAAATCAGCAATCAATTCCTAATTAATTGATCTCCTCATTTTTTTAATCAAACCGGAGCTGAACTCTTATACAAAACCAAGTAAATTCAGTTTAAGAAAGCATTAGAATTTTTAAAACTTTCAGCCATGTTAAGAAATGAAGAAATTGAGTACCAAGTGTACCGTTTTGGTTTCAGAAGGAGGCAAGCCTTTAATGCTGGCAAACAATGCAAGGTTCTCCTCTGCTGTCAATGCATCCCACAATATATCAAACTACATAACAAAAGGAAAAAAAAGAGAAAAGGTTATGGATTTGAGATCAGAATGATATGGAGAAGTGCGTTTGCACTTGCAGCAGCATGCTGTGCAGGAGATGTTAAAGGTGCCAGTGTGTGTAATATCAGTACTGGTACGTGCCAGTTGGTACAAATCTATACAAATCAGGTTTGTCTTTAAATGATACACAACTTAATTTACAATTGCTCAGTAGATTTACTAATGACTTAATTCACATATAGAGTATGATTAACTGGCGATCGGCAGAAACTATTCGATTCACATCGAAATTCGTGCAAATAAAATTATCATGTAAATCAAAATTGGAGGAATAATTTTGATGCAAATTGCTCGGACTGTAATCTACACATTCGCTTCCTTTCTTTGTCACTAGACAAACAAGTAATGTTTCAGATTTTTAATTCCATGGAAAGAAAGAACAAAGAAAGGTCAATTTTTTGTATTACGGTAAAGAGAACAAAAAAAGAAAATGGAGTTTTGACTGGAGAAGGCACTCACCCGGTACCGTAAATGGTTGATCTGGTATCCTCCCCGGTACCGTAAAAGATTCGGGCGGTTCCGATCTGAGGCGGTTCCAAATTGGGCGCGGAGCTACTTCGAGCGGTGAAAGGGAATCGCGGGAGCAGACAGAGAAACGGGCGGGGGTTCGGACGGCGAAAGGGAATCGCGGGAGGAGAAAGGGTTCGGGCGTCGGGCGGCGGGGGTTCGAGCTTCGCGGTTTTTTTTTTTTTGTGGCTAACCTAAACCGCGGGAGAGACAGAGAGAAAGGGAATCTCGCGCGGGTCGCGGGTTTTCTTGAGACCCTTCAGCGACCGGGCCATATCGGTCTCTGAAGACTAATATCGCCGGTCGCGGAAGGGGTCGTCTCCGAAGGCCATTTAATTATTTTTTTTTTTGGCTGAGAGAGGGTCTTCAGAGACCGGCGACAGTACCGGTCACTGATGCCGGTCTCTGAAGTGTTGTTTTGTTGTAGTGATCCGTGCTATGCATAGCAATATAGGCTCACTCTATAGATATTAATCATTGATAATTCTTGATTAATTATACCTAGAGCGTCTACATTTCTGGTATTATGAGAGTTTCTAATCTGATGAGGCAGTTTCTAATTCAATTTCAGAGATGTGAAAGTGTTTCTTATTTGAAAACTATGCAGGAAAGTTTCTTAATAAGAAACTGTTTATAAACTCACTACAAAAGACTGGCACTTTTCACGAGGATAAAAAATAACTTTTCGCAACGGAGTACCGTCATAAACGTGCTTTTTCTATTCGCGACGGTACTTTTCGCGACGGAGTCCCGTCATAAATGCGTTTTCTCTCTCGCGAAAAGTGCCTACTTTGTTGTTGTGGTACTCCACCCTAGCTAAATGATTGGCTCAAATTATTTTTTCTTTTTAATTTATTACTGATGTGACTTAATAGAAACTCTAAAATTAATTTTAGGATTGTGAGAGTTAGAAACTTTAGAGACCTTAATTTCTAAAAAATAGTTAACAGTTATTTAGAAACTCATTTGAGTTGCTGGGATGTAGATGCTTTAACACACTCGATTTTATCTCGAAAAATGAAAAACAAAATTAAATAGAGCATATACATAATGTGCTTTTTAAATAGGTTACAACGAGAATTACATTATCTGGTCATTAATTCCTATTTGATGATTAATTAGGGTAATTAAAATAAATTTGGATATTAAGTAAGTACAACAAGGTGCATTTCCTGCATTCTTATTTTGAGCCTGAAAATTAACAGTGTTAGCATCCATCCATTCTATTTTTTAAAAATGAATCTATTTATTTAATTATTTATTAATTAATCTCATATATAAAAAAATCGGTGAAATTGAACATATGATGACAATATGCCTATTAAATAAATTACAATGAGAATCATCACACAATTTTTTTTGTTGGGACATCTTGTGCTTAATTAATTATTTAAGTATGATCACATTAACGGGTCATTCATATTCAACAGATAATTAGGGAAATTAAAATAATCACCGGGCTTTAATTAAGAAGTCAGAATTTGGTTTAATTACAAGTAGGAGTGCAAACGGATCGGATACAGATCAGATAATGGTAAAACCATATCCGTATCCGCTTTTATTTTTCGGAAAAAAATCACCGGGCTTTAAGAAGTCAGAATTAATTTGGTTTAAGTACAAGTAGAGGTACTGCAAACTGATCGGATACAGATCAGATAATGGTAAAACCATATCCGTATCCGCTTTTATTTTTCGGGTACGGATATGGATCGGATAGTAGATGGATATGTACGAATACGGATCGGATATCTGATATCCGTACATATATACATAAATATTTTCATAATATATATTAAACTATATATTCGGATATGAATAATTAAAATTCAAAATTATATATGTATCTGTAACCGCACGGATATTCGGATATCAGATATTTGTATCAAATTTTTGGACCGGTATTCAAAATCATACATATGTATCTGTATCAAATCTGCACCCCAAGTACAAGATACTATAGTCTAAAATTTTTTATATCCCTGTTAAAAATAAAATAAACCAAAAAAAATTGAAATTGCGGGCAAAAACTGAGTGTCCCCAACTCAGATTTTGATTTCGTCATTTTTTTAACAAAGATATATTTAAAAATTTCGGTACTTATTTGAATCCAGTGATTGAAGCGTGGAAAAATCCGAGTAATAACCTAAGCTCCAAGCCATGCCAAAGAAATTCAAAATTCAACTATTTGGCCTGTTGACCATATATATATATATATATATATATATATATATATATATCCTGTTGTTTTGCATACTACCCCTACCAATCTCTATAAATTATTTCAGAACACTTCATTGAAATTCTAGTAATTATATATGAACAGACCAATTTTTGTTTCAGACGAATTTTATGATCTTTAAGTACTTGCAATCACAATCTACAAGTTTGTTGTCAAATGTTTGTTGATTTACAATGACAAATGGTGCATCATGATTCAGTAAACGAGCATCAGACATTTGTTTCCTTGTAGCTCATCATTTTTTCTAAAGAAAAAAGAGAAGAAAGAAAAAATGAGGTTATGTTTTTTCTTAAAAAAAAAAAAAAAACACACGCATCCAACTAAATACATTTGTTTGATCTTAACCAAACCGAGTGTAAACTTCAATCCGAGTTTCCTACGACTTTTTCTTCTAGTCAACTATGTTATGGTCGGTACTGAATTAAATTGGGTATCGGCCAGAAAATGACCAGTACGGACATTTTTATAACTTCCCAGCGGATCTGGATATATTAAATAATTTCTATTAAACTTTGGATATTAATAGAAATGTCGGGAAATGATCAAAGATATTTTTATTTCTTTTCACGTGTCAAGGCTGAACTTTGTGAAGAGTTGAAAAAAATAACATGTGAATCTTACATTGAAATTCTTTACATTTTTGTATTATGCATAGGGGCTAATATATATAAAATACAAATTTTAATTAAAATTCTATGTGCTATATATATAAATAATTTTGAAAACGTTGGAGGTGGCTTAGCCACCCCTGGGCTTACTTATCTTCCGCCCATGATAGTGCGGATTGGTTCATACTATGAATTATTATTTTCGTTTTCAAAGTTCAAATGGTTGATCTGAACCATTCAACATGATTCTGATATGAATATGTATTTGTGGACTAAATTTTTATAGTTTTTAGAATTTTTATATTATTTTTTAAAGATAGATAAAAAATTATTGTTTTTGAATGGTCCAAAATATTTTAGATCGAATGGTTGTCTACCTATTTAATAAAAGAATAACAAAATATAGCAAAAATATTTTGTATGACGATTATGTTAAACGATTCAGATCCACCATTAAAAAACTTTCAAAATAAAAATATCAGACATAGCGTGAGCAAAGCTAGAGCATGATGTGCTCACCAAGAGGATTTGATAAGCACAACTCCAAAAGTCTATCGGATTGGCTTCAAACGACAAATCTAAACAATTGAAATCCGTCTACTTCATGAACGATGCATCTACATGCAAAATTTTGAAAGTTTCAAATTCATTTAGTACAAATTTAAGCGGTAAAATAATGATAAAAAATGAATAACATAAAACAACTTATAAAATAATTTATAAAAAGTTTATAACTTTATACTAGTGAATAACTGTACAAATAAATAAATGAGATAGTCAAAAAAGAAAAAAAAAAAAAACCTGCTCTGTCAATATCTTGAACCCAATCGAACGATCAGTAGCTATTAAACCGGTTCCGGTTCGCTCCCCCTAGAAAAGACACAATACCAAAGGGGTCCAAAGCGCCTGATTAGCCAAGTCTAAATTTCTCCTTCTTCTCAAATCAAAAACCCTAGCAACGCGAGAGAAGCACCTAGCAGCGCGAGAGAGGCAACTGAGTGAATCAGGTTCATTTTGGCAATGATTCCCAACAAGAAAAGTTCCCGAGTGAATTGGGCAAAGTTATATCCTGATCTGCTCCGCATCATCTCCAAGAAGCTTTTCGACATCTCCAGCTTCATCTGCTTTCGTGCCGTTTGCAAGAGGTGGCGCTCAGCCACTCGTCTCTCTGACCCTCCTGTGCAATTCCCATGGCTTATTGATTGGCCTCGTTGTAAAGGCAAACTAGACTTCACTTTCAGATTTTATTCCATTAACACTCATAAAACTCACACCTTTGAGGTCCCAGATGCTCACATCTATGGACCGTCTGATGGCCGTGTGATGCTTTATGAATGCTATCGATGTTCCCAAGAGTGTCAGTCGTTTCTGAACCCTCTTTCCTGGGAAGAGCAATTTCTTCCATTAGAGGTGCCAGTGGATAATCTGAGACCCATTTCTCTATGGTGTAAAAACTTAAAACCTTCTGTGGTTTACCTCCAGGAGGAGGATTCACGTTATATTTTTTGCTCGTGGCACTCTGAGAAGAACAAATGGACTAATACGAGATTTCCTCGTACAAGGACAGTTGCATTCTACGATCACAAGTTCTTCGTCGCCGTGCCTAGCAGTAAGAGAATTACGGTAATTGACGAAGCAAGTGGAGTTGTGTTATCTGACATACCGCATCCTAGTAGAGATTTTTACAACGGATACCTGATTGCAACTGATGATGGTTTGCTAGCTGTAGAAATCTCTATAAATGTTTCACCGTTTCTTATGGTTGACGACTTGCAAAAGTGCGAGTTTGATGTGTACCGGCTCGAGAATTATCCTCGGAATCCGCATTGGAACAAATTGAATGGAATTGGGGACCTGATGGTGTTTGTGGACAAGAACAGTGGGTTCAGTTTGAAAGCCAGTGACTTTGGTGCGGGATTTAGAGGTAACTGCATCTATTTCATCACTAAAGGAAATAAACCTAATCGGCATGGTAGTGAACATGTGATAGGTAGGTTTGACATAGGGTTAAACAAAACTGAAAAGATGTTAACACCACGCTGGCTCGGCAACAGGACCTGGGAAAGACAGGCTGCTTGGTTTATGCCTACACTCAACTAAAGCTTCAAAACATATATCAGTGATGTATTTTGAGTACCAGTGAGTAGTGACCGACTCAACTCTGTACCGTTTGTATAATGTAATAGGCTATCTAGTTAGTTAGTTAGTATGTTAGTTGGAGATTTGCGGGTTTTTGTTCTCTCTTAATTCTATTTCATATGAACATGTTAGAACATAGAAGAACTATGTTGATGTATGCACTTAATCCTGTTTGCTTATTTAAATTAAATGACTTGGAAGTTTTCTTGTTTTCTGATTGCTTTAATTTTGTACATGCGTTGTGATAAAAACAGATGAGAAAAGGCTGAGAACATTTTATTATAAGTTTGGTTTGATACAGTTGATGTCCTTTGCTTTTATTTATTTGCTTATTCATAGGAAACAGCTAATTTTATATATTTGCAGTGTTTTTGGTTACACCGTGAGAGATCACAAATTTCGTGATTTCTCGAGTTTACCAGTTCACCATTCTCCTGAATTTTCAATCAATTGACAGTGATGAAGTACTTACAATGACAATCACATTACTGAGTTCCATCTTTAGTCAGTGTAATCTCTACAAGTTTGCTGTCAAATGGTTGTTAATTTAAATAAAAGAGTGAGTCTATGGTTTTGTGCATATCACGGGTTGATCCGTAATACGGATCAATATTTTCGTCTTCAAAATCTTAACGATCGATCCGAACCGTTCAACATAAGTCCTATATGAATATGTACTTGCAAACTGAATTTTTTATTTTTTAGAACTTTTTTACCATTAGAAAATCACTTGATCTGAAAATTATGGACCATCCAAAAATAGTGATTTTCTACTCATCTTTAAAAATAGTAAAAAAATTCTAAAAAATATAAAATTTGGTTTGCAAGTATATTTATATGAAAATTATGTTGAATGGTTCGGATTGACTATTAAGATTTTGAAAACGAAAATATTGATATGTATTACGGACCAAATCATGCTATGCATAGTACCATAGACTCACTCTAAATAAAATGCTAAATCATAATGAAATCACTGAATAAAGGTTATTTACAATGACAAGTGGTGCCTGATTCAGTAAATGAGCATCAGAAATTTGTTTCCTTGCTCATCTTTTTTTTTAAAAAAATAAGTAGAAATAGAAATGTACAGGAGTTGGACAGCCAATTGGCTATCAGTTAAACTGTTCTAGAGATCCGGGTTACCGACAACTTGCTCATCACCCGACTCCAACCCGTCTTCGCTCATCTCATCATCGCTCAACTCTTCATCATCAACCGCACCGACGTCTTCGGGTTTTGCATATCTTTGGCAATATTCTAACATAAAAAAAGTGAAACCTGAGTGTTAAATGAAGAACTAAACAAAATTAAGGAGTGATTTATAGATTGACCCTCCTTTTATACAGTAACCACAAAAGTGACCTCTTTAAACTGATACACTTAAAAGGCATTGAAATCAAACTCATGAATTTAGCAAAACCGACAATTGGGCTCTTACAAGATGGGTCTCAGGATTTTCGAGAGGGGTCACTTGTGAGTTCTGATAACAATTTTTTTTTGTGAGGGCCTTTTCAGAAAAGGTTACTTAGTTCAGTGGATTTAAGTATAGCCCGGAGATTCTTAGCTACCCCGTGATTTCTAATTTTTTAATCATGTATATTGAAACTTAATTGAATTTTTGTGAGGGCCTTTTCGAAAAATGTTCCTTAGTTCGGTGGATGCTGACAACACGGGAGGATCTAGGAGTGAAAACCTGATCAATAACAAGTAATTAACGTAAAAAGAAGAGAAGTTACCTTTCACTTTCTGTTCATATGCCACTCGATCACGTATCAGCAGTGCAGCAGCCTCTCCATTTAACGGGTCTGACGGGTTCGGGTACAGAAGGAGTTGAGGGAGGAAAACTTCGAATACATTCACAAGGTCTAGAACATGTACAGATCAAATTTCATCATAATAATTGTACATATAAAAAAAAATGTATGTTTTCTAAAATGTAAGGCTTCATCACCAGAATCATTTTCTTTTCTGTTCTTTAATTGTCTAAAAAAAAAAATTAATCAGATTTCAGTGTGTCAACTAAGTTTTCTTAAACCTTAGTTAATCGATTTCCATCACAAATTGGTGCTCTGGTTTTCATTCAAAATGGTCACATTCATCGGATAAAGTAAAAATACAGCAATAAAGTAAAAAAAATAAAAAATTAACTAATACCAAACATGGGGCTCCAAGTTTGGTTGATAACATCCAAGCAGACAGATCCAGACCTAAGTATCGATTACAATTACAAAAAAAATAATTAGCATTATATAACTTAAAACAGTATATACCTTACTGTCTCAATTGACTACATGCAGACTTGCTGGTACCAAACCAGCTAAGCCTGATACATGTTTAATCAAAGAAAAACCAAACTTCAGTAACAACTTGTACCAAACCAAAACATTAAGAGAAGAAATCATATCACCTAAAGTAACTCAAATTTTGAGTTTAGATCCGGACCGTCAGATCTGTTTTGGAACGAAAATTAAAGGGATTGGCCCGGATTCTGATCGGATGGTCCGGATCCGGACTCCTAAGATAATGGATTCTGACTGAGAAAATACCAGCAATGAAGTACATATAAAAAACTTTTCAACCTCAGCATAAATCATTTACAAACAACTACCATATTTTTTGACAAATTAATAAGAGCTCACATTTCATCGACATTGGGGTGATACATCTTATTTAAAAAACCAATCGATGGAGATTTGTAGGGATAAGCATCTGGCAATTCAACTTTAATTCTCCATACACCCTCTTGATATAAACCTGGAATTAAAGTTTCAGTAGAAACCAAGGCAAAATTTTAAAATATAAGCTAATTATTATGACTTCTAAGAGGTTTTGAATTCAAATTTCAGAATTGTGAGCAAACTAAAACAACTTGTTGAGCAATTTGCTACCAGTGGAGGCACAAATGAATAATATCTACAAAACTGAACATATCAGTAAAGAAAGTTCAAAAAAAAAATTGTAAAAAAAGGCACCCAAATTTAGTAAATTGTATTTATCAAAGTATTAAAGTAATTGAAAATTAAAATTTTTAATCTAAAACATACTCTCTTTGGGGCCATGAAAATCTACAATAAATTCATGTATTCCATCATTCACCATCTCGACTTTATAATCCCTCATCATCCTGAAAATACAAAGAATTAAATAAATAATCAGTAAACTAAAATTGTAAAAAAAAAAAAAAAAAAAAACTTGGAGAAAAAAAAAAGATTTTGAGTTTAAACAGCATTTTTATTACAGTTTCATAAGATCCATTTCACGACGCTTGCTTGGAGACGACATCTTAAAAAGCTTTTTCTTCTCTCTATAGATTGGGGAAGATAAAAAAAATGTTTCTCTTCTCTTCTCTTCCTCCTCTTGTCAGAATTGTACTTTGAAGAGAAAGGTACGTGTAAAGTGGACAAACGCTATAGTATATTAGCACTTCCCCTCCAGTTTATCCAGAAACTGGAGAGGATTAAGAAATGTTACAAGTTGAGAATTTTGTAAAACTGGAGAAGTCGATTAACAAAAGAAGAAGCCAGAAGCAATCAAGCATTGCTCTTATTATATTTAAATTTTGGGCTTCTGTGCATATGTACCATTGCAATTTGCAAATGCCGCTTGGTTTTGTGGTCCCTTCTAAGTTATTATTATTACGAAAGTTTAAGCCAACAAAAGAGGTGTTAATTATAAAAATGATATTGTTACTCTTATCGAGGGTATATAAGATAATATCCCCAAATTCAACGAGGTAGACGTGCACTTTACTCAGATTTCCACCTTTTGATGTCAGCTGATTCATTGGTTCGCTTCTCTCGGTCTCCTCTACATTTTTTTATAATCATTTCATCTCCGGTCCAAGTTCCACAGGAACTCTCCAGTCCTATAGGATTCAGTGTTTAGCAGTTTTCCTCTAACACCTTGCTTGGATGAAGAATAAAAGAGAATGAAATGAAATAGAAAGAAATATTAATATATTTAATTTTTTTGTGTTTAGATGATTAATTAGGAAAAATAAATTTAACTTTTCTTTTTGTCTTATTTCTTGTTTGGTTGGTTAATATTTAGAAGGTTAATGAGAAATTCAGTGACTGTTGTAGGTTTGTGACAAAAAACTTGTATGAGAATTATATAAGTAAAATATAGAGTTGGGCATTTTTATTTTTTGTTCTAAAAATATTTACAACAAAATTTATTTCCATACGTTACACCCAAATTGGAAGGAAAACCGATTCTATTGATTATAATAATACAATATTAAACCTTTCACCTCCGACATAATTTTGTCAACCAAATGCGATTCGATGTAAAATTTTATTTTCTTTCCATTCCCTCCCTTCCTCTACTCTCCATCGAAACAAGGTGTATTAGACCAAAGACAGATATATTTTTCGAATTTTTTATATGCTCCATAAATTACAAAATTCTAAGCATGCCCTCTATTTTTTTTTTAAATTGCCCCAACCGCTCAAATTATGAGTGATTATATTATTTAAGAATCGCCAGAATTCCTGACGGTTCTATTCTTTAAAAACCGCAAGAATTTCTAGCGGTTATGTAAGAAAAAGATGAAGGAAATATGGGTTTCATGCAAGAGCAAATTTCAAAAATTTAACTCAAAAGAAACCTACATAGATCTATTTATTTGACTAATGATGAACCGCATTTAGCAATTTAACTTATTTAAACTTTATACCTCAAATCTTGGTCTCTAAACCAAGAAGTAGGGACTTGAGATGTAGGGTTGTTGCCTCCAAACAAGAAAGTATCCACAAGTATCCATCCGAAATTAAACGAAACCCTTGTTTTTCTCTTGCTAGAGATACTAAATCAAGGATCAACCTTAATCTTAGTTTCTACCCTTCAATTAACTATTAATTTAGTGTAGAAATATTGTACTTATAACACATGAGCAAAAATGGTGGATGAAAATGGTTGCATCTCTCAAATCTCCTCTTATTCTTTTGTAGCCTCCAAGAGAGCAAGAGAAAGAGAGTGAAAGATGTGAAAAAGGGTTAAGAGTTTGGGACGAAAAAAAGTGTGGTATTTATAATGCTTGCCTAGAGTTTGCTTTAATCATCTTAACCACAATGGAGGACTAGGATGAAACATGACCATAAAGCAACATTATAAAGTTAAAGTTACTTTTGTCATCCAATGGACTCTCCATTAGATGTTTTTATCTTTCAATTCTATTCCCAAGCCAACATCAAATGGACTCTTCCATTAAATGTTAAAATCTGAAATTTAAATGGGCTTGGGCCATTTTTCACTTTGCAAATTCGTTTTTACCATTTGTGCCAATTTTCGGCCCACCAGATATTTCGGGTGACGTGCCGTACTGTGATCAGATCTTCCGCGTGACGTGCCATACCATGCCAAATTTTCAAAAGATGGTCACGACACGGAACACGCGAGTTACGGTATGTAACCGACACGCATGCCGTACCGTTCCGTGACAGAGCCGTTCCGTCATGCCATTTTTCCACCCAACTTGAGAAAGAAAATTTAGAAAAAAAAAAGTAAAACGGACCAGAAAAATCTAATTTTATACTCTTTTTGTAGAATGCACTAAATTAGCAATATTAAGGTAGCTTTTTGCTTTTGTGACTGACATCATCCCCCGGTTCAATAGAGACCATTCATTAATTGGAGCATATATAGTAAGTTGGCTATATATGTTAGTTGGAGCATTGTAATCATCAATCCTTATCAATTATAACAATTAATTAATTAATATTCAATGACACCTACAAAGTAAAAGTCCCACCCAATTCCATTTCATATTCCAAATTTTGAATATTAGAAGTTAGGTATACGTGCGAATCTCTCTATCTATTCATTATCCTGTCCGGGATTTCAAAGAAGCAAAATCATGATGCATTTGATTCACTTCCCTCTAAATATTGTCAAGTACTAATATTTATAATTGTTTTTTTTGTTCGGTATCCTACAAGAATATTATAAAAATCAAAGATCCTCCAGTAGTCAAACAAGTTTGGCAAAAAAAAAAAAGTAACGAGTAAATTACACAAATGATCCTTAAATATCATTTATTTTGTATATCTGCTCCTTCAATTTTAAAATAATCACATTAATTCTTAAAAATTTGAATGTATACTGAATTGGTATATTTTTAACATTCATTATATTAGAAAAAATAATATTTTCATCAAAAGTAACATCAATGTTCATGACACATTATAAATAAATTAAAAATAATAGTTCAATACTGCTAATTATGTGATTAACATCGTATCGTATTTTTTTATCATTATTATCTTTTTTAGAGAAAAATAATGTCAATCCTGCCATAAAATCTCATTATTACCAATTAATTTGGAAAATGCACACTCTGACAATCTTAACATCGGAGGAGGAAGGATCGAGAAATCAAGCAAATTTAAACTGGCAACATCTTGTTGCTTCTTTTAAAAAAATAAATTAAATTATCTTATTAAGAATTTGGTATTTACTTAGATTTAATAAATAGAAAAATGGTGTGACATATTTAATTTAAGGCAAAGGCGAGCCTAAATTACCCGCTGCAATCAAAATTTTCTGCATAAAAAGCCGATACATTTATTTTTCTTGTAAGTTATAATTGTATGTTATTAATATTCTAATTAAAATTAATTTTTGGTTTCCTCCAACATTTTATGCACCTTGTAAAAATTTCTATATTTTAATAAAGGTTTTTAAGAAAATAAATTCTTGTGAAGCAAATTAGTTTTTGTTCAAAAAATTAGATGGTATATATAAGTGACAGAAATTACAAATAACATGATTCAACAATATTTTTTACATGACATGAAAGATATTATGAAATGAGCATTTTATGTATGAGTCAACAATATTTTTTGTATGAGCATGAGAAATATTATGTTTGAGCCAACATAAATTGTAATGAGCATTTTATATATGAGCCAACAATATTTTTTACATGACATGAGAGGTCTTATATGCATCTATTTTTTTAAGGGTCTCTAATTAACTAATAGTTATACAAGCACTATTAATTCTAACTATCTAATTTATTTGTATGGGTCCGAAATTTGGAAGTCCTTCTCTTTCTATTAATTATATTCCACACATAATTTTTTTTAATATATTTAATAAAAGAATATCTCTTCCTGCTCAAATATGTACGAATAATATCAGTGATATACAGTATGCATACTATAAATCACTGATGCTTGATTGATCATGAGATTTTTTAAAATATATACATATTGTTAAAAAAATTTAAACACTGTTGTTGGGTATTTTCTTTTATAAATGATTACTTTTATTTTATGTTAAGGTTATTTTTTCATGGATGCACCTAGGACTTATTCACTAATAACCTTGAAATTATCACTATTAAAGAATGGTCCAAGTTCTTAATAATTACTAGCAATTTTTTTTTAAAATAATATATAAATCTAATTAATGACCTAAATACAATAAATCTGATTTTTTTTTTTTTTACTTCTGGATATCCAGTTTGTTAATTTAACAATAGAAAATAAAATTACAATAGAAGGGAGGTGAGATGGGAGAAATCGGAATAAGAGAAGAAACACCGACGAAAGACGGAAGGAGATGAGAGAAAAGGCGGAATCGGAAAATAAAATAATCACTTTAGTTCTTACAAATTTGAATAAATATAAAAATGCATTTATTTAATGAGTTGACTTGGAATCAAGAAAATGTGATTATTTGAAAAAAAAATACTTTGGAATTCTAAAAATTTCAATATATACCACTCAAAAACTATGTAATTATATATGTCCACCTCCGAATTCTATAATTACGTATTTACATTCCAAAATTCTAATAACTCACATAGTTACCCAATCAATTGAAAGCTGAAATTAATTAGGTTTAATCTTATATAAAATATAATTAAGCACTCCCTTTCCCTTCCCCTCCTTCGAATGATATGTAGGTATTAATCCAATCTGAAGGGAAAGGGAGTGCTTAATTATATTTTATATAAGATTAAATCTAATTAATTTCAGTTTTAATTAATTTAATAAATATGTGAGTTATTAAAATTTTGAATGGTAAATACATAATTATAGAATTTAGAGAGAGAATACGTAATTAAAAATTTATTCCTTTATTTAAAATTTACTTCTAACACCAATCAGGATTGTTATATAATTCAAATTTTGAGCCTCTATTTTTGTGAATTTCAGTATCTATGTTTTGAAGCAACCTGTAACTGTAAGTACTGGCAAAACAATAAAAGAGAGAGAACTACTTCAGCAACAATTTAAGTTGTAAAGTGTAAACCTTTTACCAAAAGACCTGCCACAACAGCAGCTTGTCAATTTAATTATTTGCAAATTTGTTATCACGAAAAGACAAAACTACCCCTGCAACACCTACAACAAAACCCGACTGTTGGGAAGCACACTTGAGGGCGAAAGAGTAATTACTGAGGGATCCGGCGGTGGCCGTGGGGTAAGGGCATGCACATCTGACTCGGCACCTTTGCCATGGCTGAGGAGGCGGCGCGCCGGATCCAGGGAAGACAAGGCAAAGCTCAACTTCCCTAACCCGCCTCGCCTAATGTGTTGTGGAAATCTTGCTCCAATTGATAGCGCGGAGAGCTTGGTGGAGTCGGATTGGAGCTTCGAGGCATAGATCTCGAGATTGGAGGAGTTTCTCCGGATCGAAGAAGCTCTGAAAAATTAGGAATTTACTAATTATTAGCTTGATTAGATATAGTTGGCTGGTTAAGCATCTGAAGACAATAATTAATTATGTCGTTACTAATAAGATATATATATATATACATCCTAAATTTCACAACAGCATATTTGAAAGAAAAGCATGCAGTACTTTCTAGGTTGTCAATTTGCCAGTTGTAAGCACTCTTATTTTCACAATTGAAAAAGTCACCCTGGTTGGCACTATATTACGCAAATTTCATCTTAATTTAAGAGGAAAAACATATTGCATCGATCCATGACAGCTTGTATATATATATATGTAACAATAACAATATTATATGGCATGACTACCAAAAAATTTATCCCTGAGTTGAATGGTATGTGTGGTAAGAAAAAAAAGAAAAGAAAAGAAAGAAATATAGTGTGATTCTAATTTTGTATTCAAGTAAAAGAAATAAAGCTTAGAAAGCAGATGATGGCACTCTCAACAATTTTCTAGCAACAATATTATAGAATAATAGGGATTAGGAAGTACCTTGTAGTTTATTCCATGTTGCAAGCACCAATCCCTTAACCACACATTGTCAATTCAGGAGAAGGTCGAGCACAGCTTCTGACAATTATCGATAGAAAGTTTAACCAAGGATTTCAGTTTTTGTGTTCCAGGAATAGATACCAGCTGATTGCATCTATAAATTTCCAACTCTTCAAGTTCTAATGGCAGTGAATCTGCTTCCAAGAATTGCAAATTATAACAGTAGGTAATTTTCAAGTACTTTAGTTTGCATAGGCTGCTAATCCATTCTGGAAATTTAATGCCATGGTAGCCATATATTTCTAGCTTGCTAAGATTAGCGTGAGGCTGGAGACTAACCATTACCGAAAAACAACTTTCATCTTCAAGAAATATGTTCTGATCTCTTTTGATGATCAACTTCAATGCACTGCCATCTATGTCTGGATAATAACACTCATTCCAGGATAATATCAGGAACTCCAAATTACACATACTCACGAGGTTAGCACATTGGACATCCATTAAATTGAAAATATTTTTCAATCCACATAGACAAAGAGTTCCTCTCAGATTAGGAAAATCCTTTAACCATCCTATTGTTTTGCATTTCAGCATCACCTTTAGTGATTGAGTTCCTACAAATTTGCTCAAGCTAGATGGTAAATAGCTAATACCAGTATTTGTGATTTCCAGAGTTTGAAGATTTGTAAGGCTCCCCACGTCACTAGGAAGCCTTTCAAGTAGGTTGCAACTAATAAGACAGAGTTTTCTCAAGGTCTTGAGTTGACAAAGGGACTCAGGCAACACCTCGAGGTAATAACAACTATCAATTATAAGCTCTTCCAGGCTAATTAGATTGCTTATTTTTGTTGGCAACTCTTCAAGATCAACAAGCTTAAGAGTTAGATTTTGCAAGCTGTAAAGGAAGCATAAGCATTCAGGTAGCATTTTAATGAACATATCACTAAGTGAAAGATAACGAAGATGTTTCAAATTACCAATGGTGTAAAAAAATTCCAATCCAGGGGTCATAAGTAATCTGATTTCACGAGATTCACATATTTCTAGAGCTCTCAATTTTGGTGCCATTGAAAGGTTAAAAGTATTGAAAAAGTTTTTGATAGAAGAGCTTATAACGAGTGTGCGCAGAGCAGTGAACTTCTCATAGGGAATAGGATCTACTAGGTTCACACAATCAGCTATATACAAATGGTATAGGACATTAGGAAAAATCGGGAGCTTATCAACCTCAATTGAATAGCAACCATTTTCTGAATTAAGTCGTGCTAAATCATGAACTATATCATGCAACTTAAACTTGGGTCGAACAAAACAATTCCCCACATATTTGCCTTCTTTTTCAAACAAGGACCTCTGGCACAGCTGCTGAGCATATTCAAAACCAATCTTTTCTGCCGTCTTGTTTCCTTTAGGCTCAATAAAACCCTGGTAGATCCATAATTTTACCAAATCTTCTACATCGTAGAGGTAATCTTTAGGAAACATGGAACAATATATAAAACAAGACTTTAGATATGTGGGAAGGCGTGCATAACTTATTTGAAGAGGTGGAAATATCTCATTGCTAACATCAGACTCCCATAGCTCACTTTCTAAAATATCTCTCCAACTCTCTTCTTGCGCCTCATGCCTCAAAAGGCTAGCAATCGACTTCACAGCCAGGGCAACATTCCACACTTGTTCATTATTTGCTTCCCAATTTCTACAAACTTTGGGTCCTTATTATGTTCTACTCCACCAAATGCATAATGTTTGAACAATCGCCAACACTGTTTAGCTGACAAACAACCAAGGTTGAATGTTGGCTCTGTTTGCATGATTCGCGCGACAGAATCGTTCCTTGTAGTAACTAGAATTTTTGCAAATGTTGCTGACATAAAAGGAGCCCGAAATGAATCCCAAAGACTCCTCTTCTCATTCCAGACATCATCAAGGACCAAAAGTACTCGTTTCCCACTTATCTCCTCCCGAATTTTCTCTTGCAAAACACTCAAATTTGTAAGACCCCACCCATTTTCATTAATAGATTGCACTGATTCTGTTTTATCGAGTTCTTCAACATTGAAATCTGTAATAGACTCCACTAATTCTTTTGTGAGCCTTTCAACATTGAAATCCTGTGATACACATATCCACCCAAATTTATCAAACCTTTGTCGGATTCTTTGATCATTACATGCAAGTTGTGCAACGGTTGTTTTGCCAACGCCCCCCATGCCAACAATTGTCACTACCGAAACAACATCACTTTCAGAGGACAACAAATCAATCAACTCCTTCTTTTCCCTCTCTCGCCCAAAGATATTTGACTCAACTACAATGTGGCTAGTTGGTGCTATTTGGAATTCGTTATTGCAACGATTGGGCCCATCTCCCTCTGACAGTTGAAGTGCTATCCGATCATTTGCAATCTCATCAAATCTACTCCTTATTTGCTGAAATTGATCGATTATGCCGTACGGAACCTGAAAGTATTTATAATTACCTTGAGAGTGTATGACCTACTATATATAATGTTCATGTACACAAATAATACTACTTATAGGGTAGAACTAGGGTGTTCTTAAGTTCACCAAGCCCCTTGGTGAACTCAAGTCTAAAACCCATCGGATCGGCTTCAAATGACGAATCCGAACCGTTGAAACCTGCCTACCTTACGAGTGATGCGTCTACATGTAAAAATTTTAAACTTTCGAATTAATTTAGGATAAAGTCAAGCGGTCAAAATTAGAAGGTTAATAAATTAATTTTAATGCATTCATTTTTTGATGTTTTTTGACTACTTGACTCTATGCAAAATTAATTTCAAAATTTAAAATTTTTGCATGTAGACGCATCACTCGTAAGATAGGGCGGGTTTCAACGGTTCGGATTCGTCGTTTGAAACCGATCCGATGGGTTTTAGACTTGAGTTCACCAAGGGCTTGGTGAACTCAAGAGCACCCTTGTTCTACCCCCTACTTATATATCACATGTTTTTGCTACATATTTGCAGTTTACAATATGGTTTGTATTGAATTAGTTACCTGAATTAGCTTCATTTTATGAGATTCTGGTGGAGAAGAGCAAGCTTCTCTTGCCTCAACTTGTGCCCGTAAGACTTGATACTGGTACTCACCCAACACATCCTCTGCATCATAAGCAACTCCCTTGAGCTCCTTCAACCAGTGCTTGACTGACATATCTGTGATCTCCCTCTGTTCTGCATCGTACAGCGTGACCTTGATCCGCTCTAGCATCCTCATCAATTTCTTCAATTCAGCTTCAATTTGGTGGTTTTGATGATCTACTTGTGCAGTTGCGACCACAGCCGGCAGCAATTTGGCGCCCAAAGAAAGAAGGCTGGAAATCACGCCGCCTAGACCCATCTATCTAAAATTGCAAGGTTTCTTCTCTTCTTTTCTCCTCTTCGATCTCTTCTCTTGTGTTGATATGAAAAGATCGAAAGACTCGGAGAAGACTTGGGACAAAGACTGCCCGAGTCAACTCATTAAATAAATGCATTTTTATATATTTATTTATAAGACAGCTGTCCGTCTTCAGCTTTTTGTAGGAGGTTCAAATGGATCGGTTTATTAGGATTTAAACCGAACCGGCAAATTTTGATTTAATTGGATCAGTTGTTAGGTTTAAATGGTTCGGTTCGGTTTAGTTTTTGAAGAAGTTCGGTTTAAATGGTTCGGTTCGGTTTTGAAATCTCCAAATCGGTTTGAACCGAACCAACCGGTTTAATAAAAAATGGATCGGTTTGTTTTATGTGGTTTATAATGGATCGGTTTATCAAAAGCCGGCTTGTATGGTTATCAAAAATATTATCCAAATCTGTTTGAACCGAACCAACCGGTTTTGAAATGTTTATTTATAACTTGAAATGTTTGTATTCGGTTCAACCGAACAAACCGAAGTTTAAATCGGTTTAATCGGTTCGGTTTTAGATCGGTTTGGAATTTTAATTCGGTCGGTTTGGTTGGATTCAAAATTCGGTTCAAACCGCGGTTCGGCAAAAAAAGTTCGGTGAACACCTCTAGCTTTTTGTTTTTAAAAATTAATCTTGCCTTCACAGTTCACACCGATCATTAGGGTCTAAATAAATTTGTAAAAATACCAGAGGGTAAATTTGTACTCATCTAAAAAATAGTAAAATTTTTCTAAAAAATATAAAATTTGATCTCTAGGCACATTTTAATATTTAGATCATGTTGAGCGGTTCAGATCGATTGTTTGAACTTTAAGAATATAGATAAAGATCAATTTTGGTGCATTTTAATTTTTTTAATATGTAAAAGAGTTGATATGTCCGGATGATGAAGAGGTATAATATGTAAAAGATTGAACGGAGAAAAAGAAATTATCTCTAAAAGCGTGTAAAAGATAGATGGACGATACGAGAAAAAAAAAAAAGAGTTGATATGTCTAGTTTTTTTTTTTAAAACTTAATATGTTAGATATAAATACTTGATGTTTTATGAAAATTACTAATATGCTATGAATAGCATAGAGGGTCTCCGTGCTACGGCTCAATATTTGAGTTTTTAAAATTCTAGCGGTCCATCCGAACCGTTCAACATGATCTCCATATGAATATGTACTTGCAAACCAATTTCACATTTTTTAGAATTTTTTTACTATTTTTTTACTATTTTTTTAGATAGGTAGAAAATCACTTGATCTGAAAATTCTGTACCATTCAGATCAAGCGTTTTTGTACCTATCTAAAAAAATAGTACAAAATTTTTAAAAAATGTAAAATTTGGTTTGCAAGTACATATTCATATGGAGATCATGTTGAACGGTTCGGATCGACCGTTAGAGTTTTGAAAACTCAAATATTGAGCCGTAGCATGGAGGCCCTCTATGCTATGCATAGCACTGTAGCCAACTCCATGTTTTATATATTAACATTTGCGTGCATATGTATCAATGCTTGCATTTGTGCAGGAGAGGGGATAGTATAATTATTCTTTTTGTTTATTCGTTGGATCATCTCCTCCCAAAGCTATTAATATTTGGTGGTCCCCTTACATAATTTTTTTAACTTCAACGATTCACCGTTGATTATATCCTTTTTTCAAACAAGGGGAATACAGTCGAAAAACATCATGGCTTGTTCTCTGGGTTTTTCTTCTTCTAATTATAGCATTCTGGTCAATCTAAGTACAATAAGATCTACCAATCTAAATGAATGCTTAAGACATTCTTTCCAAAATAAAATAAAACAAGCCATGCAACGTTCCGCATAAAAGGTTTTGGTATCCAACCTTCTTTACTCGGTTTGTACCCAAGCTGATCCGATCAGCTTTAAACTATAATTAACGGTAATTAATTATCTCCATGTGCTTTTAACTGTCCGCCTCCAAACTACCATATTTAAAATTTCTCCTCTTCTCTTTCTCTCTCCTCAAATTTACCGATCAGTTTTCACTTTTCAGAGAAAAATCCATGGCGCTTTCTTCCCGATCGGTTCTCTTTCTTCCCCGACTTCCTCTCCGACAGTCTCTCCTCCGACAAAATCCAGGTCGCGCCGGACCTCCTCACCCCTGCGCACTGCCATGGCTGCACCGGACCTCCTCTTCGGTGTTTGTTGAGGTCACGCTTGATCTCCAAGACGACAATACAATTGTACTTCGAAGTGTTGAGCCGGCGACAGCTGCAGCTGCTGGAACGGAGTTCAAGAAACTATCGCGAACTCATAGCCATGCTGGTCCCGCCGGTGCCAATGAATCTGGCATTGAGTCAGCTCTGGCGGCCCGTGCTGCCAGACGGCAGCGGGCACAGTTCAATAGGACGAAATCAGGCGCTCACAAGGCCTTATGTGGTCTCAAATTCATCAGTGGTAGCCGTGCCAATTCGTGGGCCGAGGTTCAACGCAACTTTGATCGGCTTGTCAAGGACGGATTCATCTCCTGCTCTGATTTTGCACAATGCATTGGTGAGATGATTGATATTTTTTTGTACTTTGGTAATTTTGTTTTACTTTCGTGTTCTGAGAGTTCTTATTTTATTGGGAATAGGGATGGTGGAATCGAAGGAATTTGCATTTGAACTGTTTGACACATTGTCAAAGAGAAGGAGGACGAAGATGGATAAGATCTGTAAAGATGAGCTAAAATAGATCTGGTCCCAGATCACAGTCCCAGATCACATATCAGAGCTTCGATTCCAGGCACCAGATTTTCTTTGAAATGTATAAATTTGATATTTCAGCTGTCCTTGATTTCTCTTTCTGCATATACATTAATGGAAGTACTTATTAGTTTTTATTGGTTTGAAAATTTTCATTTCAGGGTTGATAAGAATGCGGATGGAAGAATAACAGAAGGTTTCGACAACTACAACTCCGAGGAGGAGGAGATCCCGCCGAAAAATGATGAATCTGACGAGAATGACGTTGTCACCTCTAAATTCAATGAGTTATTTACTGATTTTTAATTTACAGAATTCATGTAATAGGTTTACAAGTTGTAGTTATTAGTTTACATGATTTATTTGTTAGGTTTAAAGGTTATGTATAGAATTTTTTAGGATCTGTTTCACAGTTTGACAACATATATCAAATATTTTACATAATCTATGCGTTGCATTTCTTTGCTTTATTTTACTGGATTTGTTTGACATTTTTTCAGGATATATATGCAATAGCTTACAACATATATGCAATAGTTACATAATCTGTTTAACAGTGTTTACTGATTAAATTTACAGTATTTATCTAATAGGTTTACATGATATGTACAATGTTTAACAGGATCTATGGAAAATTTACAGGATCTGGTTAACAGTTTTACTGATTTAAATTTTCAGTATTTATCTAATAAGTTTACAGGACGTATACAATATATTACATGATGTATTATCATGTATAAAGGCTATGTACAATACTTTATAGGATATATTTGACAGTTTTACATGATATATGCAACAATTTACATGATTTATGCATTGTTTTTTTCTTTTATTGTTTTTACATGATATGTTTAACAGTTTTACAGGATATAGGTATTATTTTACAGGATATATATGCAATTGTTTTCACAGATCTCTTGTTATTTGAATGTCTGATTTTACAGGATATAAACAATTGTTTTACATGATGTAATATACACATTTACAGTGGTTTTATGACATATTGTTATACTTCAGTATTTTTTTTAACAGCATATATTCAATAGTTACAGGATCTATTTAACAGTGTTACTGATTTAAATTTTCAGTATTTATCTAATAGGTTTACATGATATATACAATGTTTTACATGATCTATTAATCAGGTTTAAAGGTTGTGTACAGTATTTTATATGATATATATATTTAACAGTTTTACAAGATATATGCAACAGTTTAAAGGATCTATGCATTGTTTTTGTTTTCTTGTTTTTACATGATATATATTTAACAATTGTTTTACAGGATGTAATATACACAATTACAATGGTTTTATTACATATTGTTATACTTCAGTATATCTTTTGTTATGGTGTCTTACATTGTTTATTATTGATGTTTACAGGTTTTATACAATGGACTTTGACTTGAATGAAGATATGGAAAGTGATATTTCGATAACTGATGTTGTTACACACATCCAAATAACGTTTACCAGAGGATTATGAAGTAACAAACTTTATGCTTGTGAACAGTTATTGTTTGTGTTTGTGTTTGCTACTGTTGAAAAATGTGATTGTGATTAGTGACATTTTATGCTTGTGAACAGTTATTTTTGTTGAACAATATGTTTTATTGTATTGATGTTTTATAGTTTGCATATGTAAGTTTTACAATTTACATCTGCGAGTTTTACAGTATTGAAGTTTTATAGTTTGTATATGTTAGTTTTATAGTTTCAAGTGTCAATTTTACTGTATTGAAGTCTTATAGTTTGCATCTGTTAGTTTTATAGTTTGCATATGCGAATTTTACAGTATTGAAGTGTTATTTTACATGATATAGATACATATATAAATATTAATAATTGAAGAAAAAAAATGATGAATTTTTTTTAAATTTTAAAAAAATAAAAAAAAATTAAAAACTTTAATTTCGAAAAAAGAAAAATTTAATTTTCATGCAAAAAAATTAATTTTGCATAATTTTAGGTGTTAAAATAACTGCAAGTTTGAGAAGTGGTTCGTTTTTGAAATCTTCTAGAAGCTGTCACTATGAAAGTACAACAAGTGTACAGGTAGTTTGGCAAGTTGTGGAAGTTACAAACGGTTAGCAACTAACTTGGGACCACTTGCAAGAGTCGTTGATTGTTAGAATTTTGAACTACGTATTATACATTATTTGTCATTGAAGATACAGTATTGAGTATAGAGTTTTACAGTATTCGTGCAAGTCAAATGACAGTTGGCTTGGGTAAAAACTGAATACAACTCGCTAGATACAATTAGTCGCTTCCATTTACAAATAAGAAGGTTAAACTTGTCAAATGTTGCTAGTGAAATTCCAAGGGATGAAAAAATTGTTGTTCTTTTTAATCTTAATCGTGGCCTTGTGAGAGAGATCGGTATTTCAGAAATTTTAAAGGGTTTTCCTTTGGAAATTTGAAGAATTTCATTTATATTAGGGGATAAGAATTTATTAAAATTAACAAAAAGTACATGATATTTATCAAAATTGGAGTATGCAAGTTCATTAAAGCTTCATGTCAAATCACACAAAACTTCATATATCAACGTACATGATTAGGTGAAAATTTTAAATGACGTGATTCAATCCCTCGTGTATTATATAGGAATAGGGAAAGAGGAGAGTTTAGGGGCTAAACCCCTAAATTTGTAAATATGTATTAGTCACTATTCAAGTTGAGCTTCCATTTCATTTTTCCCTTTTGTGTTTTTTTTTTCTGTCTTTTGGTGATCTTTTTGCTGTGGAGGGGGAGAAAGAATTAATTCAATTATTATTGTTTATGTATGTTTGTGATTAAACAAATCAATCATTTTCCTATATATCACAGAAAAGAAATCTTGCTGTAGCAAATTAAAAGGAGAGAAATTACAATATAAAGGCCACTAAATCACATCCAATCATTTGCTTAATGCTTCATTATTCTCTAAGACACTACCAGGCCACTAAACTAAGAACAAGAGATGCATTCAAAATGATAAACATGATGACATGCAATTTGCTTCTAGGATGCATGCAGAATGGAAGAGATACAAAACCATCATTTTTTCTCAATATTGCCAAGTAACACATGACAGCGGTATTCACCGAGAGCCCATATTGGAAATATGTTGCGATATTGTGAGTAGCTAATCATGCAGTTTAGATTGAACACCCCAATTATCTCCTATAATTCATAAAAAAGATCGATGTTACAGTCAGATCATATCACTAACATTTATATACACACACACACACACACTGAGTATTACACTAGCTAGGAGAAAGAGGTGCACATACTTGCTGAGGGAACTCGCCATTCTCCATTTGTAAATTGATCAAAACTTTAGCTGCTTTGTGCAACGGCCTTGGGTCTCTATTAGCCTGGCACCGAAATACATACAAACAATGCATGAGTTCATAATTACGTAGCATTAGTTTAACCAGAGAAGAAAGACAAATGGAATTAATTTACCTGACCAGCATCAATAAGTGCTAGCATAGCCCATCCAGTATTCACTGCATGAACCTTGTTACCTTCCAGATTTGTATACACCTTTATTTTAATCACCAACACAAACAACAAAGCATTAATTAGCGGTAGATAATTAGCCACTATGAATGATTATCTCAATAGTATGTAGTACTGGTACAGTACCTTATCTTGGCACGACAGGTAGCTCTCACCCCAACCACCAGACGGTAATTCCTTCGAGAGCAAAAAATCACATGCTTTTCTTACGGAAACACTGCTCTCGTATGTTTTTCCACCCGCAATTAAACCCTTCACTCCAAACCAAATACCATACGTGAAACAAACTGACCATGAACCGTACCTGTTGCATGCTCAAACAAAACAAATTAATAAGCAACCGACTTAAAAAAACAAAAAACAAAGGACAGAGATTCAGAATGCAGGGGTATACATAATTACATACCATGAACCGTCAGGTCGTTGAATAGATTCGATATAATTGACGGCTTTTCTTATACAGGTATCTATATCTTTCATACGGTGACCTGGATATATCTTTCTAAATGAAGTCAGAGCCTGTATTGCAGCTGATGTGCATTCGACATATCTGTCGATGCAATTTTACACACTCAATTTCATTGCATTTTTATTGAAAGAATATAAAAAAAAGGGGGGAATTTTTCATG
Source organism: Carex parvula (assembly GCA_025461045.1). Taxonomy (NCBI): domain Eukaryota; kingdom Viridiplantae; phylum Streptophyta; class Magnoliopsida; order Poales; family Cyperaceae; genus Carex; species Carex parvula. The sequence continues at coordinate 2,336,979 of JAJGRW010000832.1, forward strand.
TATACCACTCATGATTAATTTGAGTATGGGTATATTTGTTATATAATTAAATTTTATTTGGTAAATATGTAGTTACAGAATTTGAAGGGGGAATTGGTAATTTCATAGTTTTTGAGTGGCATATATGAAATTTTCCATAAAAAAAGATAGTGAAGTTGTTGCTCTTACGGGTAGTCTATCACAATGTCACCAAATGTCTCTGCAGGATTTATCAGCTGCATTTTTCAGTAGCAGAAGCATATATAAGTATAGTTCCCATAATTATTCAGAGTATATATGAAAAAAAAAAGTTACACACAATAATTAACTAATTTTCCTAAATAGAATAATTAAGCATCATAGTTGGTACACAAAATTATTCTAACCTCCATCCATGCGTAAGATCTTGTGAGTTCATAGGTAGCAAAACCACCATTCTCATTCTATATGGAAAAAGAAGCAATATGGAAACAAGATATAATTAATTTAAAAAACTAAAAATTATCAAGCTAACTAAGTATATAAAAATAAAATTGCAATAGTGAAGTATTTGAAGTACACATACCATCAGTGATAAAATAACATTGACAGCATCATACAACCTATTTGCTTCAATTGACTCACCGACCATCCCTTGAGGTAACTTTGACAATAGCAACGCAGCCTGACAAAGAAAACACAAATTTACACAATCACACGGAGTTAATTGTATTTGGAATTTCTTAGAAAAGAAAAATATATAACTCTTTGCACATATAATCAATGAATAAGTACCTTCAGTCCTTCAGCAGTGCAGTCAGAAATAGGCCACCCGTGATCTGCTGTAGAGAACGGCCATGCTCCTTTAGATATGTGACGGTACCAGTAACTATGATCCCCGGGACAATCCGCCAGTACCTTTATAAACAAATTTAATGTTATTACATATACTTCTTTATGTTATAATACAAGTTAATTTGCTGCACAAGTAGTTATGGGTACCTGAGAATTTTTTATGTAATCATGAGCCTTGTAAAGTGTAGGTGCATACTCTTCAATTAGACCTGTAGCGTAGATTGCTTGAACAGTAAATGCAGTGTCCCACAGTTGACTCCCATTGTACCCTTGCATTTTCATGCCATCCTCCGCAATCCACAGATAATCATATATTCTAGGGATATGGAGTTTAAACGCCTCCGAGCTCGGATCCTCTATCCAACAACACAACATATTTAGCACCTATATATTCCGAAAACAAAGCCTAGCATTAGCAATTACAAGCATGCATCTTTCTTCAGAGTGTAGGGGTTTCAATGGTACTTTTATATCCGTTTACCCGACCGATATTGTATTCAATAATTAAGACACCCTACTTCAGGGTAAGAGTATGAAAATGCTTCCACCCAACCCGTTTTGTACCCGTTGACACCTCTACTTCAGGGTAATTCACTAATCACAAAGGTGAAAAAAGTGCACCTTGTTAACAGAACCTATGCAAATGTAACGAGTGTTCTCATCTTCATAATGGATATGCTCAATGGCCGTGTTAAGAGCCTTCTCTCTCAACTTGTTACCGGGCCAGTGCAATAGAACTGGTTCTACAAACTTGTGAAGTGTGGTCCACATTATATCTTGTATCATTGGGCGAGAGTAGTACAAATCTTCCTATATATCACAAAAAAAGAAATCTTGTTGTAGTAAATAAAAAATCTCTACCTATGTAATTTCTACGCAGCCTGTCCCAAGCCAGAAAAAAGGAGGAGGGTTCGTGATAGGCTTGGCGAGCCAGCGGTAAAAAAACAGTCTTTTTATGGAAATTAAACCCTTACAAATAGGACAGGAGTAGTACTAGGATGGGTGACCTTCTGGGAAGTTCCTGTATTGTTGATTCCGATTAGATTTTATTTCTAACCTACCCCAACTTGTTTGAGAATAAAGGCTTTGAAGAAGAAGAAGAAGCAGCAAATCAAAAGGAGAGAAATTACAATATAAATTAAGGAGAGAAATTACATCAATGAACAAACCTTAGCACACTCATTACGAGCCTTGTTCCAATCAATTTTCTCATATGAAATTGAGTATAGTTCCTTTCTTAGCTCCAATACCAGAGTTGTGATTTTACCAACAAATCTCTTTCCATATATGTAAGACATCGGCAAATAAACCATCCGACAGTGACACCACATCCTTCCTGTAAATTTTACATTAAACTATGAAGAGCATGCATATCATAAACAAAATTTTAATGTGACAAATTAATAAATGTTAATGTAGGTACCTGGATGAATAGGGAGAATATACGGAAGTAGCCATACCTCAGGCGGTAGAGGATTATTCCCAGACCAATCAAACACTCCAAGTACCTAAAATTATTCACATAAACCAGTAAAGAAGTGAACTTAATTAATTCTGGTACTAGTTATCTTGTAAAAGTAAAAAAAAATGTTAAAGAGAGAGGACACAATTTAGCACTAACAGAGAGCCACATTTTGCCCCATGAAGTAATAGCGGTAGCACTTCCATGGGTTATTATCCAATCCCTTGCTTTCTCCATTGCACCGTCTCCATCATTTGCCGCTTCGCCAAGTAACCTCAAAGTGACGTAATTCAACACAGATCCAAACATGGTGCTGTGCCCCTCTATATGCAATCCCCATCCCCCGTCTTTGTTCTATTATTTCACTCACAAAAGTTTTTATATAGTTTAGTCCCCTGATGAAATGCTAGAGACTTGGGTTGGTTCAAATTCTAGGGCTAGTGACCACACATTATGTATTTTACATATCAGTATCAGCTCCTCATTCAAAGAAGCGTACCTGATGATTGTAGAGATAGCGTATCATCTCCTTTTGATGCTCTGATGATAGAACAGTATTCAATGCGCCAGTAACATATAAACATATTATCTGTGTTAAACAAGAGAATTTTAACTCATAGTTAGTTAAGAAACATTAATTAAGGTTAGGAGAAAAGACGTACGTACCAACCCCGGCATGAGAAACATCGGGCCTCCATAGTCCCCGGCCCAATGCCCGTTATGTGTTTGTAATGTTGAGTATCGACTAATTGCTCTCCTTAGAGATGTTACCACTGATTCCTCTGTCACTTGCTCATTTTCTCCTAATTTTATTACTGGAAGGTCAAGTTCGAGCGGATTCAGTTTTGCAAACTGCACAAATTCAAAATTTTAAATAAATTAAAAGAACAAAAAAAGAGAAGAATATTATGATGGAACTCAAAAGAATTATATGATATTATATGACCTGGAGGCGCATGAGGAGATCAGTGCTATGCTTCATTTGAAATCTATGAGCATGAAATGCCTGGCGAGCTCTGTCGACCTCGTCTCTCTCCAGTTGTGATCCAGAATCGGGATCAAAGTGCCACACCTGTCTCCCCACATGGTCGTTCGTCGTTCTCAGCCATGGACTCCAGCCCTCTGCCACCTTCAACCTCCACATTTCTTCTCCACTCTCAAATCTTATCTTACTCTGCTAAACAAAACTAGTTCAACTTTGGATGTATCGCTCGACTCTAAAATTTTTTTTTTTTCTTCTGGTTTCTGATAATGGCGCAAGTGAGTGTATCAGGTATTCAGATAATTCAGTCAAAGGACTGTGGAAAGATATTATTATAGCTAAATATAAAGACTCTTTTCCAAATTATAGATGCTCTCCTTTCTGGAGGTCTATTTTAAAAGACAAAACTATGATTAACTTAGGGTTAAATAAGGAAATAGGCAATGGTTTATCTACTGCGCTTTTTGGCTTGACAGGTGGTGTGATGAATTTGCTTTACAACATGCTTTCTCACATTTGTTTTCTATTTGTATTGCCAGATTTTTTTCAGTTTCCACTGTTTTTAGTACTCAATACTTTGAATCTATCTTTTAATAGACAACTCACAGGTATTTATCTACATGAATGGAACTTGTTAACTTTGAAATTTAGATTTTTTTTCTTTATCTCCTGATTTAAAAAATAAATTAATTTGGAGATGGTCCTCTAAAAAAACTTTACTGTGCATTCTTTTTATACATGGCTTCAATTTGGTGGTATACCTAATTATGAATTCAACTCTATTTGCAAGCAAATATTCCTCTTAATTTTTTTATGGTTGGTTAAAAAGGATAAAAATTTAACTAGGGTCAATTTAGCAAAGAGGGGTTTGGGGCGTCAGACTAGCTGTCCATTCTCTGGATTGCCAGAGTAAACTAAATACCTCTTTGTCACTTGTAATTATATTTCACAAATATAGTCTTTTTTTTTTGGAGTAAAATTATGAGTCTAGCCCGTATTTCATTAATAATTGTTTGTTACACAAAGACAAAGAGTATAACTGGAAAAGATAATAAGAAATTTAAATGCTCAAAACAGTTGAGCTAGTTGATGAAAATCATGAAAAAACAGAAAACCAGTAAACAAAAGAAAACCGTAATAATAAAACCAGTAAACCAGAAAAATGAAGATATATTTTTTTTTTTCCAGATTTCACAATCTGTGATTCTTCGTCCCTGCTTATGTTATCTCTCCCGGCATGGTTATTTGCTCCGTTTGCGCATAGAATCTCATATTCTCAGTACTTTCTTGCATCAATTCTGCCGTGCCCTGGCATGGTTATTTCGCAAATATAGTCTTGGATTGCTACTTTTAATAATTTTAGTTATGATTGTCAAACTTTAGAAGATTTATGGTTTATTGGTGCTGATACCCTTTAAGAATAAATTACTCATTGAACTTGTACGAGGTGCCGTTATTTGGTCTATATGGTTCGAACGAAATAATGTTATCTTTAAGGGTTGTCTCCTTTCTCCACTTCAGGTTTTAGGTAACAGGATCATTGTCCTTGCTATCTTTTGGTGCAAATTAAAGAGTTCTGATTCTATTCTTAACTTATCTCATGTTTTACCATCTGATGCTAAGGAATTACCAGAACAGGTAAATCTGATTCAGGAAATAGAAGCACTGCCACTAGAGGTGGGCCTTCTGCTGGCAATGGCAGATTCAGAGGATTACCTTGAGAATTTCATGAAAGAGAGATCCCTCCAAGCACTAGTGACTCTGATTAACTGTTGTTTCATTAGGTTAATTGAAGGTTTTAGCGGTTGACAAACTTGAATGTGCCTTATTTTGTTGACTGTTTCTACCTTTGGATTATCTGTTGGTGTTTTGTTGCTTTTATGCTTAGATGTAATTGTAGTTTATTTAAGGGTTTTGATTGTAAGTTTTTTGTTTCTATGGTATTGTATGTGTAAAAACTTGGGCTGTATGTGGTGGGTATCAACTTCTGATACCTTCATGCAGTTTTTTTATTTCTATGAAATCGGTGGAATGATCCACTTTTTTTCAAAAAAAAAAAAAAATTCGGATCAAATTAATAAAGTAACTCGAATTTTGAGTTTAAATTCGGACTGTTCCATGTGCTTTGCACGAATATTAAAGAGGATCGTGCATTAATTATAAAGGTCCACTAATAAATGCAAGAATCATAACTAAAAAGGAAGTATTAATTATTTCCTATTATTTTAGATATAGTTGTCAAGTAATAAATTATCTATTAGAATAAGGTTTAAAGATCCGAGAATAAAAGCAGAAAATCACAAGTTAAAAAGGAAATATTTATTATTTACTATTATTTTAGATATAGTCGTTAAGTAATTAATTTTCTATTAGAAGAAGGTATATAAATTAAGATTCAATAATAAATGGATGAATCATAACTCAAAAGGAAATATTATTTATTCAATTACTATTATTGCAAAATTTGTAATGCAGTTAATGGAGGATTTACATAGATCACCGTTTGTGAAGTAAAAGGACTGTAAAAAATTCAATTGAAAATCAAGAATCTAACTCGAAAACATCAAATGAGACATAATATTTCATACAAGAGGGTTTAAGTGTTAATAGACTCAATACCTTTAGTCTTCTCTTCCAACCAAGATGAGAGCTCTAAGAAGTGGTTGCTAGCGCCTTGTCGAGCCTTCACTCGATCCTATAGGCCGGCCTAGAGATGACACCCGCTTTGAATGCACGAAATCTCTACAAGTATCCACCCAAAATTAAACAAAACTCTTGTTTTTTTTCTTTTGCTAGAAATATTAAACCAAGGATCAGTCTTAATCTTAGTTTATACCTTTTAATTAACTATTAATTTAGTGTAGAATTATTGTACTCAACACACAAGTAAATGGTGGATGAAAAATGATTGCATATCTCAAATCTCCTCTTTTTCTTTTGTAGCCGCCAAGAGAGCGAGAGAGAGAGAGTGAAAAATGTGGAATGAAAAGTTAAGATTTGAGAGAGAAAAATATGGTATTTATAATATTTGCTTAGGGTTTGTTTTAATCATCTTCACCTCAATGGATGGCTAGGATACAACATGATCATAAAAAAAATCAGTTAAATTAAAGTTACTTTTGTCATCCAATGAACATCTTAAAAAGTTTCAAAATTCAGAAATAGATACTTGTCTACTTCTAGATCTCTTTAGATACGCATCTGA
>JAJGRW010000832.1:2348924-2376507 GCA_025461045.1 Carex parvula
TACCTTTTTGGTTACATGTTCTGCATGAGATAATATTCCCAAATTCTTCTTCATACTGGGTTGAGGAGCTTTCTTCCCGGCTTGCCCTCATTTGCCTTTTGAAAAGCTCTAAGGCATAAAGTGTTTCGCAGTCAGGACACACATAGGAATCATATCTATGATCCATAACTACTGCTTCTTTTCCATCAGGAGTGATACAAGGCGGATGATATACACGCCTACATCTGTGGCACTCAAACATTACCCAGTAGTCGCCTTCCTTTTGCATTCTGCACAGAAGGCCTTCTGGATAGGTAGGTTTCCTTCTGAGTCCCATTCTAATTCAGACTCGGAATCTCCTGAATCAGATTCAACTCCCAGCATGTAGCAATGGGCAGCTGCGGCAGCTGCGCCTTCATCGGAGTCGCTTGATGTATCACCGCGAGGTTTCTTTGAAGACTTTGATTTAGAGCTTTCGCCCTTCTTCTTTTTGGATTTGGAGGCTTGCTTCTTCTTTTCCTCCTTTTTGCGCTTCTTTCTTCCTTTTCGGTTTTTATGGCGTACTTGCAAGGTGTACAAAACCAATCGAAGAACCTTTTATCGCTCCCCGGTTTTAATTTTCTCCCGATAGCGCAATCCGTGCAAGAGTATTTACGGCATCGGTCGCAGTTGAACATGGCATAGTAATCATCCACCTCCTCGCAATCTTTACATGTGGCTTTCTTGGATGGAAGGCTCGCTGCTGCCATGGTCTTCTTCCCTTTGAGGTGAATCATATTCTGAATCAGTGGACTTTTGGGTTACTGCATAGCATTCCGCTTCATTTTCTTCCATTGAGCTTTCTGAGGTATCTCCCCCATACCATAGATTATTGGGGCCGGGGCTTGGCTATGTGTTCGAGGTGCTTGGTATTCCTGGAGGTATTTTCCCTTGATGGGAGGCGCAAATTTTCCTCCATTACTATCCCTCAATTTGTAAGTATCTTGCCCTAAAGCTTGCTCAACAATATATGGCCCCCTCCATTCGGCTGTTATTTGGCCATTGATGGATGATTTTGAGTGACCTAGCATGGATACCATGTCTCCTTCTTCAAACTGGGAGGGTGTTTTGGGTCTCGAGGCAGACCTCGCTTTCTGTCTTCTTTTGGTCTTTGCCGGAGAGTGGTGCATGTGCTTTCCCCAAGCATGACAAGACAGTGGCTGGTAAGGTCATGTCATTGCTTTTCCTTTCGAGGAGATCTTTGAACACCCAACAATCTTCTATGGTATGGCCGAGGATTCGGTGGTATGGGCAGTAATTATGGTCGTTAGTCATCCCTGCTTCCATGGGTCGCTTACATGCTGGCAGACTGAGACCGCTTTGAACCATCATGTTGAATGCTTTAGCAACCTTATCTCTTCCGAACGAGTAGGTCTTGTTCTTTAGTTCCGCCAGTGTGTTCTTTTCTTGTGACACTGCCGGAGTTAGCTTTTGTGAGTTGGGGGCGGTATTTTCCAAGCCCTTGGAGACCCGGCCATGCCTAGCTTGAAAGTTCAAGTACTCCTGAAGGAGTTCTGCGAGCATGCCTTCTAAAGGGAATGAGGTTCCTATTTCAGATGGAGGAACTCCTTTTGATTCTTCTTGAGTTGTTTCAGGCTCTATCGCTTGTTTGCCTTTGACGCAGCGTAAACAACGCCATCTTGCACACTCTCCATGCTTGCGAGGTGCTTCTTCAAATTTAGTGCAGGGAGGGTGGCACAAGATCCCACATTTTGGACATGAGACCATTTCTTCACATTCCCCTGCAATGTTACATACTTTGCACATGGCGTAGGATGGTTGACAGGCCTCAGTTTCTATCGTAAGGCATGAAGCTCTTGCTTGTTTCCTGTCGTTGCTTGGTTTGCTTTGGTTGCGACCAGAGCGGATATTTAGGTTTTCCATTTGTCCAAACAAGCCTTGCATAGACGGGATTTCACGCACCTTTGGCGGGTTGTTTGGAGATCGGTTTGGTTTTGAATGTCTAGGTGGGAGATTTGTGAAAGCACCTCTCCCGCGGCCCATTCCACGGCCTCTTCCACGGCCACTTCTTAAAGCTATTTCGTTATTGGCATAATCGGCCTTTCTTTGAGCTTTGTTTAAATCGCATGTGGGTGACCCGCTATCGCTATCACTATCGCTAGAATATTGCACGGGAGTGAACTTGTTGTCATCGAACCCGACATTGGGTTCTTCATACCCGAGACCTCGAGTATTCTTTGGTTTCCCATCAGGACCTATGATCTTGGTATCGCGATGGGTCAAGACTTTCTCAAATTGTTCCGCCCTGAAGCCGGTTGTGAACATTGGGCTCATGGCTTCTAAGATTTTGATTAAACCATCGGAGCGCCTTGGTGGGAGAGGAACTCTCATTATATGGTTGAGGGTTGAATCTTCCATAGGCCATTCATCCCCGTTCATCAGGGAAGAGCTATTTCTGCCATCAGAGACCCGGTAAAATATGATAGGGTCGTGTCTGAAGACTCCAACATCAGTGGTCTCTTCCTTAGGGGGGTACCACGAATACCTTCAATTCCTGGACTTGGTTTACCTCTCTTGGCGTAAGATCTTTGTAGTGATTTTCGGGTACTCGCTCGATCATTAAGGAGGATTGGCCCAGTTCTTCTGAATCCTCTGAAGGAATTATGTATGATGGGAGAATTCTGCTTTCATCTGCATCCTCTCCAGAAGAAGAGTCAGTGTCTGCTCCATACAGCACTGGCCAAAGGCGCGGAGCGTTGAAATTGAATGCTCCAAAGGGATTGAATCCATCGGTAGCAAGGCCGAGGCGAACATTACGTGGATCCGACGCAAACCACGGATAAATCTCATCAAACTTTTGCCATGCCAAAGAATCAGCGAGGTGCCTCAAAAGCCCATCATTTATGCGACTGAAAAACAACTAGTTGAAGGTGAAAGATAACTAGAAGAATGAAATACAACCAGTAGTGGATGAAAAGACAACGAGTATAATATGAAAGACAACAAGTAAAACATGTAAGACAAACAGTACAAAATTAAAAACAACTAGAAGAAGATGAAATACAACAATTAGTTGATGAAAGACCACAAATAGAAATTTAAAGACAACTAGTAGAAGATGAATACAGCAAGTTGAACAAGAAAGACAACCATTACGAGATGAAAGGCATCCAATACAAGATGAAAGACAACTAGAAGAAGATGAAAAACAACTAGTAGAAGGTAAAAACAACTATAAGAAGATGAAATACAACCAGAAGTAGATGAAAGACAACGAGTAGATAATAAAAGACAACCAGTACAAGATAAAAGAACGACAAGTACTTGAAAGACAACCAGTAGTAGATTAAAGACCAACCAGTAGAACATGAAATACAACCAGTATTTGATTAAATACAACAAGTAGAACATGAAAAACAACCAATACGAGATGAATGTCAACCGGTACAAGAAAAAAAAACAACAAGACAACAGTAGAATATGAAAACAACCAGTACAAGATGAAAGACAAATAGAATAATATGAAATACAACGATTAGTTGATGAAAAGACAACCAGCAGTAGATGAAAGACAACCATAAGAACATGAAATACAACCAGTAGTGGATGAAACACAATAAGTAGAACATGAAAGACAACCAATACGAGATGATAGACAACTAGTATTAGAAGAAAGACAACAAGAAGACAACCAGTAGAATATGAAAAACAACTAGTACAAGAGGAAATAAAACTAGAAGAATATGAAATACAACTAGAAGAATACGAAATACATCGATTAGTTGATGAAAGACAACTAGTAAAACATGAAATACAACCAGTAGCGGATGAAATACTAAAGTAGAACATGAAAGACAACCAGTACAAGATGAAAGACAACCAATACAAGATGAAAGACAATTAGAACAAGATGAAAGACAACTAGTAGAAGATTAAAGACAACTGAAAGAAGATAAAATACAATCAGTAGTTCATGAAAAACAACGGGTATAACATGAAAGACAACCAGTAGAACATGAAAGATATCTAGTATAAGATGGAAGACAACTAGAAGAAGATGAAAAACAACTAGTAGAAGGTCAAAGACAACTAGAAGAATATGAAATACAGCTAGTAGTAGATGATAGACAACGAGTAGAATATGAAAGATAACAAGTAGAATATGAAAGACAACCATTACAACATGAAAGACAAATAGAAAAGATGAAATAGAAGTAGATGAAAGACAACCAGTAGAACATTAAATACAACATGTAGTGGATGAAATACAACAAGTAGAACATGAAAGACAACCAATATGAGATGAAAGACATACAGTATTAGAAGAAAGACAACAAAAAGACAACCAGTTGAATATGAAAAACAACCAGTACAAGAGGAAAAAAACTAGACGAATATGAAATACAACGATTAGTATAAAAGACAACCAGTAGAATATGAAATACAACAGTAGTTGATGAATACAACAAGTAGAAAAAGAAAGACAACCAGTACGAGATGAAAAACAACTAGAACAAGATGAAAAACAACTAGTAGAAGGTGAAATACAACTGGAAGAAAATAAAATACAACCAGTAGTAGATGAAAGACAACGAGTATGAGATGAAAGACAAGTCGAAGAAGATGAAAGACAACTAGAATAAGATGAAATACAACTAGAAGAATATGAAATAGAATGATTAGTAGATGAAAGACAATCAGTAGTAGATGAAAGACAACCAGTAGAACATGAAAGACAACTAGTACACGATGAAAAACAACTAGAAGAAGATGAAATACAACCATTATAGATGAAAGACAACCAGTAGAACATGAAATAGAACCAGTAGTGGTTGAAATACAACAAGTAGGAAAAGAAAGACAATCAGTACAAGATGAAAGACAACCAATACAAGATGAAAGACAATTAGAACAAGATGAAAGACAACTAGTAGAAGGTAAAAGATAACTGGAAGAAGATAAAATACAACCTGTAGTAGATGAAAGACAACGAGTATGAGATGAAAGACAAGTCGAAGAAGATGAAAGATATCTAGTATAAGATGGAAGACAACTAGAAGAAGATGAAAAGCAACTAGTAGAAGGTCAAAGACAACTAGAAGAATATGAAATACAGCTAGTAGTAGATGATAGACAACGAGTAGAATATGAAAGATAACGAAGTAGAATATGAAAGACAACCATTACAACATGAAAGACAAATAGAAAAGATGAAATAGAAGTAGATGAAAGACAACCAGTAGAACATTAAATACAACATGTAGTGGATGAAATACAACAAGTAGAACATGAAAGACAACCAATATGAGATGAAAGACATACAGTATTAGAAGAAAGACAACAAAAAGACAACCAGTTGAATATGAAAAACAACCAGTACAAGAGGAAAGAAAACTAGACGAATATGAAATACAACGATTAGTATAAAAGACAACCAGTAGAAAATACAACAGTAGTTGATGAATACAACAAGTAGAAAAAGAAAGACAACCAGTACGAGATGAAAAACAACTAGAACAAGATGAAAAACAACTAGTATAAGGTGAAATACAACTGGAAGAACATAAAATACAACATTTAGTAGATGAAAGACAAGTAGAAGAAGATGAAAGACAACTAGAAGAAGATGAAATACAACTAAAAGAATATAAAATACAACGATTAGTAGATGAAAGACAACCAGTAGTAGATGAAAGACGGTTCAGTAGAAAATGAAAGACAACTAGAAGAAGATGAAATACAACTAGAAGAACATGAAATACAATGATTAGTAGATGAAAGACAACTAGTAGTGGATGAAAGACAACCAGTAGAACAGGAAATACAACTAGTAGTGGATGAAATACAGCAAGTAGAACATGAAAGACAACTAGTACAAGATGGAAGACAACTAGAAGAAGATGAAAAACAACTAGTAGAAGGTGAAAGACAACTAGAAGAAAATGAAACACATCCAGTAGTAGATGAAAAACAACTAGTTATAGATGAAAGACAACTTGATGAAGATGAAATACAACCGGTAGTAAATGAAAGAAAACCAGTATAAGAGGAAATACAACAATTAGTTGATAAAAGACAACCAATAGAACTTTAAAGACAAAACCAGTAGAACATGAAATACAATCAGTAGTGGATGACATATAACAAGTAGTACATGAAAGACAATCAATACGAGATGAAAGACAACCAATAAAAGATTAAAGACATAGAAGAAGATAAAAAATAATTAGTAGACGGTAAAAGACAACTATAAGAAGATAAATTACAACCAAAAGTTGTTGAAAGACAACGAGTAGAACATGAAAGACAAACGAGTAGAATAAGACGAGTAAAACATGAAAGACATACAAGGTGAACAAGAGAAAGATGAAATACAACTAGAAGAATATGAAATACAACGATTAGTTGGTGAAAGACAACCAGTAGAACTTTAAAGACAACCTGTAAAACATGAAATACAACCAGTACAAGTAGAACATGATGAAAGACACCTAGAAAAAGATGAAATACAACCAGTACAAGTAGAACATGATGAAAGACACCTAGAAAAAGATGAAATACAACAATTAGTTGAAGAAAGACAACAAATAGAACTTTAAAAAAAACCAATAGAACATGAAATACAACCAGTAGTGGATGAAATATAAGAAATAGAACAACAAAAGACAACTAGTACGAGATGAAAGACAACCAATACAAGATTAAAAACAACAAGTATAATATGCAAAACAACCAGTACGAGATAAAAGACAACTATAATAATAAGAAATACAACTAGTAGTGGATGAAATACAACCAGTAGAACTTGAAAGACATCCAGTACAAGATGAAAGACAACTAGTAGAAGGTAAAAAGATAACTAAAAGATGAAATCCAACCATTAGTTCATGAAAAATAACGGGTAGAACATGAAAGACTACTAGTAGAAGATGAAAGACAACTAGAACAAGACGAAAGACAACTACAAAAAGATTAAAAATAACTAGTAGAAGGTGAAAGACAACTAGAAGAAAATGAAATACAACCAGTAGTAGATGAAAAACAACTAGTTGAAGGTGAAAGATAACTAGAAGAATGAAATACAACCAGTAGTGGATGAAAAGACAACGAGTATAATATGAAAGACAACAAGTAAAACATGTAAGACAAACAGTACAAAATTAAAAACAACTAGAAGAAGATGAAATACAACAATTAGTTGATGAAAGACTACAAATAGAAATTTAAAGACAACTAGTAGAAGATGAAATACAGCAAGTTGAACAAGAAAGACAACCATTACGAGATGAAAGGCATCCAATACAAGATGAAAGACAACTAGAAGAAGATGAAAAACAACTAGTAGAAGGTAAAAAACAACTATAAGAAGATGAAATACAACCAGAAGTAGATGAAAGACAACGAGTAGATAATAAAAGACAACCAGTACAAGATAAAAGAACGACAAGTACTTGAAAGACAACCAGTAGTAGATTAAAGACCAACCAGTAGAACATGAAATACAACCAGTATTTGATTAAATACAACAAGTAGAACATGAAAAACAACCAATACGAGATGAATGTCAACCGGTACAAGAAAAAAAAAAACAACAAGACAACAGTAGAATATGAAAACAACCAGTACAAGATGAAAGACAAATAGAATAATATGAAATACAACGATTAGTTGATGAAAAGACAACCAGCAGTAGATGAAAGACAACCATAAGAACATGAAATACAACCAGTAGTGGATGAAACACAATAAGTAGAACATGAAAGACAACCAATACGAGATGATAGACAACTAGTATTAGAAGAAAGACAACAAGAAGACAACCAGTAGAATATGAAAAACAACTAGTACAAGAGGAAATAAAACTAGAAGAATATGAAATACAACTAGAAGAATACGAAATACATCGATTAGTTGATGAAAGACAACTAGTAAAACATGAAATACAACCAGTAGCGGATGAAATACTAAAGTAGAACATGAAAGACAACCAATACAAGATGAATGACAACCAGTACAAGATGAATGACAACCAGTACAAGATGAAAGGACAACCTAGAAGAAGATGAAATACAACAAATTGAAATTTAAAGACAACCAATAGAAGATGAAATACAAGCAGTAGTCGATGAAATACAACAAGTTGAACAAGAAAGACAACCTGTACGAGATGAAAGAAATCCAATGCAAGATGAAAAACAACTAGAAGAAGATGAAAAACAACTAGAAGAAGGTAAAAGACAACTATAAGAAGATGAAATACAACTAGCAGTAGATGAAAGACAACAAGTTAAATATGAAAGAAAACGAGTAGATAATGATAGACAACCATTAGAACATGAAAAAACCAATACGAGATGAAATACAACAAGAAGAATATAAAATACAACAATTAGTTGATGAAAAAACAACCAATAGTAGAAGAAAGACAACCATTAGAACATGAAATACAACCAGTAGTGGATGAAATGCAACAAGTAGAACATGAAAGACAACCAATATGAGATGATAGACAACAAGTATTAGAAGAAAGACAACAAGAAGACAACCAATACAAGAGGAAAAAAGACTAGAAGAATATGAAATACAACTGGAAGAATATGAAATACATCGATTAGTTGATGAATGCAACATCTATAACTTGAAAGACAACCAATAGAACATGAAATACAACCAGTAGTGGATGAAATAGAACAAGAAGAACATGAAAAATACCAATACAAGATGAATGACAACCAGTACAAGATGAAATATACCTAGAAGAAGATGAAATACAACAATTAGTTGATGAAATACTACAAGTTGAACAAGAAAGATAACCAGTAGTGACTGAAATACTACAAGTTGAACAAGAAAGATAACCAGTACGAGATAAAAGAGATTCAATACAAGATGAAAGACAACTAAAAAAAGATGAAAAACAACTAGTAGTAGATGAAAGACAACGAGTAGAATATGAAAGACAAAGAGTAGATAATGAAAGAAGTACAAGATAAAAGACAACTAGAAATGATGAAATAGAACGAGAAGTACTTGAAAGACAACCAGTAGTAGATGAAAGACAACCAGTAGAAAATGAAATACAACCAGTAATGGATAAAATACAACAAGTAGAACATGAAAGACAACCAATACGAGATGAAAGTCAACCAGTACAAGATAAAAGATAACTAGAAGACAACTAGTAGAATAGAAAAACAACCAGTATAAGATAAAAGACAACTAGAATAATGAGAAATACAACTAGAAGAATATGAAATACAACGATTAATTAATGAAAAGACAACCTATATTACTTGAAAGACAACGAGTAGAACATGAAATACATCTACTAGTGGATGAAATACAACAAGTAGAACATGAAAGACAACCAAACAAGATTAAAGACAACTAGTACATGATGAAAGACAATTAGAAGAAGATGAAAGCCAACTAGTTAAAGGTAAAAGACAACTAGAAGAAGATGAAATTAAACCAGTAGTTCATGAAAGACAACAAGTAAAACATGAAAGATAACAAGTAGAACATGACTAGTACGAGATGAAAGACAACTAGAAGAAGGTGAAAAACAACTAGTAGAAGGTGGAAGACAACTAGAAAAATATGAAATACAACCAGTAGTAGATGAAAAACAACTAGTTGAAAGTGAAAGACAACTAGAAGAAGATGAAATACAACCGGTAGTAAATGAAAGAAAACAAACAGAATATGAAAAACAACCAGCAGAACATAAAAGACAACCAGCACAAGATGAAATACAACAATTAGTTGATGAAAGACAACCAACAGAACTTTAAAGACAACCAGTAGAACATCAAATACAACCAGTAGTGGATCAAATACAACAAGTAAAACAAAAAAGACAACCAGTACGAGATAAAAGACAACCAATACAAGATGAAAGACAACTAGAAGAAGAGGAAAAACAACTAGTAGAAGGTCAAAGATAACTAGAAGAAGATGAATTACAACCAGTAGTTGATGAAGGGCAACGAGTAGAACTTGAATGACAATGAGTAGAACATGAAAGACAACTAGAGAAGATGAAATACAACTAGAAGAATATTAAACACAACGATTAGTTCATGAAAGATAACCAGTAGAACTTTAAAGACAACAAGGAAAACATGAAATACAACCAATAGTGGATGAAATACAACAACTAGAAATAAAAGACAGTGCGAGATGAAAGACAATCAGTACGAGAAGAAAGAAAATAAGAAGAAGATAAAAAACAACTAGTAGAAGGTGAAAGACAAGTATAGGAAGATGAAAAATAACTAATTGAAGGTGAAAAACAACCTTGAGAAGATGAAAAACAACTAGTAGAAGGTGAAAAACAACTAGAATAAGATAAAATACAACAAGTAGTGGTTGAAATACAACAAGTAGAACATGAAATACAACCAGTACAAGATAAAAAACAACCAGTACAAGATGAAAGACAACTAGACGAAGATGAAAATACAACAATTAGTTGATGAAAGACAACCAGTAAAACTTTAAAAACATACCAGAAGAACATTAAATACAACCAGTAGTGGATGAAATACTACAAGTAGAACAAAGACAACCAATACAAGATGAAAGACAATTAGAAGAGAATGAAAAACAACTAGTAGAAGGTAAAAGCTAACTAGATGAAGACAACTACAAGAAGATAAAATACAACCACTAGTTGATACAACGTGTAAAACATGAAAGACAACCTGTAGAACATGAAACATAACTAGTACAAGATGGAAGAAAACTAGAAAAAAATGAAATACAACGAGAAGAATATGAAATACAACATGAAGAATATGAAATACATCATTAGTTGATGAAAGATAACATGTATAACTTGAAAGACAACTAGTGGAACATGAAATACAACAGTAGTGGATGAAAGACAACCAGTACGAGATGAAACACAACTAGTAGAAGATGAAAAACAACTAGTAGAAGGTGAAGACAACTACAAGAAGATGAAATACAACCAGTAGTTGATGACAGAGAACGAATAGAATATGAAAGACAACTAGTAGAACATGAAAGACAATCAGTACAAGATGAAAGATAATTAGAAAAATATAAAATACAACGATTAGTTGATGAAAGGCAACTAGTAGAACATGAAATACAACCATTAGTGGATGAAATACTACAAGTAGACATGAAAAACAACATGTACGAGATGAAAGACAACCAGTACAAGATGAAGACAACTAGAAGAAGATGAAAAACCACTTGTGGAAGATGAAAGGCAACTAGAAGATGGTGAAATACAACTAGTAGTAGATGAATGACAATGTGTAAAACATGAAAGACAGCCAGTAGAACATGAAAGACAGAAGAAGATCAAATACAACTAGAAGAATATGAAATACAACTAGAAGATTACGAAATACATCGATTAGTTGATGAAAGATAATATGTATAACTTGAAAGACAACCTGTGGAACATGAAATACACTAGTGGATGAAATAAACAAGTAGAATATGAAAGACAACTAGTACGAGATGAAAAACAACTAATACAAGATGAAAGACAACTAGAAGAAGATGAAAACAACTAGTAGAAGGTGAAAGACAACTAGAAGAAGATGAAATACAACTAGTTATTGATGAAAGACAACGAATATAACATGAAAGACAACTAGTAGAGCAAGAAAGACAACCAGTACAAGATGAGAGACAACTAGAAGAAGATGAAATAAAACTAGAAGAATATATGAAATACATCGATTGGTTGATGAAAGACAACCTGTATAACTTGAAAGACAACATATGGAACATGAAATACAACTAGTAGTGGATGAAATATAACAAGTGGGACCTGTAAGAAAACCTGTACGAGAGGAAAGACAATCAGTACGAGAGGAAAGAAAACTAGAAGAAGATGAAAAATAACTGTAGATGGTGAAAGACAACTAGACGAAGATAACTGTAGTCCCTAACGACACTTAGACGGGGTTTAAAAGGGAGTTAAAGACTCTTTGACATTTTTCAGTTAAGCTCTTTAAACTAACAAGTCAAATAGGCGTGTGCAAGTAAAGTAAATAGAGTAGAGTTTAGATAAAGTTGACACGCAAGATGATAACAAAGTTCGGCATAAAATGTCTACATCTCCCGGGTAGAGCAACCTCATCGGCGCACATTTCCTATTACCTAAAAAGAAAGGATACAACTCGTGACACGTGAGCTCAACTAGAGTGGGAAAAACGTGCCGTGCCGTGCCATGCCGTGACTAACACGCCGTGACTTTGGTCTCGTGCCGTGCCGTGCCTGACTAAGTTAATTTTTCACGTGCTGTGCCGTGCCGTGCCTGACTAAGTTAATTTTTCACGTGCTGTGCCGTGCCGTGACCAAAATGTCAATTGGTGGTCACGGCACGCGAATGGTCACGCTACGTGAGTCACGCCGTGCCTAAACGTGCCGTGACTCGCGTGACTCGCGTGACTCACGTGACTCACGTGACCTAATTACACGTGACTCGCATGACTCGCGTGACTACCTGCTCCTAATTACACGTGACTCGCGTGCTACGTGCCGTGCCGTGCCGTGACTAAATCTTTCACGTGCAGTGCCGTGCCGTGTCAAAGTTTCAAAAGATGGGCACGGCATGCGAATGGTCACGGAAAGGGACACGCGAGTCACGACACGTAACTGACACGCGTGCCGTGCCGTTCCGTGACGGAACCGGCTCCGGTGTGCCATTTTTCCCACTCTAAGCTCAACTGTGGAAGGAAGTCACGACCTAACTCGTGTACAAGGTGAGCCTAGGAGCTCGAGCTAGAGAGTCCCTCAGGATCGTCACATAGCTATGGATATATGTGAGCAGAAACGCTCGAACTAGTATAACCCCATCGCACTTGACAAGCAGGATGCACTAGCTAGGATGGAAAATCTCTAGAACTAAATCCTAGACACTAAACTATATCTCCTAAAAGATAAGTCGAGTGGATTTGAGAGTGTTGAGAAGATATTGAAGTTTAAGCTCACTCAACAATGAAAGCTTTCAAAAGTTGCACAATAAATGTTTTTTGAAAGTGGGAGGCAGCTAGCTTAGCAAATCTGAAGTGATATAACTCTTTATATAGTGGGAAATTCAGATTTGCCAGATCTGTTCTAACAGAGGTGATCCGTTATAACGGGGTGTACGAATATTGAAATTAGGGTTTCCATAATCTAATTTAAAATGATATTAACTGTTCTAAACATTTATGCCTGTTCAGGACGGTTAGTACAATTTATCCCACAAAACTTGATAAGCGTTTGATCAGAGTCAAAATGATGATGATTTACGTAGGGTTTTGGCTTAGGTTTTGCATATTTTCTCACACTTATGTTTAATATTTTAGAGAAAAAGGCTACTGTCACCCTTCTTTATGTTTTATTGTAGAAAACAGGTTTTGGGACAATTTCACATCAAAAGGAGCTAGAATCAGGTCAATCGGATCAGCGATGCCTTCAACCAAGTCTTGGTTACGGTCCGTATTGGTTAATACGGACCAGACATAGCACAGACTCAGAAGATGGCGCAGGAAGTTACAACCATAACCGCCAAGGTCTCATTACGGACCGTATTACCTGATACGGTCCGTATCCGAAGGCGTCTCTTGGGAAATAACTGCCGACAGCTGTTTCCAGATTGATTTCTTAGCCTCCAATCAACCTCTACACGTCCCTACACTCCTATATAAGGCCCCTGGGCAGATAGAATTGGTATCTTTGTACTTAGGGGTTAGATTTGATTAAAGAGAGAAGAGAGGAGTGATTGTAACCATGCCGTTCCGCGGCTAAGTTCCTTTTCTTAGGGCTAGGCAGTAAACCTTGTTACTCTTGATGTTTTGATATATATATTTCTGTTGATTATGGTTTCTTGTTGTTGTATCGAATATGCTTTTGTGATTTATTATCTCTTCATCTAATTTCAATGATCTAGTTTGAGTTCATTAGGGTAGTGACAGTGCTTTAATAACTCTTTAAACTATTTGGATGAGTTAGCCTCGTTGAGATCTATTAGGTTTATGTGAAGAAAACCTTCGCGGGGAAACCATAAACCAGAACAACAAAACGCATGACCAAATTCCATCATTTGCGTAAGGTAAATCGCAGTGATCTGTGTAGTAATTTGGGAGATAAGAGACCCGATAGTTGCGTAAGGTAAATCGCATTGTCCTGAGTAGAGTCTCGATGAAAGATCTGTCATTCTGGCATAACATAAATCGCAGTGACCTTTGTAGTTATCTTTCATAAAACAACAACAGGAAATCAGACGCAACAGGAATATATTGTCAAGACGGATTGAGTAGCAATGGTGTGCCAAAACCCTAGGAATTCTCATCTCTATCTTTACTTTAATTACTTTTAATTGTTTCCTAATTTACATTGATCAACAAACATCTCTCAAATTTCAGATTTCGTCTAGCCTTTCGAAAGGTTGTGATTCGATCGCTCAAAGCATTGAACCAATATTCCCTGTGGATCGACCTCGCATATACTACTCGATAAGGATTGTGCGCTTGCAGTCCGAACAGATAGCCTTTACGAGTTTATAAATATTAAAAGAAACATTGCTCTCTTTTGAGTGATCAAGCTTTTTGGCGCCGTTGCCGGGGAATAACGGTTCATTGTGCAAGGCCTCGAAAGACGCCCTTGCTTTGACCATTGAATCCAATTAATTAGAAACGCCTAGATTTCTTTTTATTCTCTTTATTTTCATTTTTCTTTTATTTTTAATTTCGTTTTTATTTTATTTTCTTTTTAATTTTCGGTTTTTTTAGTTTAAATTTCAGATTTTCTTTTCTTTGTTAGGATACTGCACGCTGGCCGAATCATCCGTACGAAGATCCGAGAGGATTGCTAGTAGGAGGAGACAATTCGCTTCCACATCACCGATAAGAACTAATCATAGTTCTTCATCCAGTAATTCTGAAGGCGAAGAAGACTCAGATTCGATCAACATGGATATCCCACCGATTAACAACGGAAGACACAATGGTGATAATGGAGTTCACGATGCAGCAAGACCCAGACTTCTAAGGGACTATTGCGTACCGCGCGCGAACGATCCTAATTCTAGCATAAACCCGCCAACTGTTACAAACCGTAATTTTGAGATCAAACCTGCTCTCATAAATATGGTTTCGCAACAGCAATTTGGAGGATTGCCACATGAAGATCCACATCTTCATTTGTCAATTTTCCTAGGGATATGCGAGACGATAAAGATCAACGGAGTTACCGACGAAGCAATCAGGCTAAGGCTATTTCAATTTTCATTAAAAGATAAAGCAAGAGCATGGTTGTTTTCCTTACCGGCCAATTCCATTCAAACTTGGGACCAATTGTTTAATGTGTTTATTGCAAAATATTTTCCACCATCCAAAACTTCAAGGTTTAGAAATCTAATTACTAATTTTGAACAAAGGGATGGTGAAACATTGTGTGAGGCATGGGATAGATATAAGGATATGTTAAGGTGTTGTCCACATCATGGTCTAGAAAGATGGCTGATTGTCCAAACTTTTTATAATGGTCTAAACCCTACCGATAGGTTGTCTATTGATGCTTCTGCAGGAGGAGCAATCATGAACAAGGAACCTGACGAGGCTTACAACCTAATTGAAGAGATTGCAATCAACCAACACTACTGGATCCCTGAGCGAAAGAAGCCAGCGCCAACACCTGGCATGCACCGAGTAGATGATATCTCCATGCTGAGCGCAAAGATTGATGCTTTGCAAATGGCACTCAACAAGCAAACCAAGCAGCGAACGGTAGCAGCAGTCAATGCCGCAACAGCATGTGGCTATTGCGGAGGAGCGCATGAGATGACCGAAGTGTATGAGTGTGACGGAACCTGAGGAAGAAATGGAGCAAGCAAACGCAATCGACAACAGCTTTCGACCTCAGCCCGCTTACAACACATACCATCCGAACAACCGAAACCATCCAAATCTCTCATACGCAAACAATCAAAGGCCTGTTGCACCCCAACAGAACTACCAACCACAATCCAATTTTCAGCCAAGATACAACAATCCTCAACAGAACTTACCAACCAAGGCAATACAATCAACCGCAGCAACCAGACATCACATCATTAATGGAGAGATTCCTAGAGAAGCAAGAGAAGGCTAACGCCGAAATCGCACAAAAGATCGAATCCTTAACAAACCGCAACAAAGACTTAGAAGACAATGTCTCTAAGATGGCAAGAGAACTCTCAAGTATCGCACGTGGAAAAGGCAAATTTCCGGGCCAACCGGAAGAAAACCCAAGAGAGACTTGCAAGAGCATAACACTAAGGAGCGGTACAGCTTATCAGGGACCTCCCATGCCCGATCAAACTTCCGATGAGATGCATGCAGAACCATTGCATTCAGAAGAGTACGAGCCGCAACCACCGGAGCAGCCCGTATTCGAACCACAGGCAGACCTTATTGAGGAGCAGAATGACACCGTAGGTGGAGACGAGCGACAACCCGAACCTGAATATATTGCACCACCACCCTACAAGCCACCTCTGCCATTCCCTCCAAGGCCGGCCAAACACAAGATGGAGCCACAATTCGCGAGATTCATGGAGACACTCAAGCAACTACAAATCACAATCCCCTTCACTGAGGCAATTGCAAACATACCTTCGTATGCTAAATTTCTGAAGGAGATTCTTTCAAACCGCAGTAGACTCCAAGAATTCTCAACAATTCCGCTCAATCTGGAATGTAGTGCGCTCGTGCAAAGCAAATTACCGACGAAGTTGAAAGATCCGGGAAGCTTTTCGATACCATGCACAATTGGCACAACAGATTTCAAGAAAGCTTTATGTGATTTGGGGGCAAGTGTGAGTTTGATGCCGAAGGCGGTATTTGATAAATTGAATTGTGGAGATCTATCACCAACTCGAATGGCATTACAACTGGCTGATCGGTCAATTCGATATCCTGAAGGAGTATTGCTAGATGTACCGATCAAAGTTGGAGACCTTTGGATACCTGGAGATTTTGTTGTAGTAGACATGGAAGAAGACGAACACATTCCAATCATCCTTGGAAGGCCATTCCTCGCCACATGTGGAGCAATGATTGATGTTAAGAATGGGAAAATTTCATTAAATGTCGGAAAGGACAAGGTTACTTACGACATAAACAGAGCTTTAAAATACCCTTCTGACATTGATCGTGTCTTCAACTTGGGCATCACTGATGAATTTGAAGAGGAAGAGTACCCATTCGATGAATTTGGAGAGTTCATGGGTATTGAGGATTTGGATAGCCTTCTTGGAAGGGAAGATGATGAAGTGCAACCTGAACAAGATGTCGCCACTAAACCTGACGAGGTTTATAATGAAACTTGCGCAAGATGCACTACTATCACTGAAGAAGAAGTAATTCCCGTGTCCAAAGTCCTACAACCCGTATTTTCCGATATGGGTAGTAGCGAAGAGAAGAAGAAGGAAAAGGCAACCTCTCCTCCACAACTCGAGCTAAAACCTCTTCCACCCAACCTACAATACGAATTTCTAGGCCCGAATCGAACCTACCCGGTAATTGTCGGCTCTCAGCTTGACAAGACCCAAATCAGCAAACTCGTCAATACACTCAGGAAACACAAGAAAGCAATTGGCTACTCAATCGATGACATCAAAGGCCTCAGTCCTACCATTTGCATGCACCGAATTCTGCTAGAGGAAGATCACAAACCTTCACGAGAACCGCAAAGAAGACTCAATCCAAATTTGAAGGAAGTGGTCAAGAAAGAAGTCCTGAAGCTGCTAGATGCAGGCATCATTTACCCCATCTCTGATAGCAATTGGGTGAGTCCCGTCCAGGTCGTTCCGAAGAAGGGAGGCACCACAGTTGTGAAAGGAGATAACGACGAAATGCTCCAAACAAGAGTTGTTACAGGATGGCGAATGTGCATTGACTATCGGCGGCTAAATGTGGCAACAAGAAAGGACCACTACCCTCTTCCGTTTATCGATCAACTGTTGGAGCGATTAGCAAAGCACTCATACTTCTGCTACCTTGATGGATACTCCGGCTTCTTCCAAATTCCAATTCATCCTCAAGATCAAGAAAAGACCACATTCACATGCCCCTATGGAACTTTCGCTTACCGTCGCATGCCCTTCGGGTTATGCAACGCTCCCGCAACCTTCCAAAGAGCCATGGTGTCTATCTTTTCGGATTATGTCGAGGAAATAATGGAAGTATTCATGGATGACTTTTCAGTTTATGGGGATACCTTCGACTCATGTTTAAGGAACTTGTCTAAAGTTCTTAAAAGATGTGAAGAAGTAAACCTCGTATTAAATTGGGAAAAATGTCATTTTATGGTACAGGAAGGAGTGGTGCTTGGTCATACCATTTCCTCTAAGGGAATGGAAGTTGACAAAGCAAAAGTCGAGGTAATTGAAAAATTAACTCAACCAACATGTGTTCGTGACATTCGCAGTTTTCTTGGTCATGCAGGTTTTTATCGAAGATTTATCAAGGACTTCTCAAAAATTGCAAAGCCACTCTCAAACTTGACCATGAAGGATACCGAGTTCATCTTCGATGAGAAATGTATCGAAGCATTCAACACACTCAGGAATGCTTTGATTTCAGCCCCAATTCTCCAACCGCCTGACTGGGACCACCCTTTTGAAATCATGTGCGATGCAAGTGATTACGCAGTGGGAGCAGTCCTGGGACAACGGAAGGATAAGAAACCCTATGCAATCTATTACGCGAGCAAAGTTCTAAATGAAGCTCAATGCAATTACACAACAACTGAGAAAGAACTACTCGCAGTAATATTTGCAATTAACAAATTTCGATCTTACCTTGTAGGTTCAAAAGTCATCATTTACACAGATCATGCAGCAATCAAGTACCTCATCAACAAGAAGGACGCAAAACCTAGACTCATCCGATGGGTACTTCTCCTACAAGAGTTTGATATCGAAATTAGGGATAAGAAGGGCACAGAGAATTCGGTAGCCGACCACCTGTCAAGACTGAGACAACCAAGCAGTGATGATCAACCGATCGATGATTCTTTTGCTGATGAACAACTCTACTCTGTAGAGACATGCAGACGGCCATGGTACGCAGATCTGGCCAACTACATTGCATGTGGAGCCATCCCGCCTAACATGACATTTCAGCAAAAGAAGAGATTTCTAACAAGTGCCAAACATTACTACTGGGATGATCCTTACCTCTTCCGCCTTTGTGTAGACGGAATACACAGAAGATGTGTCACACACGAAGAATCGAAAAGCATCATTCATGACTGTCACTCCTCGCCGTATGGTGGCCATGCATCATTCCGAAAGACAGCATTGAAAATCCTTCAAGCAGGTTTTTATTGGCCCGACATCTTCAGAGATGTTCAGGATTATGTCTCCCGCTGTGACGCATGTCAACGGACGGGAAACATATCCAAACGCGATGAGATGCCTCAAAATTCAATCCTAGAAGTGGAGATTTTCGATGTTTGGGGAATTGATTTCATGGGGCCATTCCCGAGCTCAGGTAACAACAAGTATATCCTCGTAGCAGTCGACTATGTCTCAAAATGGGTGGAAGCAATTCCAGCGCCATCAGCAGATGCAAATATAGTCAAGAGGCTGTTCCAGAAGATCATATTTCCAAGGTTTGGCATCCCTCGAGTAGTGATAAGTGATGGAGGATCGCATTTCATCAACAATCAATTCAACAATCTTCTGAAGAAATATGGCGTCACACACAAGGTGGCAACTCCTTACCATCCACAAACCAGTGGGCAAGTAGAAATTTCAAACAGAGAAATCAAGAACATCTTGCAAAAGACGGTGTCTTGGTCCAGAAAGAATTGGGCACTCAAACTAGACGAAGCACTTTGGGCCTACAGAACCTCGTTCAAAACTCCAATCGGAATGACACCCTACAAACTGATCTACGGAAAGGCTTGTCATCTGCCGGTGGAGTTAGAACACAAGGCATATTGGGCAATAAAAACGTTCAATTATGACCTTAGAGATGCAGGCAAGAAGAGGCTACTAGATCTGAATGCACTAGACGAACTGAGACTACACGCATACGATAATGCAAAGATGTATAAAGAACGGGCGAAATTCTATCATGACAAAAAGATAAGAAAAAGGGAATTCAAAGAAGGCGACATGGTGCTTCTCTTCAATTCAAGATTAAAACTCTTCCCCGGAAAATTGAGATCCAGATGGACGGGGCCATACAAGGTCACTTGCGCGTACCCTTATGGAACAATCCAAATCTGGAGTCAAGAAACCGGGTATTTTAAGGTGAACGGCCAAAGGTTGAAGCACTACATCGCAGGAACAAATGACGAGCATAAAGAGACATATTCCTTCAGGAATCAGCCAAACGACTGATGCGACACAAAGTCAAGCTAATGACTTTAAACAAGCGCTTCTTGGGAGGCAACCCAAGGCCACTTTTGTTTTCTTTTTCATATAAAAATTCAAAAATAAAAAAAAAATATTTCATTTGATCCTAAACTATTGTACTAATCACAGGGTTACTATTCTTACCTACAGGAGGAAATGCTGGAAGAATTTAATTGACAAAATTCGAAGCCCGTCACGAAAAATTATTCTCTGTTACGGACTGTATCAGTCCAATACGGAGTAGTTCTCCAATACGGGCTTATCTGGGACTTGGCGCAGAAAAAGAAAGGTTCAACACAAAAACCGCACAACGGTTACGGACCGTATCAGTTGATACGGACCGTAATCAATGAGCAGTTTTAACCAACTCTATTTCTGATGCTTCAAGAAACAAAAACTCGAATTTTAACTAAATCTAACCTCCCACTACCAGCACTTTCTACACATTCATCACATCTTTTCACTGCCATTTAAACCCTTCAATCACCTCCCTTTTTCCCTGCACTATTTTGTAGATTTTCAGATCAAAATTCGAAACCTGTCCACAGAAATTCTCCAAGTCAAGCCCGTATTAGCACCGTATCAGCTTAATACGGCCCGTAACAGAGACCGAAACTAGAGAAAAATGGCGCACAACAGCCCCCGTTCCTCCGATCCTCAATCCGACGATGAACACATCTTCGCAACAGCCATGGGAATCAAGTTCTACAGCAAGCAAGAATTCGATCGCGCTCAAACATTGCTCGACCGAACCGTCACGAACAACAAGGCGATATGCATAAACACCATGAAAGTCCTCGGGTGTTATGATTACGTGCGCGTGTCCCTCAATAATATCAATTTATGGGACTTGGCGGACTGCCTACGGACTACAAGAGTATATCTAAGACCCTCCATAGAATTCTTATCAACACTACAATGGGAAGGCGACATGATCACATACCGTTTACTCAACCGCCCATTTACAATAACTATGGAGGACTTTTGCAAGGCGCTGTCCATCCCAACAAATGGCGAAATCAAACTGTGCACGAGGGAGAAGCGCACGAAGTATTGGGAGATGGTCGCAATCGATGAGCGCAAAATATACCGCAAAGACTCACGCTTTATTTCTTCAATAGAATTGCGGTATATTCATATTATCTTGACTAACTCTATCTTCCCAACAGGAGAAGACACAACGGAGGTGCAAGAGCGAGATATCTTCATCATGCGTTGCATGAAGAGCCATAAGCATCAACCACATCTCGACCACCACATCATGCACCACCTTACTTCCGTGGCCGCCGACACGAAAAACAACCATGTGGTTTCCGTGGGTTGCTTCGCAACCCTCCTTGCACACCACCACAACATAAGTTTTGACGGCTTTGTGGAGGTATTCGGCAACAACCGCCTCAATATGAACTATTTGGTGAATAATAACCATGTACAAGCGGTCTTCAACGCACACACCGGCGACATTAGGTACACTCTCAAAATTGGTGAAAATATGACCATCCACATTGGTACAGATAGGGGGTCATTTCAGTTCGGATACGAATCCAAATATGAAGATGAAGCACAAGAAGAGGAGGAACCAGAAGAAGAGGAGCCAACGGAGGAGGAGCCTACGGAGGAGGAACCAACCGAAGAACATATGGAGGAATCACAAAGCACACCACACCACTCAACCATCCAACACCATGATATGGCATTTGTACAACATCTCATTCCACCACGCGACACTACAAATGCATCCAACTCCATACCCGCGCCCACCGGTTGGGAGCAAGAACCGACAATATCACGACCTCGCGAGCCAGGCCCTACCGCACGTTACGCCAACAACACCCTCGAGAATTTAAAAAAGCACACACGCTACTTGGAAGAATACTTGGACAAGGTAAACAAAGCACACGAGAATTTCTATGAATATTGCCTTTCCAAGGGAATACCATTCACACCAACGATTCCATTCAACCCACCACCACCCCGCGACAATGAGTAATCTGTGAGATCTTTCTTATCCCTCTCTTTCTTGTTTATTTTCTTGCATTGAGGACAATACAAAATTTAAGCATGGGGGTAGGGGATAAGAAATTAGTTTAGGAATTGCATTGTATCTAGGATCATGGCATGTAGGACCCTTATTTTTTTCTTTTTCGCTAGCAGTTTTACTCAATCGGGACTACTTTTTCAAGGATTAACCAAGATAAGTTGGGAGGAACGGTTGAGGTTTTTATCTAGCGTGCATATAGGCATTTGCATTGATAGGATCATATAATTTGCATGTAGGATAATCAAATAGGAATTGTTTTAAAATTTTAATTAGGCTAAGGTTTAGATAATTGGCCATGATACAAAAAATTCAGAATTTTAATTTTTAGTAATTTCAAAGTGAACAATTAATTGCTAACCATGAGAGTTGATCAAAAATTGCAAAACCTAGAATTTTGTTTTGAGTAATTTATTTTTGCAAAGTCTTTTAAATTTGATAGTGTTTTAGAATACCCATTTATTATAGATAGATGATCAGAGTCAAAATGATGATGATTTACGTAGGGTTTTGGCTTAGGTTTTGCATATTTTCTCACACTTATGTTTAATATTTTAGAGAAAAAGGCTACTGTCACCCTTCTTTATGTTTTATTGTAGAAAACAGGTTTTGAGACAATTTCACATCAAAAGGAGCTAGAATCAGGTCAATCGGATCAGCGATGCCTTCAACCAAGTCTTGGTTACGGTCCGTATTGGTTAATACGGACCAGACATAGCACAGACTCAGAAGATGGCGCAGGAAGTTACAACCATAACCGCCAAGGTCTCATTACGGACCGTATTACCTGATACGGTCCGTATCCGAAGGCGTCTCTTGGGAAATAACTGCCGACAGCTGTTTCCAGATTGATTTCTTAGCCTCCAATCAACCTCTACACGTCCCTACACTCCTATATAAGGCCCCTGGGCAGATAGAATTGGTGTCTTTGTACTTAGGGTTAGATTTGATTAAAGAGAGAAGAGAGGAGTGATTGTAACCATGCCGTTCCGCGGCTAAGTTCCTTTTCTTAGGGCTAGGCAGTAAACCTTGTTACTCTTGATGTTTTGATATATATATTTCTGTTGATTATGGTTTCTTGTTGTTGTATCGAATATGCTTTTGTGATTTATTATCTCTTCATCTAATTTCAATGATCTAGTTTGAGTTCATTAGGGTAGTGACAGTGCTTTAATAACTCTTTAAACTATTTGGATGAGTTAGCCTCGTTGAGATCTATTAGGTTTATGTGAAGAAAACCTTCGCGGGGAAACCATAAACCAGAACAACAAAACGCATGACCAAATTCCATCATTTGCGTAAGGTAAATCGCAGTGATATGTGTAGTAATTTGGGAGATAAGAGACCCGATAGTTGCGTAAGGTAAATCGCATTGTCCTGAGTAGAGTCTCGATGAAAGATCTGTCATTCTGGCGTAACATAAATCGTAGTGACCTTTGTAGTTATCTTTCATAAAACAACAATAGGAAATCAGACACAACAGGAATATATTGTCAAGACGGATTGAGTAGCAATGGTGTGCCAAAACCCTAGGAATTCTCATCTCTATCTTTACTTTAATTACTTTTAATTGTTTCCTAATTTACATTGATCAACAAACATCTCTCAAATTTCAGATTTCGTCTAGCCTTTCGAAAGGTTGTGATTCGATCGCTCAAAGCATTGAACCAATATTCCCTGTGGATCGACCTCGCATATACTACTCGATAAGGATTGTGCGCTTGCAGTCCGAACCGATAGCATTTACGAGTTTATAAATATTAAAAGAAACATTGCTCTCTTTTGAGTGATCAATAGACCCCTAGCGAAACTATGCAATAATTTCTTGTATGAATGAATACTTGAAATTGTGTGTAATCATGGTGCTTGTGACACAAAAATATGTTATTTTATTTTTCACAAAAATAGAAAAATACAAAAAAATCGAAAAAGAGAAAAATCCAAAAAAAAAAAAATAGAAAAATATAGAAAAAGAAAAAAATAGAATAAAAGATGGAGGATAAAAAGAGTACGGGTGCCTACGCAAGACTGGTTACCAATAGGCTCGAGAAAACCTCCCAAATTTTAATTTTTGTACATATTTAATTTTCGAAAAATAGTCACAAGTACCAACACACTTAGTTGTCATACTTTGCTCCAATCAATTGGGAAGGAAAATCAAAATTTATATCATTAAAATTCCTATTGATTGGAAGGGATCTATTTATAATAGAAGGGGAAATTAATACTCTCAATTTTAAGGATATTTGTGAAATAGATTGTTTGATAATAATTATTCTAGGGTTAGCATAATGAGGTCAATCATGGGGTGAATAAATTGTTCAAGGGAGAGATCATTAATATTTTAGAGTTCTAAATTTTTATTGTCATGCCAATTGTACCAAACCTAAGTTCCAATTAAATTTTAAACAAGTCCTTGAGATTGTATGGTTTAACCTAGACCGGATCTTTGACTAGCTGGGATGTCGTTGCTTGAGGACAAGCAACAATTCAAGTTGGGAGGCGTGATCAGAGTCAAAATGATGATGATTTACGTAGGGTTTTGACTTAGGTTTTGCATATTTTCTCACACTTATGTTTAATATTTTAGAGAAAAAGGCTACTGTCACCCTTCTTTATGTTTTATTGTAGAAAACAGGTTTTGGGACAATTTCACATCAAAAGGAGCTAGAATCAGGTCAATCGGATCAGCGATGCCTTCAACCAAGTCTTGGTTACGGTCCGTATTGGTTAATACGGACCAGACATAGCACAGACTCAGAAGATGGCGCAGGAAGTTACAACCATAACCGCCAAGGTCTCATTACGGACCGTATTACCTGATACGGTCCGTATCCGAAGGCGTCTCTTGGGAAATAACTGCCGACAGCTGTTTCCAGATTGATTTCTTAACCTCCAATCAACCTCTACATGTCCCTACACTCCTATATAAGGCCCCTGGGCAGATAGAATTGGTATCTTTGTACTTAGGGGTTAGATTTGATTAAAGAGAGAAGAGAGGAGTGATTGTAACCATGCCGTTCCGCGGCTAAGTTCCTTTTCTTAGGGCTAGGCAGTAAACCTTGTTACTCTTGATGTTTTGATATATATATTTCTGTTGATTATGGTTTCTTGTTGTTGTATCGAATATGTTTTTGTGATTTATTATCTCTTCATCTAATTTCAATGATCTAGTTTGAGTTCATTAGGGTAGTGACAGTGCTTTAATAACTCTTTAAACTATTTGGATGAGTTAGCCTCGTTGAGATCTATTAGGTTTATGTGAAGAAAACCTTTGCGGGGAAACTATAAACCAGAACAACAAAACGCATGACCAAATTCCATCATTTGCGTAAGGTAAATCGCAGTGATCTGTGTAGTAATTTGGGAGATAAGAGACCCGATAGTTGCGTAAGGTAAATCGCATTGTCCTGAGTAGAGTCTCGATGAAAGATCTGTCATTCTGGCGTAACATAAATCGCAGTGACCTTTGTAGTTATCTTTCATAAAACAACAACAGGAAATCAGACGCAACAGGAATATATTGTCAAGACGGATTGAGTAGCAATGGTGTGCCAAAACCCTAGGAATTCTCATTCCTATCTTTACTTTAATTACTTTTAATTGTTTCCTAATTTACATTGATCAACAAACATCTCTCAAATTTCAGATTTCGTCTAGTCTTTCGAAAGGTTGTGATTCGATCGCTCAAAGCATTGAACCAATATTCTCTGTGGATCGACCTCGCATATACTACTCGATAAGGATTGTGCGCTTGAAGTCCGAACCGATAGCATTTACGAGTTTATAAATATTAAAAGAAACATTGCTCTCTTTTGAGTGATCAGCGTTCCTTACGGATGTCATCCATCCTGGACGGAACCAAACTGGCATTTATGTCTTGTTTCGTTTAAATTTGTTTCATATGATTTGTTTCGTTCAAGGCGGATGCTCTAGAAATCAACAAGCCTCAAATATACTTTACTTAACTACTTGATTATTACAAGAATCTATAGCTTCGTAAAGTCTTGTTGACTTCTTAGGTTCATCAAATGAATCTTGTAATTCAGCACTTCGTGAACCTCAGTTCTTCATTATGAATCTTGTAATTAAAGCTATACTTTGGTTCTTCATTATATGTAATTAAAGCTTTGAACCTGCAAACTCACTCAATAATGTAAATGGTTAAATTCAATTAATGTATGTATTGCAAATTTAGTCAAACAAAGTATTAGAAGATTGCATACAGCCAACAAATACAACCAGCTGTAGATTAAAGACAACAAGTACAACATGAAAAACAACCAGTTGAACATGAAATACAACCAGTAGTGGATGAAATACAACAAGTAGAACATGAAAGACAACCAGTAAGAGATGAAAGACAATCAGTACGATAGAAAAGAAAACTAGAAGAAGATGAAATACAACCAGTTGTAGACGAAAGACAACGAGTAGAACATGAAAGACAACCAGTAGAACATGAAAAACAACATGTAGTGGATGAAATACAACAAGTAGAACATGAAAGACAACTAGTACGAGATGAAAGACAACAAGTACAATATGAAAGACAACTAGAAGATAACCGGTAGAACATGAAAAACAACTAGCACAAGATGAAAGACAACTAGAAGAATGTGAAATACATCGATTAGTTGATGAAAGACAACCTGTATAACTTGAAAGACAACCAGTAGAACATTAAATACAATAGTAGTGGATGAAATACAACAAGTAGAACATGAAAAACAACCAGTACGAGATGAAAAACAACAAGTACAAGCTGAAAGACAACTAGAAGAAAATAAGAAACAAAGATGAAATTCAACTAGTAGTAGATGAAAGACAACAAGTAAAACATAAAAGACAACCAGTAGAACAAGAAAGACAAGCAGTACAAGATGAAATACAACTAGAAGAATATGAAATACAACTAAAAGAATATGAAATACATCGATTAGTTGATGAAATACAGCCTTTATAACTTGAAAGACAACTAGTTTGGATGAAATACAATAAGTAGAATATGAAAGACAACCAGTACAAGATGAAAGACAACTAGAAGAAAATGAAATACAACCAGTAGTAGATGAGAACGAGTAGAATATGAAAGACAATGAGTAAAACATGAAAGACAACCAGTACAAGATGAAAGACAACAAGAAGAAGATGAAATACAACGATTAGTTGATGAAAAACTG
>JAJGRW010000832.1:2383459-2448431 GCA_025461045.1 Carex parvula
AACAATAACAAGTCAAAACTTTTACCTTTTATGTAAATTGTATGTTATTCGAACCCGAACCGGTTAATTTATTCAAACCCGAACCTGATTTTTGCCTACCCCTGACTCAAATCCTGGCTTCGGCACTGGGCAAAGACAATGTTCTCCGTGTAGGAAATCGCAGGTTCAAAATCCGAAAGAAATAATCCGTTGTAGATATTAAATAGTTGGGTGGCTTGACTTATGACCTTTACTAAAAAAACTATTTTTTATTATCAAAATGAAAGGTAAGTATATATATTTAAAAGATATATCACCTGAGATTTTTAACCAGATGCCTCGTCATGTCATCTCATCTATATCTTCTCCTCTCTCTCTATTTTTTTTAACCTTGACAATGACTGCTAAGTACAATTTTATTAAATAAATATAAAATTATATCCATATATTGTTCTACATCCATGACATGACATGAACTACATCAAAATACATCAATATCTAAAAATACCAACTTCAACATCTAACAATATATATATCCAAAAAAATAATAATTAACAAACACTCTTCCTCGGATGTATTGGCGAGGGATAGGATTGTGGTCGGAAAAAATGGACAAAGTTAGGAAGGTAGAAGGTCCAACATAGAGTTTAGAAGCAAAGATTTAGAGTTTAGTGGGTTGGGGAAAGAGAAAAATGAAAAATGACAAAAGGGTGATAAGACTAAATTGATTTCAAAAAATTATTGTCGACATACATTCCTAATTAGATGACATGTATTCTAAAAATAATCAACAATATTTTATCACAAAATTTCGTAGTACAGCCAAACCGTTTGTTCCCGACATTTTATTAATATCCAAGTTTAATAGAAATTAATATTATGCCCAAATCCCAGGGTTTTCGCCAAAAATGCCCAAGCCGGCTAGAAAATGGCCGGCTTACTCGTTTTTTTTTTTTTAGAGACACTATAAAAAACAGAATAATGAAATCTAACACTGAAAATTTAAACTTTTTGTTTAAATTATTTGTTATGATTACTTCTTTTGATTTATAATTAGCATATTATACTAAAATACACTAGATTACTTGAAATTATGTAGAATTACACTATATTACAATAAATTATGTTGAATTACACTAAATTACGCTAAATTACGCTAAATTACAGTAACTTCGCATTACACTAAAGTAGACCGATTATGTGCCATCTTTCATGAATCATAAAAAATAGTAAAAAAATTCTAAAAATAGTAAAAATTGGTATTCTACAACTTTATTATGTAACTAATTTACTGAGCTACTTAGATTGAATAATAGAAATGAAAATCTTAATCAGAAACTTCAACTCAAATTTTGAGGCTCTTCACTTTGTTTTTCGGTGATTCTGAATTTTGGAATCCGACATCGCGGGCACGGACGCATGTATTTTCACAAGCTTTCCGAAAAGTGGTCATTTGCTGAAATCGGATACTCGAGCGCCGTTTTATGACCGTTTGAAGTTTCGCCGTTGTTTTTTGCCTTTTCAGTGAAGATATCGTCCCTATTCATATGTAATTTAGTGTAATTTACCGTATTTTAGCGTAATGTAATGTAATTTAGTGTAATTTAACTTAATATAGTGTAATTCAACATAATTTCAAGTAATTTAGCGTATTTTAGTGTAAATATGCTAATTATATATCAAAAAAAGTAATCTATCAAATAATTTAAACAAAAAAATTCAAATTTTCAGTATTAGATTTCATTAGTTTGATTCATAGTGCCTCTAAAAAAAAAAAAAAAGTAAGCCGGCCATTTTTTCTCCCTCTAAGCCGGCCATTTTGTAGCCGGCTTGAGCATTTTTGGCAAAAACCCTGAGATCTTGGCATAAATAATAATTTCTATTAAACTTTGGATATTAATAAAAATGTCGGCGTTTGTTCTCTTATATATTATCATATCTCTTGGTGACTATACAAGCGTACAGCCTTAATGAACAAACTATATTTAAAATAATTTTACATATTTTATTATTATTTTTTACGATAGTAGAAAAGATAAAAATCACCAATTTCAATATTTTGTTTAGGGAAGTAAGAGATCAATCATTCATCAATTATTTTTTAAGATCAAAATGAAAAGTAAGTATAAATTAATATTCATACAATATGTCATCCGAGTTTTAAACCTATGAGTAAGATAATATATATTATATTGATTACTAGATGAAAAGCTAATTAATTGTTACCATTTTCATTAAGAAACAAGAAAAAAATTTAGCCACTGAATTTCTGTTCCTATATATATAGAGAGAGGTTGGCTAATATCAAAACGTTTGTTCCTAGGTCGTGGAACAAACGTTTTGGTTTTATATTCTCAAAGTTCAAACAATTGATCCAAATTGTTCAATATTCAATCTAAATTAAAATATCTTGGAGACCAAATTTTACATATTTTTTTATTTTTTTACTATTTATTAAAATCAGCGATTTTTCACTGTTTCGATGATCCAGAAATTGTTCAATATTCTCAAATTTCGATGATCCAGAAAATTTTCACTGTTTATTAAAATCAGTGATTTTAAAAGTGACTTAATAAATAGTAAAAAGTTTTCAAAAAAAATGAAAAATTTGGTCTCCAAACACATTTTAATATAGAGATCACATCTAACGGTTTAGACTTTGAAAATCGGAAAACCAATTGATTACACCACAACTCCGGAACAAACGTTTTGATATTAGCCAACCTCTCTCTCTCTCTCTATATATATATATTGTATCAAGTAAAACAGGGCAAATGATCCACTTTGACAGTAATATATTTTGTTACTGGATCTTTATGAAAATATTGGTAAAGACATGAATGAAACCACTGGAGACCTGCTGTTCATACATATATGGTCTCAAATTCTGATAAAGTACTGGATTGAATATGCTCCAAAGAAAAGATAAAACTAATGGAGTAATTAACAAGGACCCCACGAAAGCTTCAATAATTACAATTTTTGTTTGTATGTGGTGTCAGAATGAATCAGAGAGTTCAGTTCTTCCTGTCTGCACACAGTTGCTTCCTTTGATTCTCTTTTTTCTTCTCTTCCTAGTACCTCAGCAGCACTTTACTAGTATACCGTTTCTCTCTCTATTCTCTCTCTCTCTCTCTCTCTCCTTCTCTGAGTGCTCAATAAAGACTTCACTTATGACAACTCAGTAAATAAAGACCCACAACTTATTAGACCATGCATCCAACCCAACTGTAACACTATTTGTTTAATTATTATTTTAGAAGATTGGTCAATTCTTACCTTCTACAGTAACACATAATGGGGATCTTCTGTGGCTGAGATAATGTCATGCTTTGTACCAAGTCACTGACAATGTGGGCTACCACCCTTTACTTTTCTTGGTGATCATTTTTTTGACGGTCTATCAGTTTCTTCTGTGGACCCACTACTACTGACACAATATAAACTGCCGCATTTAATTTGGTTTGGATATTAAATTTTAGGGTTAATAATAAGAATGTCAATTTTCTGTTCTTTTTATATATATATAAAAGAATTCAATTTTTAAAATATATGGTTGACTTTTGACATATTTTTTTTTTAAGATAACAATATAGAGGTCTATTCTTAATTTCAATTTCTATTTAATATTCATAAATTAATTAAAGACTCCCATCCATATTTTAAACTAACGACCTTCATATCTCTTACACACATTAAATATTACCGTTTGACTTCGATCGCATATATATATATATATATACACACACACACACACACACACACACACACACACACACACACACACATATTTTATAGGTCATGCATGTTATATTATATATATATAGTTAAATTATAAGTAAGAATAAATATATATGTTCAAGCTAGACATGCATGAAAAAAGGTTCTATTTCTAGGATGAGCTAGGGATTATGTTACTATATATATTCATAAACCAAGGGAATCTCGTGATTTTGTTCTATTAAAACCGACCTAAAAATGAAGTTGTGATATATGGATTTGAGGTTAGAATTATATATATATAATTGTAGAGTAGAGAGTAAGATATATCGATCCCTTGATGCCTTGATGGAGATCACAAGCAGCAATGTAAGACGTCCTTTTTAACATCTCAGAAAACCCATGCATGACACCCCATTGAATGAATGAATAGCCAAGCCCTCTCCAGCTGCTCCTTCCCTTCTCCTTAGGAAAACCACCTCCACCATCCAATCACATCCAATCCCCTCTCACCTCATTTCTTCATTTCATGCTCTACATCTCTCCTCTCATCTATCTCCAGCTAGATTATCATATGCATCCACCTCTCAATCCCCTCTCCCCTCTCATATTAAAATAAACCTTACTCTTACTTACTAGTTATAACTTATAACAAGAGTTAAGTAACCATAGGATTAGGATCGATGGAGTCAGATGGATCCGAACCGGCTACAGAAACAGCGCCCCAGAACTCGGCTCCAGCTGCTGCTAACATGCCGCTGCCGCCGCCCGAACAAAGCCTTAAGTGCCCCCGATGCGACTCCCCTAACACCAAGTTTTGCTACTACAACAACTACAGCCTCTCTCAGCCGCGCCACTTCTGTAAAACCTGCCGCCGCTATTGGACAAAGGGTGGGGCCCTACGTAATGTTCCGGTAGGTGGTGGGTGTCGCAAGAACAAGAAATCCAAGTCATCTGCTCTTTCTCGGCTCTCTCTCGTCCCCCCCGATCATTTAGTCGGTAATTTTTCCGATCCTGGACTTGGTCTACAGAACCTGCTCCCAGGTCCATCTCAGCTGGTTGCGGCTGCGTCAGATTTCCAGTTAGGGGTTTTCCCTTTCTCTCGGTTGCAATCTCCGACTTCATATAGTGTGTCTACAGCAAACAAGTACATGTCGGGTGGCGAGATTCCGTCTCATGGGTCTGCCTTCTCTCCTCCAAATATCTTATCAACCAATAATCTAGGTTACCCGACATCGTCTCCTGGGCCGGCTTATGGTAAATCAATGACGAGTAACGAATCTTCGCATGGAGCGGTCGGTACCATAGCTTCCTCAATAGAGTCCTTGAGTTTCATAAACCAAGACCTCCATTTGAAGCTACAACACCAGAGGATGGCTATGCTCTTTGGAGGAGAAGCTAAAGAGGCAGAAGCTCCTGTTGCAGATCAAGGTCAGATGCAACAGCCTATGTCACCCGATTTTGGCGAATGCAGCGGGCTTCAAAAGGCATGGTTTACGGAGAACTCTTTTGCTTTACCAACCAGTGCATCTAACAGTACTGATGCGAGTAGAATTGGCGCTGATGATGGTATGAACAACACAATCAATAATAGCAATAACCCAAACTACTGGAATGGTGCAGGATCTAATTCTGGTTGGAACGATATGCCGCAGTTCACAGCAATGCTGTAATTAAGGCCGATATATATATGATTATGAAATGAAGATCGATAAATATCGCATCAATTAAAAGAGATACGAGATGTTCCATTTGCCTTAGATCAGTACCCATAATTAAACCTTGGTACAATTCAGTTACTAGGTACCTATATAAATTATACTTTCTTCTTCACATTGATCTATCTGATGTAATGTTATCAGGCAAAGGCCAGACATCTCCTGTTTCTTAATTCTTTGATGTTCTTTGTTCCTGGCCTTTTGTAACATCATGCTTTTCTTTTCTTTCTTTTATTCACTAAATATTCTCTAATTTCTATTGTTGATTATTATTATATTGTTGCCAAATTAATGACTTGAGTAACAATGAGTGATGTTTTACTTTGCCCTTATATATATATATTGTTTTCGCTTGCTCTTATTCACTTAATTAGTATTACATCCTTGTATACTCATTGTTCTTTCTCTATTATCTTACAAAGATTTCCTTAAAACTTCTAATAGCTAGTTCATTATCATGATTATATCAGTTACAATATTAGAAATAAGAGAATTTTTTAATCAAAGACTCTACCGATCGATCACACGGGGATTAATTATCATTAGTACTTTGGGATTTTAGTTTATGGATGAAGATTATGTGAGTAGGAGTATATAAATTGAGATGAATCAACCTTAAAAAAAATTAGATGAATCATGCATCAATTGTATATATTCTTCTCCATCCTGGGAGAAATTATTTTTAATTTTTTAATAGAAGTTCCTAAGTAGGTCCTTCACCTACTTCCAAAAAAAAAAAAAAGAAGTTTATCTTATATTGGGTCACCTTATATATATATATATATATAGCAACCTGACGCACAAGGTGTCGACTCTTTGCCAGAAACTCTAATCAGAAATAATCTTGTGAAAAGAGGTTAGTCACAGGTGATCCTCATTTATTTGTTTGTAATGAACTGAAAACAAAATATATATCATCTATTTGTTTCTTGCTCCATTGTTCAGTGCATATGGTGTTGGATAACACATTATAATATTATTATTTTTTATTGTACCGATATTGATCAACTGTGAAATATTGATCATTTAATTAATTCCTTTAAAAGATTAAAAAAAAAATGATAGAATAGCTAGTAGGAGGTGAAGTCTTGTGGATAGTTTGATAGAAAATTAAGGAATAGATAAATATTTTAAGGGGATAATTAAGTGTAAAATAATTAGAGGTTTAGATGCATCAATTATTAACATAGCTACATATTAGTGTCAGGTAAAGAAAAAATATACATTCTTTAAATTACAGCTTAATTTACCAACTAATGTTTCAGACCTGCCAGTGCAGATTCTGGACAGAAATATATATATAGTGGAAGAATAGGATATTCAAAGGCATTTCAAAGGAGAACCTAGATATGGAGGGGGCAAAATGCATATATATACAGGGATAAAATGTTATTGATTGGTTATTATTTGAGCACAAGTGATGTTATATATATGATGTGTTCCTAACTTCCTATTGGCTGAGATCTTCGTGTGAAGTCTCGCGTAAAGGCCCTCGCGAGTTTTTGCCTATTTAGGATGTTTCAAGTGCTAATAAAATTTGATCCTGAGTTGCAAGCGCACAATCTACTATATATTATAGTAATTTTGGGTGTCGATCCACATGAACAATTATGAATATCAATCGAAATTATTTTGATAAACTAGATTCATAAGGAAGTTAGATTACATTAAGACAAATTTTTAGGGTTAATAACAACAAAGTTAATATACTCTTTACTTAATTTTTAGTTGGTAATTTTAATAGTAAAGCTAATCCTGGAAAAATGTAACATTTTGCATAGTAAAAGTAAATAACAGATAGAGATAAAATCCTTAGACCCTGTTGGAGCCTTCACATTACAAGTGTTGCATATTTCCTTCATCACCTTCAGACTTTAACTATTCCAAGTTTTGTTTCCAATTCCTCCTAATTTTGTTAATGGAAAAGATAATATTGTTTTGTCATGATTTTGGATGGTTATATATATTTTTTGCTTATTGCAGTCCGCAACAGAATGAAACATGTTGGTGTTTTTATCATATATAACTTGTCATTCCATTTTTGAGTTTTCAACCGAATCGGAATGTATAAAGTTTATAAAATAATAATTATAGAAGTTAAGTGCTTTATGTTACATCAGCACTTGGGGTCAAATTTCAGTTTGTTTGGTTGTATCAGTACCTCTCTTAGTTATGACCCACTTCATTTCTTCTCTTAGTTATAACCCAATCATATAACAAAATTTAACTGAAAGTAAGGGATTTGATCCATTTCATGAATAAAATTCTAATCAAAGTGTATATTAATTGAAAAGGACAATTACTTTCTATAGGAGGTAGGCTTACTCTTCTAAATGCAGTATTATCAACTATATCTTTATACACATTGTCAATATATAGAGCTCCCAAAACTATAATTAGAAGAATTAATTTTATAAGAAATATATTTCTCTGACAAGGAACTGATAGAACTAGAAAAAAATTCACTCTAGTC
This sequence comes from Carex parvula, assembly GCA_025461045.1. Classification (NCBI taxonomy): domain Eukaryota; kingdom Viridiplantae; phylum Streptophyta; class Magnoliopsida; order Poales; family Cyperaceae; genus Carex; species Carex parvula. The sequence continues at coordinate 2,391,350 of JAJGRW010000832.1, forward strand.
AACTGGTCTAAAGCATGTTTAGATAAAAAGACATGGAGGTTTAGGCATTTAGATTTACAAAACATGAATATCTCTTTACTGTTGAAATGGTGGTGGAAATTCCAAAATAATTGTTATCAGGGGTTATGGAAAACAGTGATTCAATACAAATATTATCACAATACACAGTCTACCATATTCTCCATTCTGGAAGGAGATCATGAAACTAGAGGAATTAGGGAAAATTAGTGTTACCTTTGAACCAGGAACTAACTCTGCATTGTCATTTTGGCATGCTATGTGGACTTGTAATTGTAGTTTAGCTACACAATTTCCACAACTGTATAATATATGCACTACTCCTCACATTACTAGCTGCAATTAACTCTCAGGGTCTACTATACATTTTAGAAGAAGCTTAGGTGGCATACTACTGGTAGAATGGCATCATATTCTATCTCTCATTAGTTCTTGTAACTTTACTCATCACATATAGCTTGGAGATGGGAATCCAAAGGACAATTTATTGTTAAATTCATATATAAGATTCTGAATTTTAGAGGGGTCAATAAGAATAAGTTTGTCATATGGTGGGAAATACCTATTTCTCCTAAAATATGAATTTTTATGTGGTTAGTGCTGCATAATAGAATTTTAGCAAAACAAAATCTACATAAAAAAGGATGGAGAGGTAGTCTGAAGTGTCAATTTTGCAACAGAAAAGAAACTGTCAATCATTTATTTCTTAAATGTCCAGTAGTCTAGCAAATCTGGTTCTGGTTAGGACAATGCCAACAAACATTTGTACAATGGAATACTTGTAAAGATATTTTTTATTTTGCAGGTACTTTGGAAAAAGATCACCAATTTGCCTTCTTAGTGATATTCAGTGCAGTGTGCTGGACTTTGTGGAAACATAGAAATGAAATAATTTTTAAAACTTCTTCAGTTAAAACTGTTAGATCAATCATCCTGCTAATCATTTATGTGTTTGAATATTTGTCAGGAATTATGGATAAGAGGATCAAAGTAGCTGCAACAACCTGGATGCCAGATGACCTGAATATGCAATTCCACTGAGGGTGTGGGACCCAAATGACAGTCAACTGGTGGTATACTAGGGAGCAGCTGATGGAGAGCAACAGCTATAGAGTTCATAGAGGGAGAAGGTGGGACACCAACAGGATGAAGAAATGAAAATTCCAGTTATTTTTTGTATAGATCCAGAGATAGGATCCATTTACCTCAGCCCCAATACATGAGGCTTATCACTAGTTTACTTTTCAATAACTGTATTTTGGTGGATTTTAAAACAAAGAGCATTTATATTTTTCTCTTTATTAGTTTTGAGCATGTTATTAAGCTGATTGTGAACAAGTATCAGTAGTATGTAACTTAACTGTTATGTTTCATATATGAAACGGGCACTTGTATGCCTTTTTTTTTTTAAAAAAAGTGTTTATTAATTAATTTCATGCCTATCAGTATATTTATTTTCATAATATTTTTGGCAATGTTTAGAAATTTTAATTGTAATGAATTATTCATTGTTGTACAATATATATATATATATATATATATATATATATATATATATATATATATATATATATATATATATAAAGTTGGGCTATGATGCATTGCAATGTATATGTCCTCTTGTATATTGGACTGTAAACCATTGGATTCGAAATTCAAACAGTCGATCTAAAGGGCTCAAAATGTTCTCCATATTAAAATGTGCTTGGAGACCAAATTTTATATTTTTTTGAAAATTTTTTACTATTTTTTTAGAATTTTTGAAAATCATTTTTTTTCAGAAATTTCTGGACCATAGAAAAACAACGATTTTCAAAAATTCTAAAAAAAATAGCAAACAATTTTCAAAAAATGTAAAATTTGGTCTCCAAGCACATTTTAATATGGATATCAAATTGAACGGTTTGGATCAATTGTTTGGAAATCAAAACTAACGATTTATAGTCCAATGTACAAGAAGACCTATACATTATAATAAACCATAACCCAACTCTATATATATATATATATAGAGAGAGAGAGAGAGAGAGGAGGGATCCACTTACATCCTTTTTTGGTGACACTAGATTACACCCTATATTTTCAAAGTTTTCAAACTCCAAACAGTCGATCCAAACCGTTCAACATGATGGATATATTAAAATGTGCTTGCAGATCAAATTTTACATTTTTTTTATTTTTTACTATTTATTAAGTATTTTACAAAATTGTTGTCAGACTATTGAATTTTTGTATCCATCTTAATAAATTAATAAAAATAATTCAAAAAAATGTAAAATTTGATCTGCAAGCACATTTTAATATATCTATCATGTTAAACGGTAATTTGAATCGAATGTTTAGACTTTGAAAATGTAGGATATAATCCAGTGTCACCAAAACAGTATGAAGCGCTTTTTACCTAGCTAGATATCAGGATGTAGTATTAGTTATATATGAAGTAGAATTATATACAAGTACTATAGCTTAGAATAATTTCTCAGTACAGGAGTGTCATACTGTTTATGATATCCACCCCTCTTTGAAAAACAATTCACATGCATTACGTAAGTATATACAGGGAGATACAGTTATATATAATTATACTCATTTAATTCATCTCTTAATTTGAATTGTCAGGTACGATATGATCGATATCCTTTTAATTTGTTTCTCTACTTACTCTCTCTATATGCTTGCGGAGCATATATATATATATATATATATATATATATATATATATATATATACATGTGCAACATATGAGACTGTTACACATAATTAATGGATATATAGAATTTAAGGAGGAAACAGGAACTACAATTGCTGCTGGGGATCACCATTTGGGTGGTCCGAAAAAGGGGCAGCTAGCTGGAAAGATTTATTAAACCTGCAGAGCTGTCGCCTTGTTCGATCTGACAAAATATATATACAGATTACTCATGATTAATTGCTCTAGCATTTATTTAATTTTAGTGTTTAATTAGGCGTTTAACAGTACAGTACTAATTAGTAGCTAGCCAGAATGCATTGGAATCTCTCCGACAGGATCGATGGATTGCACTGGCATTAATTTATGCGACTTAATTTGTTGCAGATTTCTATATATCGAGATATCTCCAAAATTATGCGAACAAGTGCATGCTATTGCTGAGTTGTCAGTTTTACGTACAGTGCAGCTACTATATAGAGAGAGAATGGCTAATATACAAACGTTTGTTCCTGAACTCAGGAACAAACGATTCGGTTCTCTAATTTTCAAAGTCCAAACAGTTGATCCAAACTGTTAGATATTCAATCTATATTAAAATGTGCTTGGAGACCTAATTTTACATTTTTTGAATTTTTTTTACTATTTATTAAGCTGGTTTGAAAACCGCTGTTTTTCAATGCTGTAGAAATTTAATAAAAACAGCAGTTTTCAAACCATCTTAATAAATAGTAAAAAAATTCCAAAAAATGTAAAATTTAGTCTCCAAGCACAGTTTAATATAGATTGAATATCTAACAGTTTGGATCGACTGTTTGGACTTTCAAAATTGGAGAACCAAATCGTTTGTTCCTGAGTCCAAGAACAAATGTTTGTATATTAGCCATTCTCTCTCTCTCTCTCTCTCTCTCTCTCTCTCTCTCTCTCTCTATATATATATATATATATATATAGAGGTTGGCTAATATCAAAACGTTTGTTCCGAAGCCGTGGTGTAACCAATTGGTTTTCCGATTTTCAAAGTTCAAACGATCGACCCGAACTGTTAGATGTGATATCTATATTAAAATGTGCTTGGAGACCAAATTTTACATTTTTTGGAATTTTTTTACTATTTATTAAGTCAGTTTTAAAATCGCTGATTTAAATAAACAGTGAAAATTTTCTGGATCATTAAAAATAACGATTTTGAAATTGGCTTAATAAATAGTAAAAAAGTTTCAAAAATTGTAAAATTTGGTCTCCAATCACATATTAATATAGATTGAATGTTGAATGTTTGGATTGACTATTTGGACTTCAAAAATGTAAAAACCGAAGCATTTGTTCTACGGTCTAGAAACAAACGTTTTGATATTAGCCATTCACTATATATATATATGTCATACAGTACGTACGTAAGCAAGCATCATCGATCATTCATCATAGAATGTGTTTACTTTTTACATTGTAAATGTACGTAGCAACCTTGAAATATATAATGTACCGAAATAGGATATGCTGAAATTATTCTCCGTGGGTGAACTAGGGGTGAATTCAGGATTTTTGTTGGGGACAGAAAAATATAAAATCGTGTTTAAATCTATTATTTAATTGAATACTCGATAAAAAAAAACTAAATGTTTTAACTTATACTTTTCAATACTTTGACTTGTAATTTCTAATTCTTTAACTTATAATTCTAATTACTAATCAAAATTCAACAAATTAATTTATTTCAAATTTAACTCTAAATTTAACTCAAATTACAAATCAAATATCCACAGGAGGGCAAAGTTTTTTTGAGGGGAGGACAGTCAATCATGACCGATAAATTTTCACTAAAACTTAAAATCCAGAAGGCAACTGCCCCCCCCTCTGGGACCATGTGGGTCCGCCCTAGAGTGAACAGTATATCTGAAATCTCTATTTTTTTAAATCTAGCCGTCCAATTTTTTTCATGCACAAATCTCAAAGTAGCTGGTTTTCTGTGCACGAATCTCAAAACAATTGAACAGTTAGATTCGAAAATGCAAATATTTCAGAGTTACTGTTCACGATTGAAAATTTTCATCAGATTTGTATCCATATGTACCACCTAATAATTAATCACAACCTTAATTAAACACGTTCTTAAATATCTCCTATATATTTGATTGTTTAGTATATCTTTAAAAAAATATTTGAAAAAACTGGATAATGCATATATATTCGTCTACTATAGAATAATATTTGTCCATTGTATAATGAACAGTACTTATCTACTTCAATATGAAATAATTGTTGATAAGTATCAAGTCAAAATCCATATGGACCGATGTTAACATCTTTTATTATAATATTTCGGACGTACCCACACTAGAAAATATACAAACAGTATCGCTCCATCAAAATTGGTATGTTTTTATTTATGAAAATATGTTATTTTGTATGATAATTTTTTTTTCCTCTTATAATATGTCTGTTGCACTGCACAGACACGATACTAGTATATATATAGAGAGAGAGTGTGTGGCTAATATCAAAACGTTTGCACCAAGGCCCTCGTGCAACCAAGTCGTTTTCGGATTTTCAAAGTCTAAACAGTCGATCCAAACCATTTTTTGTTCAATCTATATTGAAATCTGCATGGAGACCAAATTTTACATTTTTTAAAACTTTTTTACTATTTATGAAGCCACTTTGAAAATTACTGATCCAGGTGAACAGTAAAAACAGTGCAACCAAATTCTGGATCATGTGATCAGCAATTTTCAAAGTGACTTAATAAATAGTAAAAAAATTCCAAAAAAATGTAAAATTTGGTCTCCAATCAGATTTTAATATAGAGATCACATCTAACAGTTTAGATCGACCGTTTGGACTTTGAAAATCCAAAAACGACTTGGTTGCACGAGGGCCTTGGTGCAAACGTTTTGATATTAGCCACTCTATATATATAGAGTATGGCTAATGTGCCTCCTCTAGAACTCCGGCCTCGTGCTTCCGGGGGCATATCTTAGTGTTTGATGTTCAAACAACAAATTCAAACCGTTAGATGTTCGATTTATATTAAAATGTACTTGGAGACCAAATTTTACATTTTTTGGAATTTTTTTACTATTTATTAAGCCACTTTGAAAATTCCAAATCATATGATCCAGACTGTTTTTACTGTTCACCCGGATCTGAAATTTTCAAAGTGGCTTAATAAATAGTAAAAAAATTCCAAAAAATATAAAATTTGGTCTCCAAGTACATTTTAATATAGATTGAACATCTAACGGTTTGAATTTGTTGTTTGAATATCAAACACTAAGATATGTCCCCAGAAGCACGAGGCCGAAGTTCTAGAGGAAGCACATTAGCCATACTATATATATATATATATATATATATATATATATATAATGCTTCGATTAACAGTATATATTACTAGTTTACTACTGTTAGAGAGACACTGCTTCATGGGGCTGAACAATGGCAAAGATTCTCTATAGTACTGACACTTGTATCAGGCTTTTAAAAGAATAGTGAAATTATTAAAATATATCCATGTCATGAGTATGTCAATACAGTACACATTTAAATTAATTAAAACAAATTAAATTGATACTTGTAGACATTATCCAAACAATATGTGGTACAGTTATAATGGTGACGAACATATTACAAATAACACATCATAATCCAAAGCAATTCCTCAATAAATGTGGCAAAACAAGCACTTGTGTGTACATTATGAAACAAATGAGTTTATGCACAGGCAAAAGGGACCCACCTAAAAGGCTACAGCTCTGGAGTCAGAATATGCTTTATATCTGGACAACGGAGTAGGTCCGATGGATATCAGACTTGTTTTTGAGTTGATGGGCTTCAAGTCCGTCCGATATACGATTTAAGATATGTGTGTACAAAAATTGAAACAAGCGCGCACGAAATTGATGCGGGGTCGCACATATTTTAAAGCCTATTGGACGGTTTCGAAGCCCATCCAACCTAAAGTAGATAAGATGTCATATATCGATAACATAAGCAATATTCCAACCATCCGATTTATAAAAGAACAGTTTTCTTAGATCAGATAGTTTTTCAATCGCAATCAACTTTAATTAGCTCGTCTTACTAAAGACGGATCCACATATATTCAACATATGGGTCAATTGATTTTTATTTATTTTTACTATTTTTATATATTTTAAAATAAAATGTTACAGATACGGTAAAATTGAACTCTATACGCAACATAAAAATTTTATATAATTTTTACTATCATTCACATTTGACTCGCATAATTTGAAAGTCTAGTTCCGTCATTGCATATTGCGTATTGCTATGTACTTGAAAAAATATCCAAATTCATATGCAAGTATTTGTGGCTTCACAAAAACCATTAACAAATGCAATTGATCCTTTGCTTTAATTGGCCGATGCAAATTTCTCACAGCATAAGAAAAAAAGCTATGCAATCAAGAACTGGAGAAATTATAATTATTGTTGAGTGAGTATATGGTACTAAGCATAGTACAGATTGGTCCGTAATACGGATCAATATTTTTATTTTTAAAAATTCTAACGTTCGATCCAAGCTGTTCAACATGATTCTCATATGAATATGTACTTGCAGACTGAATTTTATATTTTTTAGAATATTTTGCTATTTCTTAAGATAGGTAGAAAATCACTTGATCTGAAAATTCTGGACCATCCAAAAACAGTGATTTTCTAACTTATCTTAAAAGATAGTAAAAAAATTATAAAAAAAATTATAAAATTCGGTCTACAATACATATTCATATGAGCATCATGTTGAACAGTTTCCGATCGAACGTTAAGATTTTGAAAACAAAAATATTGATTCATATTACATACCAATCCGTGCTATGCTTAGTATCATAGACTCGCTATTGTTAGTATGCTCTAGATGAACACAAATAAGGGATTTGGCATTGTTTTCTGAGAACGGAGTAGGACCGATACCCATCGGACCGACTTTTAGGTTCAACGAGCATGATGACCGTTCAATCTACTTTAAGATTTGTGCGCACGAAAATTGAAATAGACATGCACGAAGTTTAAAGCGTTCCACACGAATATTAAAACAAATCAACGGTGATTAAACTCATCGAACCAGAGTAGGTCCGATCTCAAGTGTTGTTTTCTTGGTCTCTCATGGCCCTACCAAATTAGTAAACATGCTCAGCCCAGCTGCTAAAGCTAAAATATATTTACCATTTTAAATGAAAAGGTTTCTTTCTTCCTAAAAGGTTCGGAAATTTGTAATTACATTTGCATTTGGTGGGGATGTGATTTATATCCGTATTCGGTGGTTTTTTTATAATGAAAAAATTGTCCATGAAAAAATATATAGAAATAAAATTTGTACATAACTGTATGAATAAAAAACACGACTTTGAACTTCAGTTTTACTTGATTTTAATTTTATGTAATTGCAACTTATTTTTTTCATCATCACTTTAATTTTTACTATTTTTTCTTCATTTTTTTCATGGCAACTTTTACTTTTTAAAATTTTCTACATATTATCATATTTTTAATTGTTACACTTTATCGACAATAAGTTTTTAAAATATAAAAAAATATTTTTCATGAATATCTTTCTCAAATTAGAATTTCTCACAACTATTACAACAGTACAACCAAACATTCTATCCCACATAATTCTGTCACAACCGAACATATGCCAGTAACAAAATCAATTATATAATTAAAGCCTCCTATAATTTAGTACTAATCAAAAGAGTGAGATACAAATGTAATCAGATACTACTTTTCAGTGCCATGTTTTGTAGAAGGTATGATGCCTTGTTCCGAACCTATACAATATAATAAAGAAAAAATAAATCAGTACTAAATAAGGTTTTTATGATCCTGAAAACAAGAAATAAATAGGATAGTAATACCAAAATATAATGAAATAGAATAGCAAAAGACATACCTTGGATGCGTAAGATCTCCAGTCGGTGCTTGTAATTTGAGTAGAACAATTGCGAAGATACTGGTACCACAAGTCGACTACTTTAGATTTCTCTTGGAATGGGTGGTAAAGCAAGAGAAGGTTCTCTGTTAAAACCAAGTAAATATAGAGCTTGAAGAAATCACAGCTATTTTCTTTCAAGTTCACTGAAGCAAGCAGCTCTAGTATTTCCTCAGCACTTTTTACCTAATATAAGATGAATTTAGCACAAATAAAGAAAAATGAAAGTTATGGTAGCAAAAGAGTCCATGTGAAGAGAACCACGAATAACTATTTGATGAGTGGGGCTACGGTACTATGCATAGCGCATATTGCTCCATACTATGGATCAATAATTCCATTTTAATTCCATTTTCAAAGTCCAAAAAGTGATCTGAACCATTCAACTTATTTTACATTTTTTTAGAAGTTTTTTTAACTATTTCTTTGGACCATTCAAAAGTAGTGATTTTCTACCTATCTAAAAAAATAGTAAAAAAATTCTAGAAAATATATAATTTAGTCAGCAAGTACATTTTCATACGAGATCGTGTTGAACATTTCAGATTGACTGTTTTAACTTTGAAAACATAAATATTGATCCATAGTACAGACCAATATGCGCTATGCATAGTACCATAGCCTCACTCCTATTTGATTATCAAATACTAGTTTTCCTGTTTGCAAGTTAAGACCTTGGCCTCAATTAAGATTTAATACCTTCCTAAAATCTCAATTCAAGACTAACAAATTCCATGGAAACAAAAAACTAACATTGAACTCAAACGTAATTAAATAATATATATATAATCGCTTCAAAGTGTAAAACAGGTCTGCAGAATTATATATACGTCAAAAGAATCAATTTTGAAGAAAGAAGAATTGAACTTACTTTGTTGTCAAAACAAACAATAAGTAAATGAAGTGCAAGCTGACTTCTAAGATACTTGGTTCGATTATCTGTTCCGGTGATACATTCAACAATTCGTAAACAGTTCAGATCCTTTGGAACCCTGCACTTGAATAAGAAACTATAAATCATCACCAAGAAAATATAAATTTGGTTATTGAACCTGCTATGAACTGGCGACCTTAACGGTACAAAAATAGTGAGGCAAACCTATTACCTGAGAGCAATAGACGCAGCTACTTTTGCACAGCTGTCTTCCCATTCAGCATCCAAAAAGTAATGAACAATGGAATGGAAACATCCATTTAATTCCAACGCCAATCCGAGGAGATGCCGATCCAAATAGAACCAGATGACCACTTCCAGCAACTCTTGCATTTCAGTAGTGGAGAAAATCTGGTACCTGTTTCTGAAAGAAAGAAAGAAAAAGTGCTTGCTGATACAATAACAAACTGTTTATAAGGAATGTGTGTATTAAGTTTCATTTCCCTTTCAGTTAACAATCAAAACTTCGATCTGAACCAATCAAAATGATCTACATGTAAAAATGTACTTGGAGACCAAATTTTACATTTTTTAGAAACTTTTTTACTATTAATTTAAATAGGTAGAAAATGACCCAATCTAAAGATTTTGAACCATCCGAACGAAAGTAGTAATTTTCAACCTATTTATAAAAATAGTAAAAAAATTCTAAAAAATATAAAATTTGGTCTCCAAGTACATATTCATATGGAGATTATGTTGAGCAGTTCGGATCGACTATTTAGACTATGAAAATGGAGATATGGATCCATAGCACGGACCGGTCCGCGCTTTACAAAGTACCATAGCCTCACTCCTACTATCAATATTGCAAAATTTACCTATTTTGACAACAAGCTGAAAGAGCTCTGATCCATGAACAAATATTCAGAGGTGGCCCTTCACATGCGCCATCTGAAAACGAAAAAATTAATACGTAACCCCAAACATTTCCAAATAGTGCAATAACTTGAATAAGCATACAATTTCAAGAAAAACCAATTTGATCCAATTTTTATTTTATTTTTTGCAAAAGCAAAACTTAAAAACAAATAGTTTATGAAGATATTTGACCCTAAAGGTTCACTTTAGCACCCAAGATCAACTGAACAGGTGCAAGCGGACCATAAGAAGGGAAAGAAACATTTTTTTTAGTGAACAACAAACAAATATGAAAAAGAATAAAAAAGAAGAACTTTTACTGGTTTATACCAGTGCCCAAGAATATTACTAAAATCCTTGCAGTATAGCCTAAACTGACCTTCGGAGATCTCACAATCAGTGCCATTGAATGCAGGGCATAGATAACCATAGTTTGAGATAGCATCCTTTAGTACAGAATAAGAAGGTATCCAGCCAAGTTTTGCCAGTGGTTGATCACCCTGAAAGTTTAATTAAAAAGTATGGTCCTCTTTATACTTTTCCAATTTCCAATAAATAAAATACCCGGTAGCCTTGCATATTACCATCATGCTCAGTACATGTTTCAAATATGTTTCTAGTTCAAATAAATTTATGTTATGGGAATGAGACTTTCAACCAAAACACCTGTCCTGTTGGGTCTGAAGTATCTGAATTACATTTTTTATTTTGCTTTTTTACTTTCCCTCCTTTTATATTTCTTACTAATTTACTATTAAAGATCTATAGTTGTCCTTCAACTCTTTTTGTAAATAATGCTTCTGTTTTATTTTTTGGGGTGCATTGCATAGATAAACCAACAATGCAGCACGATTACTCTATATTTACCCTTAATTAGTCGTGCTGCATTGCTCAAATGTTTGATTGAAAGGAAATTATCACTAAAATTCTATTAAGTTAGAACTACCTTATTTTCAGATCTGAGAATGCTGCACCAGAAATCACATGCTGAGACATGCAAGTCTTCCGCTGAAGAGTAAAGCACTGGAACCAAGATGACGAAAAATAATTAACATAATCGAGAGAAGTAGAGTTGATATTTTTCCCTATTTATTAATGCATCAGATCGGGTTGGCACCTACATGCCAGTGGGGAGGGGCGGAACTAGAAAATTTTGATTAGGGGGCTGAAACATAAAATGTATAATATGTGAAAATACATAATGTGTGCTCACTGGGATTTGAACCCAAGTCTCCACAACCACTAGGCTACAAGCACATATTAGCATTTCATGAGGGGGGTTAACTATATAAAAATTACAAGAAAAATAGAAATTCAATTAAATTTCCATATATATGATTAAAAAATTTGAAATCATGGGTATGGCTAAGCACCCCCTGGGATACGTAGATCCATCCTTGCTAGTGGGCCACAAAAACTGAATGTGCCCTATTCATTAATACATCAGATCGAGTTGGGTCCTGTACGCGCTATGGGTCAAAAGTAAAAAAATCTCAAATATGAGGTCTTAAAAGATAGGTTGCATCCTTATATGTACACTTATTGATGAAAACATATCTGGTTAACTGGAAGTTAAAAATTCATTTACAAAAGGCTAAACAAGCCTAACGTCAGGCCAAACTTGGCCGAGCAGCAAATCAAGAAACCCTGGTTCTAACCCAAACAGGGGGCCCACCAGTCAGCCTTTACCAGATTGGATTGGGTCAAGTCAACAATTAACAGCCATATAAAAAAGTGTTGCATTATTTAAGAATAAATCACCAACTTGTGTGAAATGTCCAAGAAGCAATAGAATCTTCTAGAGAACCTGTTGCGGCAACCAAGTGTGACAACCACCCATTTGTTAACAGACCTTCCAAAAAAATTTCAACTACATATAACAAAAAATATTGTAAATTAGTAATATAAAATGAAAATTAACTTGCCAACAGTTCAAAGCTAGTACAAATATTTGAGGATACAAACCACTTTCACCATTCGAATCTAAAATGGAGGTGAAGCCAGTTTCAGAAAAATGCCGAAAGAAGTCGCTGTTTGCAGTCACTGGTTTCTCCAGTTGTGGAAAAGCTTTCTGTAATTAGCGACTTCTCAGTACCAATTGATCATATATATTAATATTCCTAACTCAAATTTTAAAAAGAGAAAAATGGTACCTGCGTTCCAAAAGCTCTACGACCCCAATTAGGGACATCATCCTCAGAACCAATCTCATTCACCTGTGAATTTAAAACTAAGCTACATGACGATTTGCCCATCAATTTACTTTGAATAACCTTAATTAAGTGGTCTATTACATAACTAGACATATAAAAAGTGCTCATATAATAAACAAAAAATTGGCCTTGTTGACACCAATACAGACTGTAATGATAGATACTACTCAATTCTGGTACCTATGTGTCAGCATGGCTACCAGTAAAAAACCACAGCACTACCAGTAAAAAACAAATTGGGGTGTAACAGTAATCCTGTATAAGGAACGATTATGAGAAAAGATAGATAAGAAATTGACACTTGCTTGTTTCTCGCAGTCCTCGACAAACTTGCGCAAATAAGTTTCATTTTGCGCAACCCGCTTGTCATCCTCATCTGAGTCATACCCATTTGACGCTTCAAAATGCCTAGAGCACTTTTCCACTGTTTTCTGTTTCCCTCCATAGAAATCACTTAAAAGATCATCCAAGCCAATCGCTTTTTTCCTATACAGTTCCACAGATGAATACAAATGACAAAATTAGAAAGCAATCTAATACAAAAAAAAATGATTTTCTCGCAGGAAGCGTACCTTTTGATGGGGAGGCGAGGTGCATGGGAGAGGAGGTCTTCCTGTTCGAAATCAAGAGGCTCTTCCATAGTGACTCAATTGCCTCCAAGAAGAAGAAGAAAGAAACGAGAAACGATTCTCCCTCTCTCTCGTTCGTGTGTTCGCTGCGTTCGAGCTCGCGCTTGTGTGGGGAGAAAAGAAGTTAAAAAGGGAAAGCGGAAAGACGCGAGCGGGGTGGGAAGGGAGATTGGCGGGAAGAGGGTTTGCGCAGTTTATCTTTATCCCATGTCTGGGCCTCTGGGGAAGAGGAATCCAAATCCTCTGAGGTAACAGAATATTTATGTTTGACTCTGAACTGTCCAATCAGAATCTGCACGAATATTAAAGGCTCTCATGCGTTGCACCTCGTACCGGATTGGTCCGATTTCCGATCGGACGGTCTAAATCTAAACAGAGATATTCTGTTACCTCAGAGGATATGGAATCGGCCGAGGACCGGAAAGGATCCTCTGAAGTAACCCAATTTTGAGTTTAGATTCTATCGTCTGATCAAAATCCGGGTCAATCCGATCCGAGATGGAATGCACGGATTCTTTTAATATTCGTGCCAAAGCAGATCTGACGGTATGGATTAAACACAAAATTTGAGTTACTTTAGGTGACTGAATACCGTCTCTTGGGTACCCTACTACCGTGTAGAGTAACTCAGCCGAACCGAAATAATTTCGGTGCCTATGATTACAGGGAACCGCTTTGTGATGCGTGCATGATTAAACCGACGATGTAGATTTTAATCTACACGGTAGGGTACCGCATTGGATCTGAACTCTTTGTCGGGGACTGCGGAGGGCGGGAAGTGAACTCCAAAATATGCACCGGGTTGGGATTTGTTTCACGTCTCCAGGAAATTCTCCACATCCGACTCTTGTTCTTGTGGCGCAAAAAAAAAAAATCATTAAAAACAAGGTAGACTCAAATTATTATTAGTAGAGTTTATTTAGAAATGTTATTTTTAATCAAAATATATGTGACGCTACAGAGAATTTATTGCTTTTTATCATAATAGAACCTTTTTATCTCGATCAATAATATAGTTGCTAATTTGTTGCCGTGCGCAGTATTATTTCACTTAAATTAATTGGTGCTATTTTGATCGTCGTCCTGTCATACGTTTGTTTTTGCTATAAAATTTAAAAAAAAAATCAAAAAGTTGAATCGACGCATGCCACAATTCTTAATTAATATAATTAATAGAACAAACTCGTAATCTCTTGAGTGACATTTAAATGCTACTTTAAGCATATAATAACTTCTTTAGGAAAATGATATTGTTTCGAATCTTTTTTAAGTCTCTGTCCATTTTGTCTTCTTATATTATATTAATAATCGAGATGGACTATCATGCTTTGAGAAGTAAAGAGAGTGTTTTACTTCTTTCTTATAATTTTATTTTCAAAAGTCAAATAGTTAATTTGAATCTTTCAACATAATCTTCATATTTAAATGTGCTTGGAGACTGGATTTTATATTTTTTTAGAATTTTTGAAAATCATTGTTTTTCTGAATTTTTACTATTTTATAAAAGATGTGATTTTCAAAAATTCTAAAAAAATAATAAAAAATTTCAAAAAATATAAAAATATAAAAATATAAAAATTTGATGAACAAAAACATTTCAATATGAAAACCATGTTGAAAAATTCAGATTAACTATTTAAACTTTAAAAATAATGATATAAATGAAAAAATAAAATACCATCTTTATTTTCTAACGCATTGTAATCCAACTCTTAATAATCCCATAAATTTACAGACCATTTTAAAATTAATTAATCACTGTTAAAATTCAAGTGTTGGAACTTGTGAAACTGCTCAATGAAAGAATGTCAAGTGGTTCGATTACCGCCAGCTTGCCCGAACAAGAATCCTCTCCATTACTGTAAAAGATTCCCTTCACTTTACGGTTTGAGATTAACTCTCAGACGCTTTGAGATTCGAGCTAGCGCAGGGACAATATTATTGGGCTTGGAGATTCGTGCCAAGTTAAAAAGAACGGTCTAAATTCAATAATTGTAAAAGATTCCCTATTACGGTACAGGGGAGGTTGTGAATTCAGCTTGCCCACGAACCCAAGTTATTTTGAGAACAGCTTGGGTCCGATGAGTTTGGTACCGTCCGATCCACTTTAAGATTCGTACGCACGAGTATTGAAACAGACGCGAAAGTTCAAGCACGACTCTTAAAGTAGATCGCACGGTCATCGAACCCATCGAGTTCACTTTGAGTCCGATGGGCATCGGACCCAAATTGACCCAAGTTATCTTAGATCGTGGAATTTGGGCATCTCCATTTATGTTAAAACTGGAGAGGATTTAACAGCTTTTTCGATTACTTAGTTCTAGAATACGGTGCATGCGCTGGCTCCTCTAAAAATCTCAAACGCCACATGCTAATGCGGTGGTTTGTTTGCCGAACTCATATCACCTAAAGTAACTCAAATTTTGTTGTTATATCCAGACCGTCAGATCTGTTTGGGCACGAAATATTAAGGGGCCCTGTGCATTCCACCTAGTAATTTAAAATTCGCGAAGAGTGGAAAGTATAAAGTTTCGGGGGGTTTTGCGATAATTGTTACAAAACATTCGCGAAGACCGGGTTCAGGAACAGTAAAAAATCTCTCTGGCACGGATCACAGTTCTCTCCGACAGAGCCCTTTCTCGTATCGCCTTTCCTGTCTCTCTTCTCTCTCTTCTCTCTCTCTCTCTCTCTCTCTCTCTCGCTCTTCTCGATCATGGAGGAGACGAGTGGCGGGATAGAGGGGAGCAGTTGCGACGGTGGCACCTCCTCACCTCCTGGTGCGTCCCTTTCTCCTCCTTGTCTCTCTCATTATTCGATTTGATCCTTTGAATCATTAGGATACTTTCAATCTATTATGCAAAATTCATTGGTCTGATGAAGCCTAGAAGCCCCGGCTTTGATGTTGTTTGATTCAGATTTGAATACACGGTTCATCTCTAGATTATTTAAGACCCAGCATAGTTTGGGAAAAATTGTAATGCTAGCTTTTCAAGTGTCCATTTTGCCTGCTCTTTTTTGTAGTTTTTATGATTTGTATAGGAAAATTTACAACAGTATTTGGAGGTCTCAATTATAATGGCCAGATTTAATTCAAGGAATTTAGTTAACTTTATGCTTTTTAATTGTGTTTTATATGATCAATTTAGTTAACTAATTCAAGGTATTTAGTTAACTTGATCAATTATAATGGCCAGACTTGATCAATTTAGTTAACTTTAGTATTTGCCTGCCCTTTTTTTAAGGCACTGCTTTTTAATTGTGTTTATATGAATTTAGTTAACTTTAGTAGGCTGATCAATTTAGTTTTATTGGAAATCAAATGTATTTTACAGATTTAATTCAAGGAAACATTCACTGATCCCTGGAAAATGACATAAAAAGATACTGGAGAATATTAAAATTGGCCTCCAAACACTTGCTTTTGTTATAACCAGACTAATAAACTTGAAGCATTTATATTTTTGTTGAATTAATTATAATTGTTTGAAGTAATTGGTTCTCTTGAATTAATAGTGAGCAAAACAGTTCAGGGCAACTTTTAGGCCCCGGGAGAATAGAAATAAAAAATAAAATTTGATAGCAGTGAAAACAAATATTTGAGTATATTGTTAGTGTTTGATTCTTTTTCCTTTTAGGCCCAGTTTTACCTAGGTCAAACACTATGCCAGGAGGAATTGACAATAATGAGAAAGGATTAAAGACTTCAAGTCCAGCCAATTTTGAGAGGTCAAAGACAGAGAGACGCAAGGCTAATCCCAGTCCACGAGAAAAAAAAGCCAGTCAACTTTTTGATGATAAAATTTCTACCAAGAAAAAGGTTTGACCAACTATGCTAATTTCAATGGGTAAATCCTGTTATGATACAGGTGTTGTTATGTAATGGTTTTTGTCATTTTAATGACTTGGCTATATCTCAATGTACAAGAAAGGAACTTAAATTCGGATCAGAGTGTTACCATAAATTTGGGTCGATACCCACTGGTACAGGTGTCACACTTTAAAATTCTGAGAGCGATATTATAATTCTAAAGGCCTTTTAGAATTGATTTTAAAGGTAAAAAAGTTTCTCAAGAGCAATTAGCAAGTTCCTCGTGGGCCAGGTAAAAAGTTTCGAATTCGGATCCCCTAAAGGAACCCAAATTCTGAGTTTGGATCCCGGACCAGTCCGATCTGCTCTGGCACGAATATTAAAGGGCCCCGTGCATTCCACCTCAGACAGGATTGGCCCGGATTCTGATCAGACGTTCCGGATCTAAACTCAAAATTTGGGTTACTTGAGGGGATCTGGACCCTTGATTGTCAATATAATCTCTCTCTCACCTTCCCTCTCTCACAGCTAAAAATGTTAAACCGATTAGCGACAGTGAAGGATGACGGTACAGTGGTTGTAGACATACCGAGCAATCTGAAACCTTCATCTCTTGATATCCCATCTCTTGATATCACTGCCGAGGATCTCTCTGCTGATACGGCAGATGAGGATTCTGAGGCTGGAGATATACAATATCGGCCACCAATGAATGTAGTCATACTTATCGTCGGTACACGCGGGGATGTTCAACCATTTGTTGCCATTGGAAAACGCCTACAGGTTTTATTTCTTTTGAATATCTGCTTTTAAAATTATCATTATGTCTCAGTTCTGTGTTTATTGGTTTCTGTGACTTTAGAATATAACATTGAGTTCTTGACCAGAAAAATGCGAAAACACCCAGAGACCGAACTTACCTAGCAGGGGCGGATTCAGTGTTTATGAATTCATTTTCAAAAATTTTGTGCTTATACATGATTTTCTATATAGTTTAGTGTAAAATACTATGGGTACTGTAAAATTTACCCCCCATACTCAGCATGAAAATTTTATATGATTGAACCCCCATAACTTGAAAGTCTGGCTCCGCGCCAGTTACCTAGTACAACTCATGTACCAGTCAGGTGCTGAACAGGTACTTGCTCATGCCAACTTCAAGGAGCTTTATTGTTTTTTAAAAAAAAATTTATTGAACAGGATTATGGGCATCGTGTGAGATTAGCGACGCATGCAAATTTCAAGGAGTTTGTTCTGACTGCTGGTCTAGAGTTTTACCCGCTCGGTGGAGATCCAAAAGTTCTTGCTGAATGTATGTCATGCAATTTTTTTTTTTTTTTTGTTATTTTTTATATCCATTTATTTGTTGTGGTGCTTTAATTGATCTTAAACCTTGGTAACACAAAAAGGCATGCAAACCCTTTATTCTCAGGGATACTAACCTGACGTCTAAACTTGCAAGACCTGTACTGAGATTTAATTCATCGCTTAGACATCAAATTCTGGTTGAAGAATCTATACATCTTTGTTCTTGTGCATTGGCCATTATTTTAATGAAGAAAAGGTTTGGTAAATTTGGCAGACATGGTGAAAAACAAAGGGTTTTTGCCGTCAGCTGCTTCCGATATCCCGATTCAAAGGAAGCAGATGAAGGATATTATATTCTCTTTGCTCGATGCTTGTAGTGATGCAGATGCAGAGACCGGTATCCCTTTCAAGGCTGATGCTATAATTGCTAATCCACCAGCATACGGTAATTTTGATATACTATTACTTTTATGGTACCAGATACAGAGACCTGCAGCTCGGTATCTTGTTTTTAAAATTATTGTGTCGAGAACCAATAAACAGTACAATGTCGAGGACACAACAAAACAATTCATTAATTGTTCACTTACTCCTCGGGCTTACCAAAGGAGCATCAACTTAAATTTTATAACTGAATTATGGGATTTATGAGTTGAAAATCATTTCACTATGCAAATGCTTTTGCAGGACATGTACATGTTGCCGAGGCACTTAAAGTTCCCATTCACATATTTTTTACAATGCCTTGGACGTAGGTTTCCCTTTCTCTATTTTTTTCTTTCTGAACTGTTAATCGAGTTCTTATATCTTTCTATTTGTATACTTTTACTTGAGCAGACCCACCAGTGAATTTCCTCACCCTCTTTCTCGTGTCAAGCAACCCGCTGGGTACAGAGTGAGTAAAGCATTCTTTAGTCTTATTCTTTTTAGAAGTTAAATTCTTTCAACATATTTCATAGTATAAAAAATATTTGTCCATGCCAACTAAAATATTGTGCCTCCATTGCAACCAATGAGAATGCTTCATTTGCAACTGGCAACTAGGAATTTCCCTTCATTGCACTTACCATTTTAGTAAAGAGAATCTATTAGGGAACGGAGATAAGAAGATTTAATATGATCTCCTCTGTGTAGTAGCCATATGTGATGGCCCTAGTTTAGGCACTGCTATTGGGTAGGGAGGCTATCTAATACTATGATGTAGATATACTGATACACTGTTTGCAACGGTGAATTTTTTATGTTCATTCTTCAGCTTTCATATCAAATTGTGGATTCGATGATATGGTTGGGGATAAGAGGCATGATAAACGACTTTCGGAAAAAGAAACTGAAGCTACGACCGGTCACGTACCTGAGTGGTGCACAGGGTTCTACCTCTGACGTGCCTCATGGCTACATTTGGAGCCCTCACCTCGTACCTAAACCAAAAGGTCTCTTCTCAATTCGATGAAAAAGAATAACAATAAATAAACGAGAAAAAAAATCAAGAAAGACAGAAAGAATGAAGAATAATATTAATAAAAAAATGATTTATTTTAATATAATGTCTGCTCTGTTGACAAAGTTTCATTAAATTTAAAATTGTGAAATTCTGAGTAACATTTATAATGCTAATGATTTTGATTATTATTATTTTATTATTATGTGAAAAAAATTCAGACTGGGGGCCAAAAATAGATGTGGTAGGGTTTTGCTTCCTTGATCTTGCATCCAACTATGAACCTCCCGAGGAACTGACGAAATGGCTCGAGGCCGGTGAAAAACCTATTTATATCGGCTTTGGTAGTCTTGTAAGTACATCTTTTTTTTTTTTTTTTAGGAAACTTGTAAGTACATCTTGCTTTCTCCTAAATGATATGTATTTTTTTTGTTCTCCGCCTAAAATGTTCCATTTTCTGGAGAGTCCTAATAAATTTTGTCTTTTACTGTCAAGTAGTTTGATATGAATTGTGGAAACCCAGTAATACAAAACTTTCATATATGTCCTCTACATGCCCTTATAACTGTTAATGTTTGACTTTTTATTTTTGTATATCTATACATATATACATCTTTCTCATAGTAATGTCAACTATATCTGGAGTAGGATAGCAGAATATTTCTTCTTATAGTTTTTAAATTTTTTTTTTCTTGTGGTGCTTAATTAGCCTGTTCAAGAACCAGAAAAAATGACGGAGATAATTGTACAAGCACTTGAATCGACAGGACAGAGGGGCATCATTAACAAGGGGTGGGGTGGCCTTGGCAACTGTACGCACTCTTTTCAATTTAAAAATTCAATTTAAGCTCAAGGGGTTTGTTATTGTATCCTTAAAGTTGACAAATGACACTGACACGAGATTTTAGCTCTGTTGGTTTCGTTTCATTTCGGTTTTATGAAACAGCTATCCTGCACTCAAATGGATTGTTTATACAGAGTTGTATATGTTTTGGCAGTGAAAGAACCAAGGGATTCTGTGTATCTACTTGACAATGTGCCCCATGATTGGCTTTTCTTGCAATGCAAAGCTGTGGTTTGTCTTTTTTGCCCTTTATAATTTTCTCTTCACTGATATTTTCACATGTCAATTTTTTTAATATGGTTATTTGCTTCTAGGTACATCACGGTGGAGCCGGAACAACAGCTGCTGGGCTTAAGGCTGCGGTACTCTCTCTCTCTCTCTCTCTCATGAAGTACCTCCCACTAAATTTGGTTCTAAATTTCTGAAGTTGCTTTGTCAATATGTGCAGTGTCCAACTACAATTGTGCCGTTCTTTGGAGACCAACCGTTTTGGGGTGATCGAGTACATGCTAGAGGCGTGGGACCTGCACCTATACCCATAGATCAGTTTTCTTTGGACAAATTGGTTGATGCGATAAAATTCATGTTGGATCCACAGGTACTGCTACTGCTCTCTCTCTCTCTCTCTCTCTCTCTCACACACACACACACACTGGAATGGTTAGAATTACAGTGCCTTCAACTGTGCTCTTTCAGCCTCTCGAGTGACTTTTTCTTAACTTCGAAAATATGCTCAGGTGAAGGAGAGAGCAGTTGAATTGGCCGAGGCAATGAAATCTGAAGATGGCATAAACGGTGCAGTGAGAGCATTTTTGAAACATCTCCCTCCAGCACTGCCATCTCAGCCGTCCGAGCCTGATCCCGGTTACATGGATCGTGTTCTCGACTCCTTGAAAAGATTTATGGCTTGTTCTTGATCGTTTTCTCATGCGAAAAACTGCAGCTGTAATTTGTATCATTTGTTACCCACCTCATGGTTTTGTTGTTTGCGATTTGGGTAGAGTACAGTGGCGAAATCAAGAGAAATAGAAGATATTTAATTGTAATGACAGGCTGAGTTTGTAACTGCTGGTGTAATATATTCTTGTTTTGTTACTTCTGATGTATTTTTTTTTTTAACATTTTGTAAGGAAAAGGAATGAAAAATAGTGTAGAGGATCTTTTTACTTTGGTCTGGCTATTGTTGCAGTTGCAATTTGTTTCACCAAGGAGTGTGTTAAATGAGGAGGGTTCCAATACCTCATGTCTTTTGTACCTCATCTTGCTTCATGTTTTATATCTTTGTTTTTAAAGTTCAAACTATCGATCCGAACTATTTAACATGATATCTATGTTAAAATATGTTTGGAATGAAATTTTATAATTTTTGAAAATTTTTTACTATTTTTAAAGATAGGTATAAAATCACTGTTTTTGGATAATTTAAAAATAGTGATTTCATATTTATCTCAAGAAATAGTAAACAATTTTTAAAAATTAAAAATTTTAGTTTCCAAGCATATTCTAGTATGTATATCATTTGAGTGGTTCGTATCGTCAATTTGGATTTTAAAAATAAAGATATAAAACATGAGCATATTTTAGTATGTATATCACGTTGAGCAGTTTGTATCGTCAATTTGGATTTTAAAAATAAAGATATAAAACATGAGGTATTAGAACCCTCTTCGTGTTAAAGTTAGATTTAGTGTCGGGTGATGCCAATTGCCAAGCTATAAAGAAACGTTCAACAAAATTTATCAGTGAGATGCTATTTAACGGTTTAATTTATTTTATTGCTTATTAAATGTTATTTAATAGTGAATTTTAACATTAGTAGGTTTATAAAATAGTTAAGCGGTTTGATGATAATTTTAATTGTGATTTTCTAAAAAGTTTCTTTGGAGCATAAGCAGAGAATTAAATCGTTATTCCTCACATTTGGGTTAATTATAAATAACTTATATTCATATGATGTACTTGCAAACTAAAATTTACAATTTTTTTAGAACTCTTTTACTATTTTATTAGTTGGATAGGAAATCACTACTTTTAAATAGTCTAGAATTTTTAAATTAAGTGACTTTTTACTGTTCATAAATATAGTAAAGAATTCAAAATTATAAAATTTGATACACAGGTACATTTTTATATAAAGGATCAGATTTAGTTATTTGAATTTTAAAAATAAAAATATTAATTCATAGTACGGATGAATATGCTATGTATGCGATATACATATTATTATTATTAAATAATATTATTGTTGTTGTTGTTTAATTATCAATGAATTGTGTCCATGATGCAGTCTCCTCTATATTGCACAAGTATTAGATAAAAGAAAAAAATAATAAAAGAAATACATTTTATTTATTTATAGCTCATATACAGTTAATATTAGTTAATACATCCAAATTTTCAAATAACAAATTCATATATATATTTATAATTGATGGTCTAATTAAATTAAATAATAATAACTGGCGCAAGGATAGTAGAATACACCGAGAGAGAGAGAGAGAGAGAGTAGAGACCCATCTCCATTCTCCACGCCATCCCCAAATCAATATCTCTTCCAAATTCCAATCATCAATCAATCAATCAATTGAGAATTCAGATCCACCTTCACCTTTGAAGAATTAGTCAAACTAGAAGGAAATTCGGCGTAAATCTCTTTCGATTCAACCTGTTTTCTCGCCCAAAACTACAAGGAAGAAGAATGTCTGACAATGAAAAAGGGGTTGAAGGATCAACCTCTAAAGAACCCGATTGGGACATGCTTTCGCTCTCTTCTTCTACATACACCGACAAGGAACCCGCAACCGAGTCCCTTTTCATGTCGGGTCATTTTGTATTCCCTCCAAGTGAGCATGAAAACTTGCCAATTGAACCTGAATCGACTGAACCCGAACCCGAGCTGGAACCGGAACCGGAACCGGAACCTGTAATTGCACCAGAAGAAGAGCAACCTAGAGAGAGTATCGAGTACCAATCCTCGCCTGAAGGAATTAAGTTTTTTGAAGAGGGTCAACGTGTTACTATTCATGACTCTGATGAAGAAGAGACAGGTATTTGTTAGTTGTTTTCTTCTCAATTAACAACCCAGATTTTGTCCAGCAGTACCAGTACCAGTACCAGTAACAGAAATTTGTTTAATTCAAGATAATTTGAGACAAAGGAAAGGATTAATTAACCCCCATTTTAATATAAGTTATCTTTACAGAGAGATGCAGGTTCAATCTCGAGATAGCATATTAATAAAAAATGTAAACTTATTCTGATATAGTATATGAAAAAGAAATTTTCCGTAAGGAAGGTGGTATATTGGGTTTCTTTCAAAAGAAATTAGGGAGGGAGTGATACAATGATATTCTTAAAAGAGCATTCAGTTTGTTTGCCAATCGTACCGGGCTCTCCAGCCAATGGGAACACAGCATTCCGATCCACAATAGGCCAAAAAGTGTGAACCGTGAGCAAATTCAAATTTTTATTGGTTCACATGTATCAGTCTAATTTGATGATAATTTCTATAGGTTTGTACTTAATTTCGTACATTGTGTATTTTTGTGCAAGTTGAGGGTAAAATTTTCTCTAACGATCGTTAGCAGGTCATTCTTGAAAGTGTGTAGCGGTTCAAAAAATTATTCCAGCATTTGGGGGCAAGAACGATAAAAAGAATAAAAGAAAAAAAATCTGCTCCAAATATTAAATGATACAAGCTTGCTTTAAGTTTATTAAATTATCTGCAACAAAGTGTCATTACTCCTTTTTTTCGCACGTAATTTATAGAACCAGTGCAAGTTATTTTGGGTACTTGTGGAAAACTTATGTGAGAAGGGGTAGATGTGATGTTTGCAATGTTTTGGAGGGTATTTGTGATATTTCCTGTTATCTAAGCAAACTTTTTTTTTTAATAGGCAATTCGTTAGTTGATGATAATGGCACGAAGAATGATGGAGATGAAGAGAAGGCACTGCCATGTGGGGCCTGGTGGAAGAGACATGCCGTTTGTTTATATAACAATGTGAAGGAGGCTAACACAATTTGGTCGGTGCTTGTAGCTACTGCTCTAATGGGGCTTGTTGTTCTGGGCCAAAGATGGCATAAAGAGAAGTGGCAAATGAATTCTAGATGGAGATTTCATATCAACAATGAGGTGTGTTAATCAGTTTATTTTGAGTGAGGCTATGGTACTATGTATAGCGCGGATTGGTTTGTACTATGGATCAATATCTTTGTTTCAAAGTTCAAATAGTCAATCTGAACCGTTCAACATGATCTCAATATGAAAATGTATTGGCATACTACATTTTACATTTTTTTAGAATTTTTTTTACTATTTTTTTAGATATGTAGAAAATCACTACTTTTGAATGGTCTAGAATTTGATCTACAAGTACATTTGCATATGGGGATCATGTTGAATGGTTCAGATCGACTGTTTGAACTTTGAAAACAGGGATATTGATCCATCATGCGCACCAATCCGCGCTATGCATAGTACCATAGCCTCACTCTTTTATTTTTATTGTTTTTTATTTCATAGCTTTTGCTCTCCTTTATTTTCAATATTCTGCATCAAGTTAAAACCTGTGCTCAGTAAAATATTATACCATGTGAGAAGTGGTGATAAAATTTCTTAAATGTCCTCTTTCCAAACAAGGTCCATAAAATCTTCTTTGTAACTGTATGAGCAACCATTAGTTAGTTGAGTTCACTCTTGTTGTGGTTTTTCTAGTTTTTGGCAATATCATCATACTGCCATGTATTGATATGCGTGGTACTGCTAATTAGGTTGGTTCATATTTTGTGCATAGAGGTTAATAATTGAGTCTCGATTAAGCATCAAAGTATTTCAGTGTTGTACTTTGCTTTGGTTTGGCTTTGAAATGTAATTAGGTTTCTTGTTTGCTGTAGTGGTTTTCTGCATTGGGTTCTTCTTAGCATGAGGAGGGGCCTGGATAAATAAGTGTTATGTAATTTCATTTTATAAAGGGGGCTAATAGTATAAAATTAATGGACAAAACTGAAAATTTTCATTTTATAGGGAGTGCTTAGCATCCCTTTTCCCTCCATCTACCAGAACAAAACTGAAGTGCCCATGAAAATTGAACAAAAAGAATCCTAGAAGATTTAAAAAACATTTCAGTATCTATGTTATTTGTGCAATCTATGTTTTAAATAGAAGAAAAAGGAATTAAGACAAGAAATCATGGAATTTCACGTTTGCTTATTCAAGTGAATAAAAGATATAAAAAATATGTGAAAAAAAATAATATTTGTAAACAGTGTGCATTTCATTTTCCAATGGAGAGTTTCGATCGAATCAAAACATGATTTACTCTCTTTTTTTCATGACAGATGACAAGCAAAATTCTAGGATCGAAGCGGTGAGAGATTTTATTGTTGCAAAAATGGTTGGATTAAAAATTTGGTGCACTACCAGGTGTAATTTAAAAGCAATTTTTCTGTACCTTGAGGGAAGGTGTTGTTTCTCATTACTATTTTTTTTTTTTATATTTGCTGTAGAATTTGTGGTGCTTTTGCTTGAAATATTAACTAAAAGCTGGACTTATTTGAAAGGAAATTTCTTTCTTTGAGTATCCTTTGTTGAATGTACATTTTAATGTAAAAAATCAAGCCATTAAAGGTTGGCTCAAATTTGGTTTTCTTTATTTTTATATTTTTTTTGGTTGGGATTCATTAATCGTTGCAATTTTCAAATTATTTGATAAACAATACATGTATATGAAAATTTCACCCTTTTATTTTTATCTGTATGATATTCATATACTATGGATTTTATTCAATACTTGTGATGTGATTTAAGCAGTGATATAATCCCTGTGATAATTAAATAAGATGATACACTTGTTATCTTAATAATTTCAGTAATATTTTTTGAATCAATTCTATTTGGAAACTTGAAATAATAATTTATGGATGTATGTATTATCGACTATACACAGTTAACCAACAAAATTTATATAATTTGAGATTCGGTTGGTGTTCATCATGAACTGTTAACAAATAAAAAAAAAATATTACTTGTGAAAGTTAATACATGCACTAAAAATCATCATAATATTACGGGCATGATATTAGAGGTGTCAACGGGTACAATAAGGGTTGGTTGGAAACATTTTTGTACCTGTACCCGTACCCGTACTTGTACCTGTTACAAATTGTTCGTATCCGTACCCTTTACAAATTTTCGTACCCGTACCCGTTACAAATTTGATTAAATATTATCATACTATCATATATAAAATAAAAATAATGTTTCTTCTAATTAGTAAAAAGCCTAAAAAACAAAAGGCACCTACTTGCATGTGCACACAAACATACTAAAATGAAAATTGATGGGCTCAATCACCGTATGATTCGCTTTAAGATGTGTCGTTTTAAATTTTGTGTGTATCTGCTTCAACTTTTGTGCTCACAGATCTGAAAGCGGATTGAACAGTCTTGAAGTTTATTGGACTCAAAAGTATTGGACCTACTCTGTTTTCTTATCAAAACTAATAAGTTAAAATACTTTTCCAAAAGATTTCACCTTAAAATTTAATAAAAAGATCCCCTTGATAGTCGCTACCAAGTTTTCAAAAAAAGAATAATAAAAAGACGAAACATAATTTGAATTTGATTGACTCGTTTCAACTTGATTCACATGGAAATAGAGACAGAGAACTTGTACCCTTTTGATGTTGCCATTACAGCTATATATAATTACCTCAAAAGAGAAGACCGTCTCTTTCCCGACATTTTTATTAATATCCTAAGTTAATTACAAATTAATAAATATATCCAGCTCAGATGAGTTTTGTTAAAAATGTCCAAACTAGCCATTAAATGGCCGGTTCTCAATTTTTTTTAGGGAGAGAGAGGGACTGGGAGAGAGAAAGATTCTTAAGATGGGCATAGCATAGTTGGCTAGAAGAAAAAGTCGTATGAAACTCGGATTGAAGTTTGTACTCGGTTTGGCCAAGATCAAACAAATGCATTTGGTTGGATGCGTGTGTTACATCGGTTGCTTGTATCGGTGCATCATCGATATTTTTGTAATGAAACATCGATGTTTTATTAGCCTTAGCATTGACAATTAAGTAGGGTAGTGCTAAAAAAACATCAGTGCATCGCTGATGTTTTTGCAATGAAACATCGATGTTTTATTAGCCTTAGCATTGGCAATTAAGCATGGTAGTACTAAAAAAATATCGGTGCGTCGCTGATGTTTTTGTAATGAAACATCGATGCACTTCTGTCATCGTTAAGCCGTGCATAAAGCATAGTAAAAAGTAAAAAACTTGTATCAAAATTACTGATGATTAGGAATGATAGGAAAACCTGAATCACATTAAACCAACTGGATCAACTTGAACTAGTGAAATTGTTAAAACTTAGTACCTAAAAAACGTAGTTTAGTGTTCGCATGTGGCTAGTGAATTTAATTTGACAATAACCAACATCCTAAAATTGAGTATCTTTCATTTTGTAAGATGCTGAAATCTAACATCTCTCTCCCAGTCTCTCTCCTCAACTGGCTACTATGAAGAGCAAGATGCTGAAATCTAACATTAAAAATTCAATTTTTTTAAATATTTGTTAGATTACTTATTTTGATGTATAATTAGCATATTTATACTAAATTACTTGAAATTATGTTAGTAAAATTTTGTGTATTTCAGTATAATTATTATAATTTTGTATATTTCAGTGTAATTAGCGAAATTAGTATAATTTAGCATAATTTAACGTCATTTAGTGTAATTTAGCGTAATTTAACATAAATTCAAGTAATTTAGCATATTTTAGTATAAATATGCTAATTATATATTAAAAGAAGTAAACTAACAAATATTTAGAAAAAATTTGAATTTTTAATGTTAGATTTTAGCATCTTGCTCTTCATAGTCTCTAAAAAAAATTTGGGAACAGGCCATTAAATGGCCAGTTTTGAATTAAAATGGGAACCGGCCATTAAATGGCCGGTTTGGACATTTTTAACAAAACTCACCTGAGCTGGGTATATTTATTAATTTGTAATTAACTTTGGATATTAATAAAAATATCGGGCCTCTTTCATATCACCGCTTTTGATGTTGCATTAAAGTGCATTTAGTAAAAAAAGATTATCCGTCACACATATACAATGAATAATCACGCACTTACTTTCCTCCTACATGCACTTTTTATTTCATTTCACAATTTTCACTCCTGTCTCACTAACTAGTTCAACTACTATAAATATCAAATGAGAAAAAATAATTGCTTGTAAGTTTAAACAAGCATTCTAACTAAAATAATTTAAATAATATTGAATCCCCTGTGAATTTAAATCATATAATATTTAGATATTAGATATCAGAGAAAATCAATTATCCATATGTTTGACCCTAAAAAGTTGGCATTTAGAAATAAATAAGTAGAGGCTAAAAAAATAGAAGAAGTGGAGTTGACCATTGATGACTAAAATGGAGAAGATTGAATAAATATGTTTAATCACAAAATTGATAAAAAATGCTCACAGCTTTGAATTGAGCTGCTCATGATTCAGAACAATAAAATAAAATAGATTGGGTTCGGGCTAAATCAAATTTAACAAAGTAATAAGTTAAAGGCCCAAGTCAAATTGAAGTAAAAGAAATTGAATTGAGCCGAATCTAATATGGGGTTTGCCAAAATAAAATGAAGTATCTGGGCCGAGCTAGCTGAAGGAATGAGAGTCGCTTTCATCACAACGGACAGCAGCTCCCGCACTCATTTGCATCCCTAAACCCGGTTTAAGACCTTTAATTGATTTGAGTATGGTTCACAAAGTGCCAAGTCCATATGATTCAAAGGGATCTTTCTCCTCCAACGATTCAGCAGAAAACAACAAAATAAAGGACAGTAGCTGGCGCTTGAAGGATGCTAGCTGCCTCCCTGCGCTTCAAACTCAAGCCGTCCGATCAAACAATAAATGGATGTCTCAGATCACATCAGCACACCAATCCAGCCCTTGCACAAACCCTAATTCAAAGGCTATTTAAAGACCCCAAGCTGAAGAGAAAACACACAATTACAACCCGAAAAGCTTACAAAAACTCTGCTGAAATCATACCACATCTCCAACACACCATAACCCAAGCAATAGAGTATATACTCTGCTAAAACCTCTACACAAAAACACCTTGCAACTCAAACACACCACGATAGCTTCATAGCTGAACCCCAATCCAAATCCTTGCTACTTCTTCACCTCAAATCCAAATAGAAAATAGGTAGGAATTAGCCAAAATTCAGCAATATAGAATGCCTTAATAGCCCACTGATTGTAAAGATATCATAAATCAATAAAAGTTCTTACTTGGATATTAAATTCGAGTCTCTTTTCTTTACTTTTTTTCTATCTGGTTCTTTGAGACACGGAGTAGGTCTGATGCCCATCGGACCTACTTTAGGTTCAACGAGCATGATGATCGTCCGATCTAATTTAAGATTGTGCGCACGAAAATTGAAACATACACACACAGAGTTTAAAGCGTTCCGCATGAATCTTAAAGCAAATCAATGGTGATTAAATCCATCGAACCAAAGTAGGTCCGATGCCCATCGGACCTACTCTCAAGTGGGTTCTTTGTTCTCTTTGCTTATTGTATTATCATTCCTTGCTTCTTTTGCATCTGTCTCCATCTCTAGATTGCCTTTTTGTTGATTTTGCTCCTTGATGACATTATAAACACACTACTTTCAGTTTTTGGCATTGCTCATTAGCAAATTTACTGACAAGTCGAAACATGGAGGGATTGCCATCATGGCGAGCCACTGACACGGTAGCAACATGTCTTGAATATGCTGACAGAATGCAAAACAGAATAACAATTGTATACACAAGAAGAGAGGCGCTACACCAACCACATCTCCTTGCAAACTGGGCTAGAAAACATAAAAGAGGTTTCCAATCGTACCAGGATCGGTACATACAGACAACAATACATCTGGAAGAGAACATTGACACCAATTACTTCATTATGCAAATCCCAGGAGGCGCAGCAAATGAAGACAACAGAAATGAGATAGAGCAGAGGAGACTTTTATTAGTTATCTTACTTTTGGATGTAATGAGCATGAACGGGCAGAATACAAGCCTTGTAATAGACTTTTATTTAGTTAATGATAGAAACCTACGGCCTACGGGTCATTTAAAAAAAAAAAAAAAAAAAAAAAAAACTCAATAATCAACATTGTTGATGGATGTGCCGTCCAGTTTTCATTTTCCGAATAATTCATAAAAACGTTTTATTCACGAATAATTTGTAAAAAAATATTTTATTCGCGAATAATTCTTAAAATATGCTTTTTCACGTTTTATTTGTTGTTTGATTCGAAAACATCAAAAAAAATATTTTATTCGCGAATAAAACGCGAATATGGTGACTATGATTGTCACTATGGTGGGAATCCTGGTTTGTGAAAATTCATGGAAGACTGGGTTACACAGATGGCTACACCAAGATTGGTACAGTGGAACAAAGAGGCTCCATTTTGCGAAACATCATCATTATGGATGTGCCGTCCAGTTTTCATTTTCCTCGGCGAGATTTCTCTGTGTACATTTCTTACGAGAGATTAGTGTAGCGAGTCCATTTCTTAATAATTACTCTTCTTTAGTTAAGTAGAAAAAAAATAAATAAGATGACAGAGTCCTTATTTTCGTAGGTATCTTGAAAATAGTTTAACTTAATAATTTTAATAATATTTTTCGAAACAATTAGGATAAACTTTAAAAATTTGAAATAATAAATGTATGGAAATATTATACACATTGTATGCGTAGAGCACAAACTTCACGTAGACATTGTTTGCGTGCATCGTATTATTAGAATTTTTCAGAAATCAATAGTGAGGTTAAAATTTAAAAATAATAAGATGGTATATAAAAAAATTTCGGCTCCATATTTTTGTTATAAATGTTTTACGGACCAATTATTTGAATCAAAATTAATAGTTAATTTCTGAAATAAAATATGAATTAAACAACATGCTATATTGTACCGCATATTAAGGGTCAATAGTGGGTGATCTATATAGGAAGTCCATTTCTCCACTCTCTCCATGTTTTTGAGGTTATTTTGGGAAGATGCAATTTTAGGAAACTGATCTAGAGATTATTTGAGGTTATTTTGGGGAGGTCAATTTGGGTCCGATGTCTATTGGACTCAAAGTGAGTTTGATGAGTTTAATGACCATCCGATCTGCTTTAAGATTCGCGTCCGCAACTTTCACATTTGCTTTAAAATTTGTGCGCACGAATGTTAAAGCAGATAGGACCCAAGCTGCTCTCTATTTTGGGAAGTGCTTGAGCTGCGCTGCTTCATCAAATCAGTGGTAATTTCTATTTTCAATGTAATTTTTACACACATATTTTAGTTCAATTAGAGATTGATTAAGATATAATTGAAACTCTAGATCTTACTCGAATTTCCAACATATTCAACTCTTTGAATTATTATGTTCATATGATATTTTAACTAAAATAGTCGTTGCATTTCACACAATCATGTTTAAAAAATAAAAAATTATAATAAATAGGAATAAATTTTCAATTTTCAATTTTTATTATTATTTAGGAGTTAATTTGAAAGCTAATTGAGTCCCTCATAGTATCTTTCTTGAATGCCATTCACAATTTTATCTTTATTTTTATTTGATTTTCAAATAAAATATTAATTATGATTTTACGAATCATTGAATAATTCTTCATTCTTAATTATGTCATAAACCGTTCAAAATTTGTGGGATATGCAGCCTCTTTTGTAAGCTGCTTCTTAATTATGCAAATGTTAAGATATACTCTATTAATTTGAGTTATAATAAATTGACAATTAGTTAATCTGACAATTTAAAAAAAAAAACAATGTTATATAAAAAAAATATAAATATAAATAATGGTTAGCCTTATAAATCAATTTTGTTTTATATTTTACACTATTTTAATGTCATTTGATATTCTATTACAAATCATCAGATATAAACTCCTACAAATTTCAAATTGTTTGATGAACAACAATTTTTTTTGAATTTTCTCATTTTATAGATTATGTCTTAATTGTCAGGTTATGAAATTTAAATTTATCTCCCACTATTATCAAAAGACTTGAGAGAGTAGGTCCGATGGGTTGAATCACCCTGCGTTTTGCTTTAAGATACGTGTGTTCTGCTTTAAAATTTGTGCGTGTCTGCTTCAACTTTCGTGCGCACAAATCTGAAAACGAATTGGACGATTTTGAAACCCATCGAACCTACTCCGTTCTCTTATGAAAACTAGTAAGTTAAAATACTTTTTCAATAGATTCCACCTTAAAATTTAATAAAAAGATGAAACATAATTTGATACTGATTGACTCGTTTCAACTTGAGTCACATAGAAAGAGACACAGAAAACTTGTACCCTTTGATGTTGCCATTACAGCTGCTATATAATTACCTCACAAGAGAAGACCGCCTCTTTCATATCACCGTTTTTAATTTATACCCAGAAAAATTCTAAAAATAGAGAACAAAAGCAAAAGAAAGAGATCAGATCAGATCGTTTCCAGCGAGAGATCGGATCCCTCCTGTGTTATACCTTGTAATATCTGGACCTAATTTTATTCTTTTGGTAAAAAAACAATGTACTAATTGAAAAAATTTCAGATTTCTTCCAACCTTTTTGTTATTTTTCTTTTGATGCATCTAACTTTAGATTGGGGGTTTGTAGAGGTCAATTTTCATATTCTTAGTTCAATTGGGATGGAAATTTGGCGTAAATGGTTCCGATTAAAAGATTTTTGGATTTTTTTGTCAGACCAACTATTTTATAGGTGCATTTGTTTCGGATTGAAACCAAAATTTAGATCTGCTAAATAATAAAAAATATTTGGTTTTCTCATCTGATTTGATTTTTTTTTTTTGAAACGATTGAATCTCCTCTAGATGACTTTGTTTTCTGGTTGTGTTCTCCACAATTCCAGTGCAGGAGTAGCCGCGCGAATTGTGGATCATTGATTGATTGATTGATTGATTAAGCTTTAGAGGTTTGTGTACCAGTTGAGATTTCTAGGAAATTGGATTCTTTGCATGCTTTAGAAGAATTTATTTGCCAGAAGAAAGGATTCCAGATAATTTGTTGAATCAGATATAAACACTTTCGGTAGATTTCAAAAGGGATTAACACTAACTTGGATTTCCAAGCTTCCAAAGCTTCTTTTCTGGTAAGTGATGTCAATTTTCTCTTTTTTTCTTATTTATTGGGTACAACTAGGAACCAAAAAAAAAAAAAAAAAAACCCAAAACTTAAAAAGATTGATTGTTGCGAAAAAACAGTTCTAGTTGATCAAGATGACAACAGAATCGAAAAAACAATTACTCGGCACAAAGGAATCGGCCGATCTAGCAACCTTACACAAGGAATGGGACGATGCGCGGTGCCCCATTTGCATGGACCACCCGCACAACACTGTCCTCCTCATTTGCAGCTCCCGAGACAAGGGATGCTGTTGCTATGTCTGTGACACTAGTTATCGCCACTCCAACTGTCTTGACCGCTTTAAGAAGCTCTTTAAAGAAAATGACGATGATGCTCCTGAAAAATCATTGAAGTGCCCCATGTGTCGAGGTGACGTTTTGGGAATGATGGTGGTAGAAGAGGCGAGGTTGTATCTTGATGAGAAAGTACGGTCATGTTCCCGGGAGGAATGTGCGTTTATCGGGAATTATAGAGAGTTGAGGAGGCATGCGAGGCGGGCCCACCCGCTCACTAGACCTGGTGCGGTGGACCCGTTGAGGCAACGTGCCTGGCGTAGGATTGAGCGTAGGCAGGAGTATGGTGACGTTCTAAGTGCAATTAGATCGGCCATGCCGGGTGCTATTGTGTTTGGGGATTATGTGATTGAAACGGGGGTTGATGATTCTAGGGTTTCAAGGGGACGGGAAAGAGATGGGCGGGATAATGACGGGCAGGGTCAGTGGTGGGCCCCATACATGTTGTTCAGCATGACGCGGAGCCCGGGAAGGGGGTTGGAGGAGGCAAGGAGATTGCCACCGGCAAGAGAAGAAGAGGACAACTCCACAAGGAGGAGGAGACGGCGATTTGTCAGATCAAGGTCTGAAGAGGAGAATTCATGATAGCGTGTTTAGTGCTATGGTAAATTTGTTATTTTTCTCTTAATTTGCAAATTTTTGTTGTGTATATACTTCAAAACCTTCCTGATGCCACATTAGAATGATAAATGTGTAGATATTCCTTTTCATTTTTGAAAATGCCCAAATTATATTCTCTCTCAACTCTTCATTATTCATGAAAAATTAACTTGTTTATGTTTTCTTTGGTTACAAAATTATACAAACTGACTGATTTTGGTGTGTTACCCTGTTAAATGTTACTGTCATAGCTCAAGCATTGGTATTGACTTTGGAATGGTTACATGCTGGAGCCCACTAGTCAGGGACAGATCAAGTATCAGACTTTAAGATTTGCACTGGTAGAAGCTTTTCTGTTCCTCTCTTAGATTCAGTCGCTGTCGGGTTTAACCTTGCATTTATTTATAAAACTAAGTAATGTAATTATGATTAGATGTGATTATTGGGTGGATATTAATCAACCGATTGTGATTATCCTTTTTTATACTATTCTTACCTAGTTTTATCTTCTTTTAAGCATGTCTTCTTTGTATATAAGTGACCAATTACTGACCCGGTACAGTAATACCGGTACGGTTTTCATATTTAGTGAGTCCATTAATTTATACTTGAGAAACGTTCAAGTAATGCAAAGGTATTGCTAGAGTTCTAGACTTGTAAGCAAGCATTACCATTAGAAATTACATTTGATTTAATTAATCAAGTCAACTAAACAGGTTGGCCTTATCTATTATTAGGAACTTGATTAAGCGTGCACATATTATAATAAACTCACCAGTTGGCCTTATCTATTATTTTTCTTTGATTAAAATTTATTATTTTCACATAAGTGTTTGTTTTAGCCCACTATTAACTTTTACATGCGTCAGGATAACAGAAAAGATGTCACAAATTCAACTAGCATTGCCTAAAAACAGTAATTACTTGTACTAGCGCAAAATGTTCTTTTTACTGTGCATTTGTGTTTTGTTTGCCTCAAGCAAAGAACTGTTTGAAGGCTTTGCCGCTTGAGTCCGAATCTGTTGTAATCCGAGACCAGTGATCATGAAATCTCTGCAATCTGAATCCAGCCGTCGAACTGTTTCTAGATGCGTGCACGGAAAAATCAGATGTTTCAACAGTGGCGGAACCAGAAATGATCGGTAGGGGGGCCAGTTTTTGTGGCCAATAGGCGGTTGATAAATCCAAGAGTGTCCGACAGAGAGGGTGCCAGTTTTTTTTATTAAAGAGGGGGTGCGGAGAGGAAGACAGAGGGGGTGCCAGTTTTTTTTTTTTTATTAAAGGGCTCTATATTTTTCTGGGCCAAGGGGGGGCCAGGGCCCAGGCTGGCCCAGGCCTTGGTTCCGCCACTGTGTTTCGAGATGCATTCTCGAAAAATTGGATGGCTAGATTTGAGATTGCAGGGATTTCAAGATACTGTTTACTGGATTCGGAATTGTAGCAAATTTATTTTCTTGCCGCTTTGGTCCTACCTATGTATAGCACAAATTGATCCGTACTACATGTTGTGAATTGTTTAACATGATTTAGAAATGTAAATGTGCTTGTATACTAAATTTTACATTTTTAAAATTTTGCTATTTTTTTAGATAGGTCAAAAATTACTTTTTGAATGGTCTAAAATATTGAGAAAAAGTGAGTTTCTACATGTCTAAAAAAAATATAAAATTTGATCTACAAGTGTATTTTCATATGGAAATCATTTTGAAAAATTCACATCTATTATATATTGATCAACTATGCGCTATGTTACTATAGCCTCACTCTTATTCCAATTAATTATTTCTACTCTTCAAATTTCAGAAAATCTGATTTTGAGAGGTGATGATTTTTACACAACTATATTTTTTATTAACACAACAGTTTCAAAATTTTCTAGTATATAGATAACTTTATCCCTACTTTATTGTTGTTATAACTTGCCTTATTTGATTATGTAATTAACACTTTCTTTATTTTAATAATTATGATTCACTTTATTTTCAAAATCAAAACATCCCTCTAGATACATTTCTTTCCTAAAAAAACAGAACACAAAAATTAAAACTCATAATTAACAAGATTAAAAATCAATTTACCAATCAACAAAAAAAACTTATAATTAAATTAATAAATAATACTTAAGTATTTAGTTAAATTATAAAATTTACAATTAACAAAATATACTGCCAAAATATTTATCAATTAATTGAGTAACATAATTAAAAGTAGGAAGTAATTACATCTAAAAAAAAGAAAATAATATAAGTGATAACTCGGGCATATCATTTCAAAATTTGGCTGGGTATTTTTTCTTTTCACTTTATAGTATACAATTAGAAGATAACAGAAATGAAGAATAACAAATTTAGAAGTTTATATTTAAGAAACTTGTTAATTAAAAAATGTAACAAATGATAGCTTGATTGAGAAATAAATGAGGGATAAAGTTGTCTATTTGTGAAAATATTTAAATCTTGTTGTGTTAATAATACTTTTTGTGGTGTGAATATCAGTACCCGATTTTGAAGTCTATTAGCAAGACTTGAAATTTTTCTATATTGCAATGTGAATTATATATGATACCTAATATTACATCCTGTATCTTCTTTCCACCACTTCCAAAAAGAGGCATTGTTTGCTACTATTTAGATCCATTTACGGCACAAATGTGTTAAAGATTTCCAATTTCAATGAAATAAATGAGAAATCATTGCAACAATCTGAAAATACTGCAATTGAATATAAATTTGATGCGATCCTGTGATGTTATCCATTAATCCTATTTTACTTTTATATTATTTCCATTAATAAAAATTCTGAGAGTAGAGCACCACCAGGCCAATCATACTGGTAATTGACTGACAATTTCTAAACTTCTATATCTTTGGGTTTCTTGGAATATATTTATGATTTCAGGATAACAGATCCAGAATTCAGCAATTAAACATAAAAAAAAGAGCAACCATTTTTTCAGAAAAAGACAAGTGATTAAAGGTTCAATATTTATGCATGTTTAATTGTTTATTCAAAGTTTTGGTAACAAAATTGAGAACTTAAATCTTTAGCATAAAAAAATCAAGAAAATTGTTCATGAATCTCTTTATTGTTTTATATCTAATCATACCTTGCTTAATCAAGCCTTTCTTTCATGAAAGACAAGGATGCAATCGGTACAATATAGGAACCTGATAGTATTTAATTTGCCTAACTGAGGCTTCAAATAACAGCAAATAGAAATACAAAATCAATTCAATTCAATTCAATTCACCAAAAAATTTACACTACAGAACTGTTTACACTAAAGAATGTTTTGTGAAAGAAATAACATTACAGTACAACAAAACCTCCACAAAGATCTCAGACAAAGTGTTTGTTTAAAAGATCTTTGAGGAGGAATTCAAACCAAAGGTTGAGTACATAGCAAAAAAAATTCATTCTAACCGATCATCAAAACACCATTTTGGCCTAATTAATTTCCTTGATTTATTCCTAGGATCATTATTAAGGTAAATAATATCAAAGAAGAAGAAGCATTATATCAACTCTGCCATACCTCTAAACACATCTCACCTTTCCTCGCTAAAATCATCCGATTTCCACCAAATGCCAAGTGAGTAATTTTCTTCTTCTCTTCACCTTCTTTCCATCTACCCATGAAATTTCTCTTCATTACCCTCTCCTCGCCTTCGGCCATGGCTGCCTCCGACCACATCTCCACCTCACCTTCTCTGGACACAAACACATTCTTCTCATAACACTCTATTTTACAACCCAATCCCTCCTTTTTCTTCATATCACCAGATCTTCTCCCCCCCTCTCCAATAAAAACCCAATTATCAAAAGATTGTATCTTTCTCAAATCAGACATGTACACATCGCCTGAACTGACTCCAATTTTGAAAACGGATAATAACGAATCTGAAACAGCAACATCAGCGAAACAATCAGAATTTTTCTCTTGGATCTCATATGCTAATCTATTTGATCTGGTATCGAAAAATTTAACATAGCCTGAAAACCCAGCAGGTCCTGCATGTGATCCAGCTGCCATTAACAGACCCAAATTGTTAATCCAGCTCAACTTTGTAGAAGGTATGGCAGTATCAATCTCTGCTGCAAAAATTTCCTTCCTCCCAATCTCTAAAACCGGCTCAAATTTCTCCAAATCAAATGCAAGAATTGCACTTGAGTTGCGTCGGCATGATTCAAAGCTGGAGAAGAGGAGATTTGGAGAATACCCAATTGCCAAAACAGTGGAAGAATTCTCTTGAGAAGGGTGTGGGGACCAATGAAGAACCTTGGCAGGAGAAGTTTCTAGAAGGTTAACAAGGTGAAGTCCAGGAAAATCCTTTGCACCGGCTGCGGCAAGAGAGGGAGACAAGGGGAGAATTGTATCGATGAAGGGAAGAGGAGTAAGAACAGTTGATTTGTGAAGGAGAGAAGGGGTAAAGGTGGTGACTTTACAGCCACGTGCAACAGA
This sequence comes from Carex parvula, assembly GCA_025461045.1. NCBI lineage: Eukaryota > Viridiplantae > Streptophyta > Magnoliopsida > Poales > Cyperaceae > Carex > Carex parvula. Next base: position 2,430,655 of record JAJGRW010000832.1, read on the forward strand.
GAGAACAGAACTGGAGGGGGAAATAGAGACAGAGGAGATGTGTTCTCGACCGTTGAGGGGGAGTGAGAGAGATGGGGATAGCGAAAAGGGGTTGAAATGGAGAGGAAGGGAGAGTTTCAACAGGAGAGGAGGGGGAAAGGAGAAGAATTCAGCCTCGGCGAGGAGGGAAGGGAGGAGAGAAGAGGGAGGAGGGAAACCGGAGCGGAGGAAGGAAAGGAGGTGAGAGAAGAGGTCGGGGTCACGGTCGAAGAAAGGAGGAGGAGAGGAAGGGGAGGGGAGGGGAAGGGAAGCGAGAGGAGAGGTGGGCCCAGTGGCAGAGAGAGTTCGTTGAGTTGTGTGGAAGAGAGTACCTCCTATGTTGAGCGTTATTATGGGGTTGTTTGACATCGGAGGGGAGGGGAGGGGAGGGGAGGGGGGAGGTACGATCGGAGAAGATATGGATCAACAAGAACTCAACTTGGTACTTGGACTCTTGGAGTCATAGGAGGCGGAGGAATGGGGATTTTTTGTGGCAAAAGAAACGGTGCGACCGTGTGGACCCTTGTTTATCATTTTATTCAAAGCTTGCGCATACGAATCCGAGCGCATACGGATCCGACTCTGTTATTATTTGAGAAAAGCAGAATTCTGATTTTTCGATCCCAATTATTTAAATTTTTTCTTCACGTATTTCGAAAAAGAAATTTTTTCATGTACAAATCTCAACAAATTTAAATAGTTGAGATCGAAAAAGCAAGACCCAGCAGAGTCGGATCCTGCGCATACCTTATTGGTATTTTTAAACAGATAAATCAAAAAAATCTTTAATGCATGACCTTTACATGCGCATATATGTATTTGCATAAAAACTAAATGGCTACATAAAATATTATGCCTAAATTTTTTCTAATTTTGCTTAAGAGTATATTGTGTGTGTATTTTGATGTTTTGTGTAAATAATGAACAAATGTATCTAATATTATTGCCTAAAGTTTTTCTAAATTGCATTTGCATTGAATTGTATGTATGTCGATTAATGTTATTAATCAAATTTGACAAAATTTATGATACTAAGATCATCAAAAGTGATTTAATAATTTCCAAAATATGTTCTTTATGAAATTTGTGGTGGCCAAAGATAGGATCCATATCCTCGATGGTACCGTAAAAGATTCCCTTTACAATTAGCTATTTACGGTTTGAGATTAACTCTCAGTCGGTTTGGGATTCGGGCTGACTGAGGGGCAGTATTATTGGGCTTTGAGATTCGTGCCAAGTTAAAAAGAACGGTCCGGTAAAAGATTCCCTGTTACGGTACTGCACTGGATGTGAATTCGCCAAAGATAGGCGATGAGAGTGGCTATAAAAGCCACATCTCTTTTGCATTTTGAAATACTTTATTTTTGAAATTAGGAATTTAAAACTATTACCCTTTTATTAAAGAAATTTTGACTTGTACAGTTCGATATCTACTCTTATCGCGCCACTGACCGCACATACCAGTATACAAAGAATTCATATCACCTGAGTTAACTCAAATTTTCAGTTTTAGATCTGGACCGTCCGATCTGCTTTTGCACGAATATTAAAGAAGACCCGTGCATTCCATCACTGGGCCAAATTGGCCCGGATTCTGATCGGACGGTTCGGATATAACCTCAAAATTTGAGTTACTTCAGATGATCCTGATTTGACTACAAAATCCAACCCGTCTCTCCCGTCAGAAAGGGGGAAGAGAAAGAGAGAGACATCTAATGGCAAGCGGCCACCTATATGCGCTCGACTTTGATGGCGTTCTCTGTGACAGCTGCGGAGAGAGCTCGCTCTCCGCTCTCAAGGTCTCTCTCTCTCTCTCTCTCTCTCTCTGGGTTGTTCTACAGTTCTACTTCATTAAAATATTTCCATAAATCCTCCTACTAAATAGATAGAAAATCACTATTTCGAATGGTTCAAAATCTTTAAATAAGGTGATTTTCTACCTATCTAAAAAAATAATAAAAAAAATTCAAAAAGAATGTAAAATTTGGTTCCAGTATATATTTATATGGAGATCATGTTGAGCGGTTCGAACTTTGTAAATAGAAATATTGATCCATATCATGAACCAATCCACACTATGCAAAGTACCCTAGCCTCACTCATTCTGATTTATCTTTTTTTTTTTTTTTTTGTAAATTTGCGTGAACTAGGCAGCCAAAATAAGATGGCCTTTTATTTTCAGTGAAGTTGACCCTGTCACGGAAGAGTGGATAATTGATCAAATGCACATTGTAAGCTCCTTACTGGCGCTTTTCAATAGAACTTGTTTAAATTCTGGTATATTTCTAATTTGCCTATTTTCCCTCTCCTAACAGCTCCGGCCGGTGGTCGAAACGGGTTATGAAAATCTCTTGCTTGTTAGATTGCTGGTTGAGCTCAAGATGCCATCTGTCAGAAAATCTTCGGTGTAGTTTTCTCAATAGTTTTCTCTTTATAATTTATTTTTTCTCATATTTTCATTTTTTACTCCTTTAATTTTAGTTCTATTCCACAATTCAGGGTACTTTGGCTAAGTTTAGTGTTAACCGGGTTTGGTTTAAAAATTGCTCAGTTTGACACTATAGAAAAGCTAACTTCAAGTCATAGAAGTTTCTAGAGACTATATGTCCTTAACCTCTCTTATACCAGTAACAGTTTCTGTTTATATATCAAATGGGATAAATTTGAAATTTCCTGTTTATTGAGGTATTAGTCACACAATCTGCGGAACTCATTCTAATTGGACCTAAGCCGACTGTACCTGAACCATTTGAAATTTGAAAAACCTAAAACAAAAGGTTGACTTTTGACTTGAATAATTCAACCGCTGAATTTTTTTTCAGCTGTCCTGGTATAAATCGAAATTTTCTGAGATTGATGGTATGGATGGAATTTTCTTTTTTATTTATTTATGCTACCGATGAAAAAATCGGCTAAATCTGAGATAACCTGATCCCAAAAAAATGAGCAAACAATGACCTAAACCGAGCATGACCCAAGGGTAGCTAGGATGTGACCTGAATTGAACCTGAACTCTGGTTTAGACACTTTTGAATTAAATAGTGTTTTTTTTTTTAATTTGAACTCTCAAAGGTTGCAGAAGGGCTCACTGTTGAAACAATACTAGAGAGCTGGCTGAAATTAAAACCGACAATTATGTCAGAATGGAATGAAGATAAAGATTCACTTGTTGATTTATTTGGGAGAGTGAGAGATGAATGGATGGATAATGATTTGCCGAGTTGGATTGGGGCAAACAGGTACTACTTGAAACATGAAATTTTTCATCTATAGTTTGTACTATCCAAATATCAAACCGTCCTGTATAGTGTATACCCAACAAATCATGAACGTGATCTGTGGATTTTTTTTAGAAATTAAAAAAGAAATTAATTTCGGGAAATCGAATGATTTTATTTTTTTCTTTGAAAAATAGTGCACATTTCTAGGACCAGTGTTTTTCAGATGTTAAACCCCATCTTGACCACAGATACCGAAAATTGCTGGTTCCATCTATTTTTCGAAGAAAATAACGATTAATCCCTTTTCCGAAGATTTGATTTTTTAATTTCTAAAAAAAAATCATATCTACACATACTCACTGCTCCATTTGCTTGAAGATGCCATCCTTACAGCCTTTCTCTTACATAGATGAGGAAGAATCATAGAAGATATGCTTGATATATCTGAAAGTAATCAGAGAGGAGTGTTAATAAATGCTTACCATAAATCAAGGAGTCAGATGACATATTTTCAAATTCTAATATTGTACGAGTATACATGATATATGAATAATTTTGTAGGGGCATGCATATATTATAGTTTTTAAATATATTCATGGCTACTGTACCGAGAGAATTATGTCATTTTCTAAAGTGTATGAAGATTATTATATTGGGAGTGCAGTATTACTATTTTCTCAGTACTGAACACTGGTACGATTGGATCTTTTCTTAATATTTCTAAGTTTTGTGGTTTCATGCTTTCTTTGCTAATTTGTATAATCATTTATCATTTATAGAGCAAAAACCTAGTTTATTATAAATTAACAAAGATATGATGGCGTTTTTGCAGATTCTATCCAGGGGTTGCTGATGCTTTGAGATTTTCAAGCTCTGAAGTTTACATTGTTACAACAAAGCAGGTATATTACCAATCTGGATCAAATTATATGGGAGTTCAATGACCTGAAACCAAACTAAACTGTAAATTGAATGAACCTGGCTTAGTATCAGAGTGAATTTTAAACCCTAACTAGAAATTAGATTCACGTGAACTGAATTAGACCCATTAGAACATAATATAACCTTAAGTAACCTGAAAGACTAACTCTAAGCACAATTATGATGCTTGGAACAATAACACAAGCGAATCCCTTTTTGACATTTAAAAAAAGGTTTGTGCAAAGTGTGGCCTACGAGTTAACATAAAGGTTGTTCCAATGACTGCTATAGTAAAGTCGGTGCTTCAGCCCCTGTAGCTTACTTAGACCCTTCTAATAATTTGTTTCTTTACTATTTACAGAGCAGGTTTGCTGAAGCACTTTTGCGAGAACTGGCAGGAATCAATATTCCTTCTGAAAAAATTTATGGTCTTGGCACAGGGTTAGTGTCCAACTCATATAGTCATATTCACTCGTATGTTTCGAATGTAATATTTTATATGATGCTTTTTTTTTTGCGCTTTGTCAGACCAAAAGTTGAGGTACTAAAGAAGCTCCAAGCAATGCCTCAACACATTGGGATGACACTTCAGTAAGTTTATCATGCAACTCCTTATAAAGTATTAGATACTGTGCATGATTTAGTTCTCTTTTGGAACCTAACTGGAACTCTTTTATTTGCCTTCATAGCTTTGTGGAAGATAGGTTGGCAACACTTAAGAATGTGATCAAAGAACCAGCACTAAATCAGTGGAACTTATACCTAGGTACATTCTTTCCCCTTGTTTATTACTTTGGAAATTATTCCACATACATAAATTGTGATCATTGAGTTTTAGCTGAGCCAAGGTTTTGATTGAAACAGGAACATGGGGTTACAACACCGAAAAAGAGCGAAAGGAAGCACGAGAAATATCAAGGATACAACTTGTTGACATCTCTCAATTTAGCAAAAATTTGAAATAATTACTTTCTGCATTGATGATGCATTCATACAACTTCAGAGAATTAATTATAGTTTCAAAAGATTTGTAAGCAATCATAATCAATGTGAATTATGTGATTCATATGTCTATGCAATAAAAAAGGTGGTATTTTTACCACTTGTTTCATTCAAACAAAAATAATTGTTTACACTGTTCAATTATGAAAATTAAGAAGCCAAATCATTACCATTCCTAACTCTAAAACCCTAAAATTCTTTGTCTACCATTTAGCCTCAGTAATAAAAAAGATTTCATCTCATTATAATTCATCTAAAACATCCAAATATATTGTCTTCTAATTAATATTTTAAATATCATATTCGTTCTCTTTAAATCATAAATCTCTCACATAAATCTTCTTTTGTTAAATGTAACCTCACAAGTCACATCCAAATATTACCTATTCACTCTCATGTTAAATCAAAGAAAAAATTATTGTCTTCATGCTGCTAAATATAAAATCTCCCATTAATTCTAAGAAGAAGCTAGATTCAATTATTTGCACATTTTCCTCTAATAATTATCTTTTACCTCCAATGAGGGTGATGGTGTGGGGCTACTGGTGGTGGTATTATATATAATAAGAGCAAAGTTTTGAATTCATTTAGTACAAGATTAAGCGGTCAAAAAAATTATGAAAAATTAAAACATAAAACAACTTATAAAATAACTTATAAAATATTCATTTTTTTTACTGCTTGACTTTGTACTAAATGAATTCAGAACTTTCAAAAAAAAATTATGTACATGCATCACTCATGAAGTAGATGGATTTCAACAGTCTGGATTCGTCATTTAAAACTAATCTAATAGACTTTTGGAGTTGTGTTCATCAAACTCTATTGGTGAGCACATCACACCCTAGCTCTATATTATTATAATAGTACAATCATATTGTCTTCTATTATTATTATTATTATTATTATTGGAGTAATAGTAATTGTTTCATTACCATAATAATAGTTTTTAAAAAAAATACTATAGCAACAATTTTTGTTACTATTACTTATATTCATAAAATTATATTATTGTTATTTTGTTTTATTACTATGTATTGTTATTATTTATTATTTGACTACTATTTTTAGTTCATTTATAATGCGGCATGAACATTGATGTGATATGCTACTTTTGATGAAAATATCATTTTTTTAATGAACATTAATAGTTGTACCAATTCAGTATACATTCAAATTTTTAAGAACTAAAGTGACATTTTTGAAAATTTAAGGACCAGATATATAAATAAATGATATTTTCATGAGAAGATGTTATCAACCTTCTTCTGCAAATTTTTTCGACTACTAGAGGATCTTTGATCTATCTAAAAACTGGACCCTCAGGCATCTCCAACTCAGCGATCCGTAAAAAATTAAAAACAGCTGTAAAGCACTATTTAAAAATTAAGTTCCTTTTAGTTTCTTAACCCCTCCATTTCAGAAATTGAGTCAGAGCCAATAGGAAAGATAACAAAGGAGTCAGAGCCAATAGAAAAGAAAGAGAGTACAACCCAACAATTATAAGCAAATCGTTTGCTTTATAAGCAAATTTGTTTTTTTTTAAAATTGACCTACAACCCAACAATTATATTAACAATTGACACATCAGATTAGCAATTAAAAGAAATTACCATTGTAGATGCTCTCAGTTTCAATACACCATAAATTTCCTGCTCCTAAAACTGGACCCTCAGATCACGCAGAGATTTGCGCTCTGATGAAGCGCTGATCTGATGAAGCACTCTGATGAAGGGCTTCCGTTATTTTTTTTTTTTTGGTCTCCGTCTGTAGGCCCATCTCCGCTCGAATTAAGTTATGGTTTTTGTCAGTGCTATTTAATTAGAGAAAAGGTATTAATCCCCTCTTATCAATCTCCGGAAAATCCCCGGATGTTTTGGATAAGCTTTTAACTGTCTTTTAACGGTCGGTCCAACATCAAAAATCCCATTCTCATTTCTCTCTGATTCAGTCGCGACTCCCCGGCCCATTCTCATTTCTCTATCTATTTCTCTCATTCTCTCGCGCGGCCGCGGCACCCCAAATCCTCTCGCGTCGTCGCACAGTGCCTCAAATCCGATCCGCGATGGCCGCGACGGCAGCGACGGCAGAGACGGCCGCGACGGCAGCGACGACAGCGACGGCGACGGCAGCGACGGCGACGGCAGCGACGGCGACGCGCGACGCGCGACGGTGAAGAAAAAGAAAGTTACCTGTCGACGGTAGCGACGGCGACGAAGTACTGGACCACTTCAACGACGAAGAAGACAGCGGTGGTGTCACGCTACAGGTTTTGATTTCAGACCTCAATTTTCTTGAATATCGAAGTAGTTTTGATTTCAGATCACGGCTTCGATTTTCCTTCAATTTTAGCCCTCAAAATCATACAATCGCGATATTGCATCTCAAACTTTGGTCTAGTTATGATTGATTGATTTTCTCATATTTTATTTGTCATTGATTCGATTTTTTCGATGGATCTAGGGTTTTTAATTTTTTAATTAATATTTCGTCAAATTTAGATTATGATTTTCCACTATTTTGATTTTTGATACCATGCAATTGTCGATATGCTGATTTTGGTTTTTTTCTTCAAACCGACAATCTGTATACTTTCTCGATTTCTCTGGTGATCACCACTATCTCAAACAAATCGCGCTTCTCTCGATCAATATTTGAAAATTTTAGTTTACAACATCTATTTACAAGATCTATCTAATAGATTTACATGATATATACAATGTTTTACAGGATTTATCTCCTAGGATATATGTAACAATTTACAGTATGAATCCATTGATTTCACAAGATTCATGTAACAATTTACTGTATGGTTGTATAAGTTTATCACAGTATGTAATTTATAGGATACATATAACAATTTTACAGGATATGTGCAACAGTTCATAGTATTCACTTTGATTAATCATAGTTACAGCATCTGTTTAACAGTTGTACTCATAAATAACATTTGACAGGATGTATTAGACAGTTTTTACTTGAGTTACAGTATTCACTTTAGTTTACAGGATATGTGCAATTTTACAGGATACATATAACAATTTTACAGCATACATAGTAGATTTTTACATGATACATATAACAATTTTGCAGGATACATATACCAATTATTAATATTTATATATGGATCTATATCATGTAAAATAAGCCTTGAATACTGTAAATTTGGAAAATACAAATTATGTATTAGACAGTTTTTACTATGAGTCACTGGAGTTACAGTATTCACTTTAGTTTACAGCATATGTGCAATTTTCAAGGATACATAGAACAATTTTACATGATACATAGGACAAGTTTATAGGGTACATATAACAATTATTAATATTTATATATGGATCTATATCATGTAAAATAAGCCTTCAATACTGTTAAATTAGCAGATGCAAATAATATATTAGACAGTTTTTACTGTGATTCACTTTGGTTACAGTATTATTTTACTGTGCAATTTTACATGATAAATTTCACAGGATACATCAACAATTTTGCAGGATACATATAACAATTTTACAGTATGTTGCTTTGATTGTTTGCATCTGCTAATGGTTCATAACTCCAATTTTTAACCTTGCTTATTTATTTATCTTTTTTTGCAGGATGATATATCGAAAGAACGTGTGGTTCTAGCAATGAAACTTTTCACTCATCCGAATAATGTGCACGAGAGGGTTATGAAATGAATAAGTCCTGTTTGTATTGATGTATTAGCCATGTTTTTTTATTGAATTTTTCTTTGTGCTTGTGAACAATTATCAGTGGTAACAGTTATGGGTGGTAACAGTTATGGGTGGTGACATCTTACAGTTGTTGGTTATAGTTTATGATTTTGAATAGTTAATTTTGTGATTAATAAAATTTTATTAACTTGTATATGTTATTTCCATATTATTTTACAGTATTGAAGTTTTGCTGTTAACATATGTCAGTTTTATAGTTTGTATCTGCTAATTTTACAGTATATAAGTCTTATTTTACATGATATAGATTGATATACAAATATTAATAATTGAAGAATGACAGTTTTTTTGGGAAAAAACTGGGGATAGAAGCTTGGAGACAATTAGTCGGATCCATTTAATTATTTCTATTTTTCTAACTGCTATTTTTTCTAGTATTGTACAAATATTGTCAAATAATTCCTGAATCCTAACTATTTTTATAGTAGAAATTAGGGTTATAAATTTATTAGCTTTGATTTTCACTTATCAATATGAAATACCCCCAACCGCCATAACATTCAATTTTCACAGCCCTGTGAGAATAATTTACGGCCGTGAATTCTGATAGTGTATGCCTTAAGAACCATTGGTTTTGGTTGGTCCTTGTTTTCATTCATTAAATGGTTGAATTAATTGACTTGTTTCTTGAGTTTGATTTACTAAAAAGTTCATTTTCAAGTTGAATACTTGAATTGTGAAACACAATGATAAATAGTAATAAATTTTAAAGAATCTCTAATCGTGATAATTGACAAGGAATATTAACTATTTATAAGGTTAGCGTGAGGATTAAATATTGACCAGGTTTCATATATCAAATGATAGTTTATTGGTTTAATCTCACGGATGCATATTAGAGAATATAATATCGGATTGACCTTACATGAACATTATAAGAAATGTGTCTAATGTTGTCATTAATGTTTCATGTGGTGTTAATTTATGAAGTCTGAGGTATCTAGTTTTCTCACACATGAACTAAGTATACATGGATACTGCCAACACTCGCCTTGACTGAGAGCTATAAAGATATTATTTCTCTATTTATAACTATGTAGAGAAGTTTGTAAATATCAAGAGGACAAATATCCCTCATTAATATAATGCTTATATTAATGAGTGATGATATTTGCAAGCCTCTTGGTGAAGTTGAATTATAAGCATGCAGTATGATCAAAGAGTTGATCGTACATTAAATATAATCTACTTCGATACCAAGAAATAAATGGATAAGTTATAAGGATGACATTCTTCTAACTTATATTTATCATTAAGATATCGTGCGAAATTGGAAATAACACGGGCAGTGTACTTAATACTATCTAAATATGATTAGTGATACGTTATGGTACTTATCATATATTGATTGGTTAGTCATAATGTATTATGCTAGATACCGCTTATGACTTATGGGAGAAATAAGGAGCATTGACTAGAGTCAAACATGGTTGACTCGGGTAGACCAGTTTTGCGAGTTGGAGGAAAGTTGACTTGGTCAACATTATGTGAGGAATGAGATAACTTGAGGAAGGGATTAGTTGACTTCTAGTTGTTTTTCATCTCGTACTGGTTGTCTTTCATGTTCTAATTGTATTTTATCCACTACTAGTTGTATTTCATGTTCTAGTGGTGTCTTTCATCAACTAATCGTTGTGTATCATCTTATTCTAGTTGTCTTTCATCTTGTACTGGTTGTCTTACATGTTCTACTCATTGTTTCTCATCTACTACTGGTTGTATTTCATCTTTTTCTAGTTGTCTTTCATCTTTTACTAGTTGTTTTTCATATTCTTCCAGTTGTCTTTCAACTTGTACTGGTTGTCTTTCATCCCGTATTGGTTGTCTTTCTTGTTCTACTTGTGTTTCGATTGCACTACTGGTTGTATTTCATGTTCTATTGGTTGTCTTTAAAGTTCTACTGGTTGTCTTTGATCGGGCCAAAACATATAGCGAAAATCTATATCTTTTATTGTGGAAAATGCGAAAATCGAATGCGAAGTAGCCATTTTCCCAATTTATTTACCGCAAACGTGTTTTTAGGCTATTTTGGCAAGTTTTGGAGAAAATTGCATATTTAGGCCAAAAATGGAGCAAATGTGTCAAATTTAGGCGATTTCTGAAGTTAGCACAAAATCAGGGCACTACTAGAAGCATGCAACACCTCACACGAAGTGCACAACATGCGAAATGGTGAAATTATAGAAAATCCGCTAAGTTAGGAGGTTGTGTATGTTGATTTGTGTTTGCTTTATTATTTAATTTCTTTTTTATTAAGTCCTTGCAAACATAGTTATGTCTACTATATGCCAATATCCTCCACATACCAATAGGTGTAAAGTCTGAGAATCTCAGTGTGAGTGGGACACTTGTTAGTGTTGTGATCTAGAAGCCAATCATAGGATGATTGTTTTCTAAGTTTCGTTCATGTAATTGGATGATATGTTGTTCCTTGAGTATTTTATTACTTATAGATTATTCGGGTTGAGGACCTGGAATTGTGGAACTCTATACAGGAGTTAATAAATACTCTAAAGTGTCCATAGTCTTGGTAATTAACAAGGAACATTAATTACCAGCATAAGATTAGCATTTGGATTAGATGATGATCATGTTCTGCAGATCATGTGACAAGGGGTTGTCAATCTAATCAAATGGATACCTGATGGAGATCAGGGGATTTGACGTGACCAAAATAAAACATTTAATATGGATTGTGTTTGTGTCATTAATGTTTTATTTGTGTCTTGAATTCTAAGGTATGAGATGATTGTTTCTCTCACATGAGAATACATATTCGTGGGTATTATCCAACGCTGTCAGTAACTGGCAGTTATACAGATTCTATCTCAGTATGTATCTCTCATGTGGAGGGATAGTAATTATCAAGAATACCAATGTCCCTCATGTAAATGAGTGATGATATCACTGGGCCCCTTGATGAAATAATACAATTATGTGCACATATGATTAAGGAGTTAATCATAATTACTGAATTATTTCGGAATCAAGAAACGAGTAGATTTGTAAGGATGACACATTCCTACCTTGGATTTATTCATGATATCATGAGACATGGAATTGACACGAGTCAATTGTTGCTTAGGGATCGTGATACAGTATGGTACTTATCATCTGTGTTATTTGGGTAACTACAATGCATATTGCTCTGTGCCGCTTGTAGTTTATGGAATCGAAAGGAGTTTTAGATTCCATTGCCATTTGACATAGATCCCACAGGGTCACACCAATAAGAAGTTAATTAGAAATGCTCCTTAATTTATTTGACATGTATGACATGATAAATAAATTGGTTTCTCCACCAGAACATGAGAAATATAATTATTTAGAATAATTATATGATACTACAATTAATTAGATTAATTGTATTGATTCAAATAAGGAAAAATAGAACTTGGCCCAATAAACAAAGTCCAATGACTGTTGTTAATTGTGGCCCATGTTTGTGAATTGTTTTCTTAATAACTACCACGTTTTCTGAAAACTGCTGCACAATATTTCTTATTTTGACCATATCTCCCTCATACGAAGTTGGTTTTGAGTGTTCTATACCTTTCTGGAAAGGTAAGAAAAAGATCTAGAACTTTGTCTCTCTGGAGGAAAGCCAAAATCGAATTAAATCATGGGAAAAACCGTGGTAGAAGTGGTGGTTAATTTGGACCGCCATGTTCTGAAAACTGCCGCACACGTTTCTTATTTTGATTATATCCCCCTCATCCGAAGTCGGTTTTCAGAGTTCTATATCTTTCTGGAAAGGTAAGAGAAAGATCTAGAACTTTGTCTTCTGGAGGGAAGCCAAATTCGAATTAGATCATGGTCAAAAACATGAGAGAACGTGGGGTTAATTTTGAAAACTGAATTCACATTCCTCATTTGCTATATATATACTTTCCCTCTCATTCCTTTTGAGAGTGATTTTCGTTTTAGAGAAAAAGTTCTGCCAAGAACTCTCTCATGTGTTGAGAAACCACAAACCCTAAAAGATCAAGATCTAGTTCTCTTGAAGAATAGGAATTAAGGAGCAACCAAGTTAGTACTCGCTAGCAAGAGAAATATTTGATTTCTAATTAATTTTGGAGTCTCATCTTAGTGCAAGGCATTCTAGGTGATGCACACATCAACCACCAAGGCGCAAGGCATCAACCACCATTAGCATCAACAAGGAGGTGGAGGCTACAACCCTACATCTCAAGGACCTTCATATCTTGTTTGGAGACAAGAAACTAAAGGTATGATGTTAATAATTTGGAAATTGATTTTGATTTGATTTCAATCGCACATGATGATCTCTTTTGAAAATTTTGAATTCCGCTGCCTTAAGTACCATAAAACCCAACAACACTCTCGTAAGAACTTCAAACACTTCGGCTAACGAGGTTTGACATCAGTTAAAAGGACTAGGGTTAGAACCCAAGTGGCTCCCTTGGCAGGATAGCGTAGATTGGTAATTTAGGTTTTATTAGTAGATACTTAATTTAGGTCTTTAGGATAATGAATTGAGGGGTAGAATAGGATATGAATGGTTTGTGTGATAAAGTTAATTGCATACTTATAATACTCTGAACTGTTGTCCCAAAAGCCAATCGCGAGATTAGAGAACCTTTCAAATCATGTACACGAAAACCCAACACGCCCTGCGGGGTAGTGACAGTGCCGCATGCGGGGTAGCTTGGGACAATTCTATGCAGCATACGGGGTGACAGACCGCATGCGGGGTAGGAAGACGTCAGAAATATATATTTTGCATAATTTAGAAGGAGAAAACCTGAATCCTAGAGAATTTCTATTTAACTGTTAACTCAAACCTTAGCACAATTAGCGCCTCCGCCTATAACCTTAGGGTATCGAACCCAATAAACTATTATAAAATTATTTTCTAAACTATTTTCAACCAATCGGAGCACCTAGACTAGTGAAAAGTATATTAATTTATACTACACGTGGATCGACACCCCAATTATACTATATTGATCTAAACTATTTTAAAACTATTATAATCTAATACACTATCCCTGTGGATCGACACCCCAATTATACTACACGGTAGGATCATGCGCTTGTGATCTGAACGTAAGTAGGCATTAGGGTTATAAAGTATATTAATTTATACTGAAAGTAGTAGTTTAATTTGGACTCATCAGTTTTTCATCAACTAATCGTTGTATTTCATCTTCTTCTTGTTGTCTTTCATCTTGTACTGGTTGTCTTTCATGTTTTACTCATTGTCTTTCATATTCTACTCGTTCTCATCTACTACTGGTTGTATTTCATTTTCTTCTAGTTGTCTTTCATCTTGTACTGGTTGTCTTTCATATTCTACTTATTGTATTTCATCCAAACTAGTTGTCTTTCAAGTTATAAAGGCTGTATTTCATCAACTAATCGATGTATTTCATATTCTTCTAGTTGTATTTCATCTTGTACTGCTTGTCTTTCTTGTTCTACTGGTTGTCTTTTATATTTTACATGTTGTCTTTCATCTACTACTAGTTGAATTTCATCTTTGTTTCTCATTTTCTTCTAGTTGTCTTTCAGCTTGTACTGGTTGTTTTTCATCTCGTACTGGTTGTTTTTCATGTTCTACTTGTTGTATTTCATCCACTACTATTGTATTTAATGTTCTACTGGTTGTCTTTCAAGTTATACAGGTTGTCTTTCATCAACTAATCGATGTATTTCACATTCTTCTAGTTGTCTTTCATCTTGTGCTAGTTGTTTTTCATGTTCTACCGGTTGTCTTCTAGTTGTCTTTCATATTGTACTTGTTGTCTTTCATCTCGTACTAGTTGTCTTTCATGTTCTACTTGTTGTATTTCATCCACTGCATGTTGTTTTTCATGTTCTACTGGTTGTCTTTCATGTTCTACTCGTTGTCTTTCGTCTATAACTGGTTGTATTTCATCTTCTTCTAGTTTTCTTTTCTATCGTACTGATTGTCTTTCATCTCTTACTGGTTGTCTTTTATGTTCTACTTGTTGTATTTCATCCACTACTGGTTATATTTCATGTTCAACTGGTTGTTTTTCATGTTGTACTTGTTGTCTTTAATCTACAGCTGGTTGTATTTGTTGGCTGTATGCAATCTTCTAATACTTTGTTTGACTAAATTTGCAATACATACATTAATTGAATTTAACCATTTACATTATTGAGTGAGTTTGCAGGTTCAAAGCTTTAATTACATATAATGAAGAACCAAAGTATAGCTTTAATTACAAGATTCATAATGAAGAACTGAGGTTCACGAAGTGCTGAATTACAAGATTCATTTGATGAACCTAAGAAGTCAACAAGACTTTACGAAGCTATAGATTCTTGTAATAATCAAGTAGTTAAGTAAAGTATATTTGAGGCTTGTTGATTTCTAGAGCATCCGCCTTGAACGAAACAAATCATATGAAACAAATTTAAACGAAACAAGACATAAATGCCAGTTTGGTTCCGTCCAGGATGGATGACATCCGTATGGAACGCTTATCAAGTTTTGTGGGATAAATTGTACTAACCGTCCTGAACAGGCATAAATGTTTAGAACAGTTAATATCATTTTAAATTAGATTATGGAAACCCTAATTTCAATATTCGTACACCCCGTTATAACGGATCACCTCTGTTAGAACAGATCTGGCAAATCTGAATTTCCCACTATATAAAGAGTTATATCACTTCAGATTTGCTAAGCTAGCTGCCTCCCACATTCAAAAAACATTTATTGTGCAACTTTTGAAAGCTTTCATTGTTGAGTGAGCTTAAACTTCAATATCTTCTCAACACTCTCAAATCCACTCGACTTATCTTTTAGGAGATATAGTTTAGTGTCTAGGATTTAGTTCTAGAGTTTTTCCATCCTAGCTAGTGCATCCTGCTTGTCAAGTGCGATGGGGTTATACTAGTTCGAGCGTTTCTGCTCACATATATCCATAGCTATGTGACGATCCTGAGGGACTCTCTAGCTCGAGCTCCTAGGCTCACCTTGTACACGAGTTAGGTCGTGACTTTGTTGTGTATTTTGGGTATAGGAATAATTGGTCTATTTCGTACACTTCTGCTTTAAATTTATAAAACCCTAAATACGCAAAGTTAGATTGAATTGCAAGCGCACAATCTATCCTTGTAGTAATTATGGATATCGATCCAAAGATAACGGGAGATAATACTTTTTACTAAATCAATTAACTCTAAAATAGTGCAAATAAAGTAAAAAGGGGGGTTTGTTGTAAAATTGGTTTTTTTTTTTGGGTTCAATACCCGATTGAGAGTTGAAATTAAAACAGACAATTTTAAACAAACAAATAAAAGGGAGTTTGTGATTCTAATGGATAAGAGTCTAGGGGCTTTCGGCATACAATCCTTTGGTCAAATCTACATTTACTCGGTATTCTAAACTCATGTTTGCAATTATGGAGTTTCTAAACGTAAATATCAAAAAGGGTCACTTTCGTGAATTAATGACGTGTCTAGATAATTCGGACTTCACGATTAAGTCCTTCACCCTAGCTATCTAGACCATAAGCACAGATTAGCCTAGTTTATTCCTAAATACCAATACTTCACGGTTAAGTCCTTCTTACGATATTTGGTTCAATTCTAGGTGTCCCAATCAAATATAAGGCTTCACGATTAAGTCCTTCACCTTAATTCAACCTTTGTTCGTGTGGTTCCCGACTAAGAAATAGATTTGGTCATTTCTGATCTTAATCCTAAGGTAATTCATGTATACAATTTGGTACCATTAATTATAACTCCTAGCATCTTAAGTTGGTTAGACTCAAGCGGGAAATTAACAAGCAATCAAATCATACAAGCACATGAATTGTAAAATCAACAAGAATAAACAAACATGCAAACAATCATCATAAAGAAATTAATCCAAGTAAATATCGATTCAACGCAAATTCATGTTTTTAGCCTAAGCCCCTAGAGAGGAAATCTAGCCTCTCATGGGTGAGTTAACATCCAAGAAAGTTACAAGAGAAATCATAATGAAAACAAAGTAAAACAAGTAAGAGAATAGACTACACCAATCTCTTCGCTCGCTGCCTTTGATCTTCACTTTTGCTTGCTCGAGAATCCTTCAAACCTTGCTCTTAATCGCCTTTGATCACGAGGAGAAGATAGAGAATGTGTAGAGAGATGTGGAAGTTAAACCTAGAATGAAGAATGCCTTCTCCTGCTGTCTCCCTGTCCATATATAGCCCATTTCGAGTCTTGGGAAACAATCCCCCAAAATATGGCAACAAATCTGAGAAGATATCATGAATTAAGGCATTAATGGCATTGGTGTGGCCTTCCTGCGGCCTTCACAAAATTTGTGCGGCCCGCACAAACTGGAAGTCTGCTGGAAATCGGCTAAGGCATGAGGAATCGTGCGGCCTTCCTGCGGCCCGCACGGCCATCCGCAGAACTCTCGGTTAAATCGGTGCGGCCCGCACAAAAGTTGGTTTTCGTCTTAAAAAATGGCTAAGGAAAAAGGGGTCGTGCGGCCTTCACAAATTTCCTGCGGCCCGCACGACTGCCCGCAAAACTCTCGGACAAATCCGTGCGTCCCGCACAAAAGGCTGTTTTGCTCCTTTTTGCTCGATTCCTGCAATTAGATAAAGAAAAGGCAGTAACTTGGTTCTACGGTGCATTCTATACTAAACTAGACTAAAATACAAGGGTTTTGGTATAGTTTAGGAGGTAAACTTCGACCGAAGGTATATATAATTGAGGCTTATCAAAAATCCCCCAAGTTTAAACCTTGCTTGCCCTCAAGCAAAAAATCCAAACTTAGGTGTATGTCCGTTTCTAAACTAACCAAATTCCAAGTATGACTCTAAATGCGAAAGGTTTGTATGAGCTTGCTATCATTAAAAACTCGAGAATCTTTTTGGGC
>JAJGRW010000832.1:2455750-2480846 GCA_025461045.1 Carex parvula
AAAAATACGAAAAAACGCGAAATTTTCTTTTTACAGTTTTTTTGTTTTTTGTTTTTTTGCTTCCTTGTTGTACTGAATCATTCCCGAAATTATACCCGAATTATACCCGAATCACGAATTTTTGACCTCGCCGAACCGAACCCGAACTTTTGATTTGTCACTATGAACTAAAAGAGTAATTATTAAGAAATGGACTGGCTACACTAATCTCTAGTAAGAAATGTACACACAGAAATCTCGCCGAGGAAAATGAAAACTGGACGGCACATCCATCAACAATGTTGATTATTGAGTTATTTTTTTTTTTTAAACTAAATAAAAGTCTATTACAGAGCTTGTATTCTGCCCATTCATGCTCATTACATCCAAAAGTAAGATAACTAATAAAAGTCTCCTCTGCTCTATCTCATTTCTGTTGTCTTCATTTGCTGCGCCTCCTGGGATTTGCATAATGAAGTAATTGGTGTCAATGTTCTCTTCCAGATGTATTGTTGTCTGTATGTACCGATCCTGGTACGATTGGAAACCTCTTTTATGTTTTCTAGCCCAGTTTGCAAGGAGATGTGGTTGGTGTAGCGCCTCTCTTTTTGTGTATACAATTGTTATTCTGTTTTGCATTCTGTCAGCATATTCAAGACATGTTGCTACCGTGTCAGTGGCTCGCCATGATGGCAATCCCTCCATGTTTCGACTTGTCAGTAAATTTGCTAATGAGCAATGCCAAAAACTGAAGTAGTGTGTTTATAATGTCATCAAGGCGCAAAATCAACAAAAAGGCAATCTAGAGATGGAGAAAGATGCAAAAGAAGCAAGGTATGATAATACAAGCAAAGAGAACAAAAGAACCCACTTGAGAGTAGGTCCGATAGGCATCGGACCTACTTTGGTTCGATGGATTTAATCACCATTGATTTGCTTTAAGATTCGTGCGGAATGCTTTACACTCCGTGCGTGTGTGTTTCAATTTTCGTGCGCACAAATCTTAAATTAGATCGGACGATCATCATGCTCGTTGAACCTAAAAGTAGGTCCGATGGGCATCGGACCTACTCCGTTCTCAAAAGAACCAGATAGAAAAAAAGTAAAGAAAAGAGACTCGAATTTACTATCCAAGTAAGAACTTTTATTGATTTATGTTATCTTTACAATCAGTGGCCTATTAAGGCATTCTATATTGCTGAATTTTGGCTAATTCCTACCTATTTTCTATTTGGATTTGAGGTAAAGAAGTAGCAAGGATTTGGATTGGGGTTCAGCTATGAAGCTATCGTGGTGTGTTTGAGTTGCAAGGTGTTTTTGTGTAGAGGTTTTAGCAGAGTATATACTCTATTGCTTGGGTTATGGTGTGTTGGAGATGTGGTATGATTTCAGCAGAGTTTTTGTAAGCTTTTCGGGTTGTAATTGTGTGTTTTCTCTTCAGCTTGGGGTCTTTAAATAGCCTTTGAATTAGGCTTGATCGGTGTGCTGGTGTGATCTGAGACATCCATTTATTGTTTGATCGGACGGCTTGAGTTTGAAGCGCAGGGGAGGCAGCTAGCATCCTTCAAGCGCCAGCTACTGTCCTTTATTTTGTTGTTTTGTGCTGAATCGTTGGAGGAGAAAGATCCCTTTGAATCATATGGACTTGACACTTTGTGAACCATACTCAAATCAATTAAAGGTCTTAAACCGGGTTTAGGGATGCAAATGAGTGCGGGAGCTGCTGTCCTTTGTGATGAAAGCGACTCTCATTCGGGAAAAATTTGGGTCCGATGGGCATCGGATCCAAAGTGAGCTCGACAGGTTCGCCACCGTCCGATCTGCTTTAGGATTCGCGTATTTTTTAAAATTCGTGCGCATGAATGTTAAAGCAGATCGGACGGTCCGGAAACCCATCGGATCCAAATTTGAGTCCGATGGACATTGGACCCAAGCCTTTCTCCTCTCATTCCTTCAGCTAGCTCGGCCCAGATACTTCATTTTATTTTGGCAAACCCCATATTAGATTCGGCTCAATTCAATTTCTTTTACTTCAATTTGACTTGGGCCTTTAACTTATTACTTTGTTAAATTTGATTTAGCCCGAACCCAATCTATTTTATTTTATTGTTCTGAATCATGAGCAGCTCAATTCAAAGCTGTGACCACTTTTTCTCAATTTTGTGATTAAATATATTTATTCAATCTTCTCCATTTTAGTCCTCAATGGTCAACTCCACTTCTTCTATTTTTTTAGCCTCTACTTATTTATTTCTAAATGCCAACTTTTTAGGGTCAAACATATGGATAATTGATTTTCTCTGATATTTAATATCTAAATATTATATGAGTTAAATTCACAGGGGATTCAATATTATTTAAATTATTTTAGTTAGAATGCTTGTTTAAACTTACAAGCAATTATTTTTTCTCATTTGATATTTATAGTAGTTGAACTAGTTAGTGAGACAGGAGTGAAAATTGTGAAATGAAATAAAAAGTGCATGTAGGAGGAAAGTAAGTGCGTGATTATTCATTGTATATGTGTGACGGATAATCTTTTTTTACTAAATGCACTTTAAGGCAACATCAAAAGCGGTGATATGAAAGAGGCCCGATATTTTTATTAATATCCAAAGTTAATTACAAATTAATAAATATACCCAGCTCAGGTGAGTTTTGTTAAAAATGTCTTAAATGGCCAGTTCCCATTTTAATTCAAAACTGGCCATTTAATGGCCTGTTCCCAATTTTTTTTTAGAGACTATGAAGAGCAAGATGCTAAAATCTAACATTAAAAATTCAAATTTTTTCTAAATATTTGTTAGTTTACTTCTTTTAATATATAATTAGCATATTTATACTAAAATATGCTAAATTACTTGAATTTATGTTAAATTACGCTAAATTACACTAAATGACGTTAAATTACGTTAAATTACACTAATTTCGCTAATTACACTGAAATATACAAAATTATAATAATTATACTGAAATACACAAAATTTTACTAACATAATTTCAAGTAAATATAAATATGCTAATTATACATCAAAATAAGTAATCTAACAAATATTTAAAAAAATTGAATTTTTAATGTTAGATTTCAGCATCTTGCTTTTCATAGTAGCCGGTTGAGGAGAGAGATGTTAGATTTCAGCATCGTGCTCTTCAGCATCATGTTAAGATTTTAGCATCTTACAAAATGAAATATACTCAATTTTAGAATGCTGGTTATTGTCAAATTAAATTCACTAGCTACATGCGAATACTAAACTACATTTTTTAGGTACTAAGTTTTAACAATTTCACTAGTTCAAGTTGATCCAGTTGGTTTAATGTGATTCAGGTTTTCCTATCCTTCCTAATCATCAGTAATTTTGATACAAGTTTTTTACTTTTTACTATGCTTTATGCACGGCTTAACGATGGCAGAAGTGCATCGATGTTTCATTACAAAAACATCAGCGATGCACCGATATTTTTTTAGTACTACCATGCTTAATTGCCAATGCTAAGGCTAATAAAACATCGATGTTTCATTGCAAAAACATCAGCGATGCACTGATGTTTTTTTAGCACTACCCTACTTAATTGTCAATGCTAAGGCTAATAAAACATCGATGTTTCATTACAAAAACATCGATGATGCACCGATACAAGCAACCGATGTAACACACGCATCCAACCAAATGCATTTGTTTGATCTTGGCCAAACCGAGTACAAACTTCAATCCGAGTTTCCTACGACTTTTTCTTCTAGCCAACTATGCTATGCCCATCTTAAGAATCTTTCTCTCTCCCAGTCCCTCTCTCTCCCTAAAAAAAATTAAGAACCGGCTATTTAATGGCTAGTTTGGACATTGTTAACAAAACTCATCTGAACTGGATATATTTATTAATTTGTAATTAACTTAGGATATTAATAAAAATGTCGGGAAAGAGACGGTCTTCTCTTTTGAGGTAATTATATATAGCTGTAATGGCAACATCAGAAGGGTACAAGTTCCCTGTGTCTATTTCTATGTGACTCAAGTTGAAACGAGTCAATCAAATTCAAATTATGTTTCATCTTTTTATTATTTTGTTTTTTAAAACTTGGTAGCGACTATCAAGGAGATCTTTTTATTAAATTTTAAGGTGGAATCTATTGGAAAAGTATTTTAACTTATTAGTTTTGATAAGAGAACGGAGAGGTCCGATACTTTTGAGTCCAATGAGCTTGAAGACCGTCCAATCCGCTTTCAGATCTGTGAGCACAAAAGTTGAAGCAGATACACACAAAATTTAAAGCGGAGCGCACACATCTTAAAGTGAATCAGACGGTGATTGAGCCCATCAATTTTCATTTTAGTATGTTTGTGTGCACATGCAAGTAGGTGCCTTTTGTTTTTTAGGCTTTTTACTAATTAGAAGAAACATTATTTTTATTTTATATAGGATAGTATGATAATTTTTTATCAAATTTGTAACGGGTATGGGCACGAAAATGTTTCCATCCGACCCTTATTGTACCCGTTGACACCTCTAATATCATGTCCGTAATATTATGATGATTTTTAGTGCATGTATTAACTTTCACAAGTAATATTTTTTTTTTATTTGTTAACAGTTCATGATGAACACCAACCAAAACTCAAATTATATAAATTTTGTTGGTTAACTGTGTGTGGTCGATAATACATACATCCATAAATTTATTATTTCAAGTTTTCAAAGTTTGATCGAATTGATTCAAAAAATATTACTGAAATTATTAAGATAACAAGTGTATCATCTTATTTAATTATCACAGGGATTATATCACTGCTTAAATCACATCACAAGTATTAAATAAAATCCATAGTATATGAATATCATACAGATAAAAATAAAAGGGTGAAATTTTCATATACATATATTGTTTATCAAATAATTTGAAAATTGCAACGATTAATGAAATCCCAACCAAAAAACAAAATATATAAATAAAAAAAAAAAAAACCAAATTTGAGCCAACCTTTAATGGCTTGATTTTTTACATTAAAATGTACATTCAACAAAGGATACTCAAAGAATGAAATTTCCTTTCAAATAAGTCCAGCTTTTAGTTAATATTTCAAGCAAAAGCACCACAAATTCTACAGCAAATTAAAAAAAAAATAGTAATGAGAAACAACACCTTCCCTCAAGGTACAGAAAAATTGCTTTTAAATTACACCTGGTAGTGCACCAAATTTTTAGTCCAACCATTTTTGCAACAATAAAATCTCTCACCGCTTCGATCCTAGAATTTTGCTTGTCATCTGTCATGAAAAAAAGAGAGTAAATCATGTTTTGATTCGATCGAAACTCTCCATTGGAAAATGAAATGCACACTGTTTACAAATATTATTTTTTTTCACATATTTTTTATATCTTTTATTCACTTGAATAAGCAAACGTGAAAATCCATGATTTCTTGTCTTCATTCCTTTTTCTTCTATTTAAAACATAGATTGCACAAATAACATAGATATTGAAATGTTTTTTAAATCTTCTAGGATTCTTTTTGTTCAATTTTCACGGGCACTTCAGTTTTGTTCTGGTAGATGGAGGGAAAAGGGATGCTAAGCACTCCCTATAAAATGAAAATTTTCAGTTTTGTCCATTAATTTTTTTAATTTTTATAAAAAATTATACTATTAGCCCCCTTTATAAAATGAAATTACATAACACTTATTTATCCAGGCCCTTCTATCATGCTAAGAAGAACCCAATGCAGAAAACCACTACAGCAAACAAGAAACCTAATTACATTTCAAAGCCAAACCAAAGCAAAGTACAACACTGAAATACTTTGATGCTTAATCGAGACTCAATTATTAACCTCTATGCACAAAATATGAACCAACCTAATTAGCAGTACCACGCATATCAATACATGGCAGTATGATGATATTGCCAAAAACTAGAAAAACCACAACAAGAGTGAACTCAACTAACTAATGGTTGCTCATACAGTTACAAAGAAGATTTTATGGACCTTGTTTGGAAAGAGGACATTTAAGGAGTTTTATCACCACTTCTCACATGGTATAATATTTTACTGAGCACAGGTTTTAACTTGATGCAGAAAATTGAAAATAAAGGAGAGCAAAAGCTATGAAATAAAAAACAATAAAAATAAAAGAGTGAGGCTATGGTACTATGCATAGCGCGGATTGGTCCGCACTATGGATCGATATCTCTGTTTTCAAAGTTCAAACAGTCGATCTGAACCATTCAACATGATCCCCATATGCAAATGTACTTGTAGATCAAATTCTAGACCATTCAAAAGTAGTGATTTTCTACCTATCTAAAAAAATAGTAAAAAAAATTCTAAAAAATGTAAAATGTAGTATGCCAATACATTTTCATATTGAGATCATGTTGAACGGTTCAGATCGACTATTTGAACTTTGATAACAAAGATATTGATCCATAGTACAAACCAATCCGCGCTATACATAGTACCATAGCCTCACTCAAAATAAACTGATTAACACACCTCATTGTTGATATGAAATCTCCATCTAGAATTCATTTGCCACTTCTCTTTATGCCATCTTTGGCCCAGAACAACAAGCCCCATTAGAGCAGTAGCTACAAGCACCGACCAAATTGTGTTAGCCTCCTTCACATTGTTATATAAACAAACGGCATGTCTCTTCCACCAGGCCCCACATGGCAGTGCCTTCTCCTCATCTCCATCGTTCTTCGTGCCATTATCATCAATTAACGAATTGCCTATTAAAAAACAAAAGTTTGCTTAGAGAACAGGAAATATCACAAATACCCTCCAAAACATTGCAAACATCACATCTACCCCTTCTCACATAAGTTTTCCACAAGTACCCAAAATAACTTGCACTGGTTCTGTAAATTACGTGCCAAAAAAAGGAGTAATGACACTTTGTTGCAGATAATTTAATAAACTTAAAGCAAGCTTGTATCATTTAATATTTGGAGCAGATTTTTTTTCTTTTATTCTTTTTATCGTTCATTGCCCCCATATGCTGGAATAACTTTTTGAACCGCTATACACTTTCAATAATGACCTGCTAAGATCGTTAGAGAAAATTTTACCCTCAACTTGAACAAAAATGCACAACGTACGAAATTAAGTACAAACCTATAGAAATTATCATCAAATTAGACTGATACATGTGAACCAATAAAAATTTGAATTTGCTCACGGTTCACACTTTTTGGCCTATTGTGGATCGGAATGCTGTGTTCCCATTGGCTGGAGAGCCCGGTACGATTGGCAAACAAACTGAATGCTCTTTTAAGAATATCATTGTATCACTCCCTCCCTAATTTCTTTTGAAAGAAACCCAATATACCACCTTCCTTACGGAAAATTTCTTTTTCATATACTATATCAGAATAAGTTTACATTTTTTATTAATATGCTATCTCGAGAATTGAACCAGCATCTCTCTGTAAAGATAACTTATATTAAAATGGGGGTTAATTAATCCTTTCCTTTGTCTCAAATTATCTTGAATTAAACAAATTTCTGTTACTGGTACTGGTACTGGTACTGCTGGACAAAATCTGGGTTGTTAATTGAGAAGAAAACAACTAACAAATACCTGTCTCTTCTTCATCAGAGTCATGAATAGTAACACGTTGACCCTCTTCAAAAAACTTAATTCCTTCAGGCGAGGATTGGTACTCGATACTCTCTCTAGGTTGCTCTTCTTCTGGTGCAATTACAGGTTCCGGTTCTGGTTCCAGCTCGGGTTCGGGTTCAGTCGATTCAGGTTCAAGTGGCAAGTTTTCATGCTCACTTGGAGGGAATACAAAATGACCCGACATGAAAAGGGACTCGGTTGCGGGTTCCTTGTCGGTGTATGTAGAAGAAGAGAGCGAAAGCATGTCCCAATCGGGTTCTTTAGAGGTTGATCCTTCAACCCCTTTTTCATTGTCAGACATTCTTCTTCTTCTTCCTTGTAGTTTTGGGCGAGAAAATGGTTGAATCGAAAGAGATTTACGCCGAATTTCCTTCTAGTTTGACTAATTCTTCAAAGGTGAAGGTGGATCTGAATTCTCAATTGATTGATTGATTGATGATTGGAATTTGGAAGAGATTGATTTGGGGATGGCGTGGAGAATGGAGATGGGTCTCTAGTCTCTCTCTCTCTCTCGGTGTATTCTACTATCCTTGCGCCAGTTATTATTATTTTATTTAATTAGACCATCAATTATAAATAAATATATGAATTTGTTATTTGAAAATTGGAAGTATTAACTAATATTAACTGTATATGAGCTATAAATAAATAAAATGTATTTCTTTTATTATTTTTTTCTTTTATCTAATACTTGTGCAATATAGAGGAGACTGCATCATGGACACAATTCATTGATAATTAAACAACAACAACAATAATAATAATAATATGTATATCGCATACATAGCATATTCATCCGTACTATGAATTAATATTTTTATTTTCAAAATTCAAATAACTAATCTGATCCTTTATATAAAAATGTACTTGTGTATCAAATTTTATAATTTTGGGTTCTTTACTATATTTATGAACAGTAAAAAGTCACTTAATTTAAAAATTCTAGACTATTTAAAAGTAGTGATTTCCTATCCAACTAATAAAATAGTAAAAGAGTTCTAAAAAAATTGTAAATTTTAGTTTGCAAGTAAATCATATGAATATAAGTTATTTATAATTAACCCAAATGTGAGGAATAACGATTTAATTCTCTGCTTATGCTCCAAAGAAACTTTTTAGAAAATCACAATTAAAATTATCATCAAACCGCTTAACTATTTTATAAACCTACTAATGTTAAATTCACTATTAAATAACATTTAATAAGCAATAAAATAAATTAAACCGTTAAATAGCATCTCACTGATAAATTTTGTTGAACGTTTCTTTATAGCTTGGCAATTGGCATCACCCGACACTAAATCTGACTTTAACACGAAGAGGGTTCTAATACCTCATGTTTTATATCTTTATTTTTAAAATCCAAATTGACGATACAAACTGCTCAACGTGATATACATACTAAAATATGCTCATGTTTTATATCTTTATTTTTAAAATCCAAATTGACGATACGAACCACTCAAATGATATACATACTACAATATGCTTGGAAACTAAAATTTTTAATTTTTAAAAATTGTTTACTATTTCTTGAGATAAATATGAAATCACTATTTTTAAATTATCCAAAAACAGTGATTTTATACCTATCTTACAAAATAGTAAAAAAAATTTAAAAATTATAAAATTTCATCCCAAACATATTTTAGCATAGATATCATTGTTAAATAGTTCGGATCGATAGTTTGAACTTTAAAAACAAAAATATAAAACATGAGGCAAGATGAGGTACAAAAGACATGAGGTATTGGAACCCTTCTCATTTAACACACTCCTTGGTGAAACAAATTGCAACTGCAACAATAGCCAGACCAAAGTAAAAAGATCCTCTACACTATTTTTCATTCCTTTTCCTTACAAAATGTTAAAAAAAAAAATACATCAGAAGTAACAAAACAAGAATATATTACACCAGCAGTTACAAACTCAGCCTGTCATTACAATTAAATATCTTCTATTTCTCTTGATTTCGCCACTGTACTCTACCCAAATCGCAAACAACAAAACCATGAGGTGGGTAACAAATGATACAAATTACATAAATCTCTTCAAGAACATGAGAAAACGATCAAGAACAAGCCATAAATCTCTTCAAGGAGTCGAGAACACGATCCATGTAACCGGGATCAGGCTCGGACGGCTGAGATGGCAGTGCTGGAGGGAGATGTTTCAAAAATGCTCTCACTGCACCGTTTATGCCATCTTCAGATTTCATTGCCTCGGCCAATTCAACTGCTCTCTCCTTCACCTGAGCATATTTTCGAAGTTAAGAAAAAGTCACTCGAGAGGCTGAAAGAGCACAGTTGAAGGCACTGTAATTCTAACCATTCCAGTGTGTGTGTGTGTGTGAGAGAGAGAGAGAGAGAGAGAGAGAGAGCAGTAGCAGTACCTGTGGATCCAACATGAATTTTATCGCATCAACCAATTTGTCCAAAGAAAACTGATCTATGGGTATAGGTGCAGGTCCCACGCCTCTAGCATGTACTCGATCACCCCAAAACGGTTGGTCTCCAAAGAACGGCACAATTGTAGTTGGACACTGCACATATTGACAAAGCAACTTCAGAAATTTAGAACCAAATTTGGTGGGAGGTACTTCATGAGAGAGAGAGAGAGTACCGCAGCCTTAAGCCCAGCAGCTGTTGTTCCGGCTCCACCGTGATGTACCTAGAAGCAAATAACCATATTAAAAAAATTGACATGTGAAAATATCAGTGAAGAGAAAATTATAAAGGGCAAAAAAGACAAACCACAGCTTTGCATTGCAAGAAAAGCCAATCATGGGGCACATTGTCAAGTAGATACACAGAATCCCTTGGTTCTTTCACTGCCAAAACATATACAACTCTGTATAAACAATCCATTTGAGTGCAGGATAGCTGTTTCATAAAACCGAAATGAAACGAAACCAACAGAGCTAAAATCTCGTGTCAGTGTCATTTGTCAACTTTAAGGATACAATAACAAACCCCTTGAGCTTAAATTGAATTTTTAAATTGAAAAGAGTGCGTACAGTTGCCAAGGCCACCCCACCCCTTGTTAATGATGCCCCTCTGTCCTGTCGATTCAAGTGCTTGTACAATTATCTCCGTCATTTTTTCTGGTTCTTGAACAGGCTAATTAAGCACCACAAGAAAAAAAAAATTTAAAAACTATAAGAAGAAATATTCTGCTATCCTACTCCAGATATAGTTGACATTACTATGAGAAAGATGTATATATGTATAGATATACAAAAATAAAAAGTCAAACATTAACAGTTATAAGGGCATGTAGAGGACATATATGAAAGTTTTGTATTACTGGGTTTCCACAATTCATATCAAACTACTTGACAGTAAAAGACAAAATTTATTAGGACTCTCCAGAAAATGGAACATTTTAGGCGGAGAACAAAAAAAATACATATCATTTAGGAGAAAGCAAGATGTACTTACAAGTTTCCTAAAAAAAAAAAAAAAAAGATGTACTTACAAGACTACCAAAGCCGATATAAATAGGTTTTTCACCGGCCTCGAGCCATTTCGTCAGTTCCTCGGGAGGTTCATAGTTGGATGCAAGATCAAGGAAGCAAAACCCTACCACATCTATTTTTGGCCCCCAGTCTGAATTTTTTTCACATAATAATAAAATAATAATAATCAAAATCATTAGCATTATAAATGTTACTCAGAATTTCACAATTTTAAATTTAATGAAACTTTGTCAACAGAGCAGACATTATATTAAAATAAATCATTTTTTTATTAATATTATTCTTCATTCTTTCTGTCTTTCTTGATTTTTTTTCTCGTTTATTTATTGTTATTCTTTTTCATCGAATTGAGAAGAGACCTTTTGGTTTAGGTACGAGGTGAGGGCTCCAAATGTAGCCATGAGGCACGTCAGAGGTAGAACCCTGTGCACCACTCAGGTACGTGACCGGTCGTAGCTTCAGTTTCTTTTTCCGAAAGTCGTTTATCATGCCTCTTATCCCCAACCATATCATCGAATCCACAATTTGATATGAAAGCTGAAGAATGAACATAAAAAATTCACCGTTGCAAACAGTGTATCAGTATATCTACATCATAGTATTAGATAGCCTCCCTACCCAATAGCAGTGCCTAAACTAGGGCCATCACATATGGCTACTACACAGAGGAGATCATATTAAATCTTCTTATCTCCGTTCCCTAATAGATTCTCTTTACTAAAATGGTAAGTGCAATGAAGGGAAATTCCTAGTTGCCAGTTGCAAATGAAGCATTCTCATTGGTTGCAATGGAGGCACAATATTTTAGTTGGCATGGACAAATATTTTTTATACTATGAAATATGTTGAAAGAATTTAACTTCTAAAAAGAATAAGACTAAAGAATGCTTTACTCACTCTGTACCCAGCGGGTTGCTTGACACGAGAAAGAGGGTGAGGAAATTCACTGGTGGGTCTGCTCAAGTAAAAGTATACAAATAGTAAGATATAAGAACTCGATTAACAGTTCAGAAAGAAAAAATAGAGAAAGGGAAACCTACGTCCAAGGCATTGTAAAAAATATGTGAATGGGAACTTTAAGTGCCTCGGCAACATGTACATGTCCTGCAAAAGCATTTGCATAGTGAAATGATTTTCAACTCATAAATCCCATAATTCAGTTATAAAATTTAAGTTGATGCTCCTTTGGTAAGCCCGAGGAGTAAGTGAACAATTAATGAATTGTTTTGTTGTGTCCTCGACATTGTACTGTTTATTGGTTCTCGACACAATAATTTTAAAAACAAGATACCGAGCTGCAGGTCTCTGTATCTGGTACCATAAAAGTAATAGTATATCAAAATTACCGTATGCTGGTGGATTAGCAATTATAGCATCAGCCTTGAAAGGGATACCGGTCTCTGCATCTGCATCATTACAAGCATCGAGCAAAGAGAATATAATATCCTTCATCTGTTTCCTTTGAATCGGGATATCGGAAGCAGCTGACGGCAAAAACCCTTTGTTTTTCACCATGTCTGCCAAATTTACCAAACCTTTTCTTCATTAAAATAATGGCCAATGCACAAGAACAAAGATGTATAGATTCTTCAACCAGAATTTGATGTCTAAGCGATGAATTAAATCTCAGTACAGGTCTTGCAAGTTTAGACGTCAGGTTAGTATCCCTGAGAATAAAGGGTTTGCATGCCTTTTTGTGTTACCAAGGTTTAAGATCAATTAAAGCACCACAACAAATAAATGGATATAAAAAATAACAAAAAAAAAAAAAAAAATTGCATGACATACATTCAGCAAGAACTTTTGGATCTCCACCGAGCGGGTAAAACTCTAGACCAGCAGTCAGAACAAACTCCTTGAAATTTGCATGCGTCGCTAATCTCACACGATGCCCATAATCCTGTTCAATAAAATTTTTTTTAAAAAACAATAAAGCTCCTTGAAGTTGGCATGAGCAAGTACCTGTTCAGCACCTGACTGGTACATGAGTTGTACTAGGTAACTGGCGCGGAGCCAGACTTTCAAGTTATGGGGGTCAAACACACATTGGGGGTTCAATCATATAAAATTTTCATGCTGAGTATGGGGGGTAAATTTTACAGTACCCATAGTATTTTACACTAAACTATATAGAAAATCATGTATAAGCACAAAATTTTTGAAAATGAATTCATAAACACTGAATCCGCCCCTGCTAGGTAAGTTCGGTCTCTGGGTGTTTTCGCATTTTTCTGGTCAAGAACTCAATGTTATATTCTAAAGTCACAGAAACCAATAAACACAGAACTGAGACATAATGATAATTTTAAAAGCAGATATTCAAAAGAAATAAAACCTGTAGGCGTTTTCCAATGGCAACAAATGGTTGAACATCCCCGCGTGTACCGACGATAAGTATGACTACATTCATTGGTGGCCGATATTGTATATCTCCAGCCTCAGAATCCTCATCTGCCGTATCAGCAGAGAGATCCTCGGCAGTGATATCAAGAGATGGGATATCAAGAGATGAAGGTTTCAGATTGCTCGGTATGTCTACAACCACTGTACCGTCATCCTTCACTGTCGCTAATCGGTTTAACATTTTTAGCTGTGAGAGAGGGAAGGTGAGAGAGAGATTATATTGACAATCAAGGGTCCAGATCCCCTCAAGTAACCCAAATTTTGAGTTTAGATCCGGAACGTCCGATCAGAATCCGGGCCAATCCTGTCTGAGGTGGAATGCACGGGGCCCTTTAATATTCGTGCCAGAGCAGATCGGACTGGTCCGGATCCAAACTCAGAATTTGGGTTCCTTTAGGGGATCCGAATTCGAAACTTTTTACCTGGCCCACGAGGAACTTGCTAATTGCTCTTGAGAAACTTTTTTACCTTTAAAATCAATTCTAAAAGGCCTTTAGAATTATAATATCGCTCTCAGAATTTTAAAGTGTGACACCTGTACCAGTGGGTATCGACCCAAATTTATGGTAACACTCTGATCCGAATTTAAGTTCCTTTCTTGTACATTGAGATATAGCCAAGTCATTAAAATGACAAAAACCATTACATAACAACACCTGTATCATAACAGGATTTACCCATTGAAATTAGCATAGTTGGTCAAACCTTTTTCTTGGTAGAAATTTTATCATCAAAAAGTTGACTGGCTTTTTTTTCTCGTGGACTGGGATTAGCCTTGCGTCTCTCTGTCTTTGACCTCTCAAAATTGGCTGGACTTGAAGTCTTTAATCCTTTCTCATTATTGTCAATTCCTCCTGGCATAGTGTTTGACCTAGGTAAAACTGGGCCTAAAAGGAAAAAGAATCAAACACTAACAATATACTCAAATATTTGTTTTCACTGCTATCAAATTTTATTTTTTATTTCTATTCTCCCGGGGCCTAAAAGTTGCCCTGAACTGTTTTGCTCACTATTAATTCAAGAGAACCAATTACTTCAAACAATTACAATTAATTCAACAAAAATATAAATGATTCAAGTTTATTAGTCTGGTTATAACAAAAGCAAGTGTTTGGAGGCCAATTTTAATATTCTCCAGTATCTTTTTATGTCATTTTCCAGGGATCAGTGAATGTTTCCTTGAATTAAATCTGTAAAATACATTTGATTTCCAATAAAACTAAATTGATCAGCCTACTAAAGTTAACTAAATTCATATAAACACAATTAAAAAGCAGTGCCTTAAAAAAAGGGCAGGCAAATACTAAAGTTAACTAAATTGATCAAGTCTGGCCATTATAATTGATCAAGTTAACTAAATACCTTGAATTAGTTAACTAAATTGATCATATAAAACACAATTAAAAAGCATAAAGTTAACTAAATTCCTTGAATTAAATCTGGCCATTATAATTGAGACCTCCAAATACTGTTGTAAATTTTCCTATACAAATCATAAAAACTACAAAAAAGAGCAGGCAAAATGGACACTTGAAAAGCTAGCATTACAATTTTTCCCAAACTATGCTGGGTCTTAAATAATCTAGAGATGAACCGTGTATTCAAATCTGAATCAAACAACATCAAAGCCGGGGCTTCTAGGCTTCATCAGACCAATGAATTTTGCATAATAGATTGAAAGTATCCTAATGATTCAAAGGATCAAATCGAATAATGAGAGAGACAAGGAGGAGAAAGGGACGCACCAGGAGGTGAGGAGGTGCCACCGTCGCAACTGCTCCCCTCTATCCCGCCACTCGTCTCCTCCATGATCGAGAAGAGAGAGAGAGAGAGAGAGAGAGAGAGAGAGAAGAGAGAGAAGAGAGACAGGAAAGGCGATACGAGAAAGGGCTCTGTCGGAGAGAACTGTGATCCGTGCCAGAGAGATTTTTTACTGTTCCTGAACCCGGTCTTCGCGAATGTTTTGTAACAATTATCGCAAAACCCCCCGAAACTTTATACTTTCCACTCTTCGCGAATTTTAAATTACTAGGTGGAATGCACAGGGCCCCTTAATATTCGTGCCCAAGCAGATCTGACGGTCTGGATATAACAACAAAATTTGAGTTACTTTAGGTGATATGAGTTCGGCAAACAAACCATCGCATTAGCATGTGGCGTTTGAGATTTTTAGAGGAGCCAGCGCATGCACCGTATTCTAGAACTAAGTAATCGAAAAAGCTGTTAAATCCTCTCCAGTTTGAACATAAATGGAGATGCCCAAATTCCACGATCTAAGATAACTTGGGTCAATTTGGGTCCGATGCCCATCGGACTCAAAGTGAAGATGACCGTGCGATCTACTTTAAGAGTCGTGCTTGAACTTTCGCGTCTGTTTCAATACTCGTGCGTACGAATCTTAAAGTGGATCGGACGGTACCAAACTCATCGGACCCAAGCTGTTCTCAAAATAACTTGGGTTCGTGGGCAAGCTGAATTCACAACCTCCCGTGTACCGTAATAGGGAATCTTTTACAATTATTGAATCTAGACCGTTCTTTTTAACTTGGCACGAATCTCCAAGCCCAATAATATTGTCCCTGCGCTAGCTCGAATCTCAAAGCGTCTGAGAGTTAATCTCAAACCGTAAAGTGAAGGGAATCTTTTACAGTAATGGAGAGGATTCTTGTTCGGGCAAGCTGGCGGTAATCGAACCACTTGACATTCTTTCATTGAGCAGTTTCACAAGTTCCAACACTTGAATTTTAACAGTGATTAATTAATTTTAAAATGGTCTGTAAATTTATGGGATTATTAAGAGTTGGATTACAATGCGTTAGAAAATAAAGATGGTATTTTATTTTTTCATTTATATCATTATTTTTAAAGTTTAAATAGTTAATTTGAATTTTTTCAACATGATTTTCATATTGAAATGTTTTTGTTCATCAAATTTTTATATTTTTATATTTTTTCGAAATTTTTTATTATTTTTTAGAATTTTGAAAATCACATCTTTTATAAAATAGTAAAAATTCAGAAAAAACAATGATTTTCAAAAATTCTAAAAAAATATAAAATCCAGTCTCCAAGCACATTTAAATATGAAGATTATGTTTAAAAGATTCAAATTAACTATTTGACTTTTGAAAATAAAATTATAAGAAAGAAGTAAAACACTCTCTTTACTTCTCAAAGCATGATAGTCCATCTCGATTATTAATATAATATAAGAAGACAAATGGACAGAGACTTAAAAAAGATTCGTAAACAATATCATTTTCCTAAAGAAGTTATTATATGCTTAAAGTAGCATTTAAATGTCACTCAAGAGATTACGATTTGTTCTATTAATTATATTAATTAAGAATTGTGGCAATGCGTCGATTCAAACTTTTTGATTTTTTTTTAAATTTTATAGCAAAAACATACGTATGACAGGACGACGATCAAATAGCACCAATTAATTTAAGTGAAATTAAATACTGCGCACGGCAAACAAATTAGCAACTATATTAGTGATCGAGATAAAAGGTTCTATTATGATAAAAAGCAATAATCGTCACATATATTTTGATTAAAATAACATTTCTAAATAAACTCTACTAATAATAATTTGAGTCTACCTGTTTTTAATGATTTTTTTTTTTTGCGCACAAGAAACAAGAGTCGGATGTGGAGAATTTCCTGGAGACGTGACAACAAATCCCAACCCGGTGCATATTTTGGAGTTCACTTCCGCCCTCCGCAGTCCCCGACAAAGAGTTCAGATCCACATATGCGGTACCCTACGTGTAGATTAAATCTACATCGTCGGTTTAATCATGCACGCATCACAAAGCGGTTCCCTGTAATCATAGGCTTCACCGACAATTATTTCGGTTCGGCTGAGTTACTCTACACGGTAGTAGGGATACCAAAGAGACGG
This sequence comes from Carex parvula, assembly GCA_025461045.1. Taxonomy (NCBI): domain Eukaryota; kingdom Viridiplantae; phylum Streptophyta; class Magnoliopsida; order Poales; family Cyperaceae; genus Carex; species Carex parvula. The sequence goes on from JAJGRW010000832.1 coordinate 2,473,140, forward strand.
TATCAGTCACCTAAAGTAACTCAATTTTGTGTTTAATCCATACCGTCAGATCTGCTTTGGCACGAATATTAAAAGAATCCGTGCATTCCATCTCGGATCGGATTGACCCGGATTTTGATCAGACGATAGAATCTAAACTCAAAATTGGGTTACTTCAGAGGATCCTTTCCGGTCCTCGGCCGATTCCATATCCTCTGAGGTAACAGAATATTTCTGTTTAGATTTAGACCGTCCGATCGGAAATCGGACCAATCCGGTCCGAGGTGCAACGCATGATAGCCTTTAATATTCGTGCAGATTCTGATTGGACGGTTCGATTCAAACATAAATATTCTGTTACCTCAGAGAATTTGGATTCCTCTTCCCCAGAGGCCCAGACATGGGACAAAGATAAACTGCGCAAACCCTCTTCCCGCCAATCTCCCATCCCACCCCGCTCGCGTCTTTCCGCTTTCCCTTTTTAACTTCTTTTCTCCCCACACGAGCGCGAGCTCGAACGCAGCGAACACACGAACGAGAGAGAGGGAGAATCGTTTCTCGTTTCTTTCTTCTTCTTCTTCTTCTTCTTGGAGGCAATTGAGTCACTATGGAAGAGCCTCTTGATTTCGAACAGGAAGACCTCCTCTCCCATGCACCTCGCCTCCCCATCAAAAGGTACGCTTCCTGCGAGAAAATCATTTTTTTTTGTATTAGATTGCTTTCTAATTTTGTCATTTGTATTCATCTGTGGAACTGTATAGGAAAAAAAGCGATTGGCTTGGATGATCTTTTAAGTGATTTCTATGGAGGGAAACAGAAAACAGTGGAAAAGTGCTCTAGGCATTTTGAAGCGTCAAATGGGTATGACTCAGATGAGGATGACAAGCGGGTTGCGCAAAATGAAACTTATTTGCGCAAGTTTGTCGAGGACTGCGAGAAACAAGCAAGTGTCAATTTCTTATCTATCTTTTCTCATAATCGTTCCTTATACAGGATTACTGTTACACCCCAATTTGTTTTTTTACTGGTAGTGCTGTGGTTTTTTACTGGTAGCCATGCTGACACATAGGTACCAGAATTGAGTAGTATCTATCATTACAGTCTGTATTGGTGTCAAACAAGGCCAATTTTTTGTTTATTATATGAGCACTTTTTATATGTCTAGTTATGTAATAGAACACTTAATTAAGGTTATTCAAAGTAAATTGATGGGCAAATCGTCATGTAGCTTAGTTTTAAATTCACAGGTGAATGAGATTGGTTCTGAGGATGATGTCCCTAATTGGGGTCGTAGAGCTTTTGGAACGCAGGTACCATTTTTCTCTTTTTTAAAATTTGAGTTAGGAATATTAATATATATGATCAATTGGTACTGAGAAGTCGCTAATTACAGAAAGCTTTTCCACAACTGGAGAAACCAGTGACTGCAAACAGCGACTTCTTTCGGCATTTTTCTGAAACTGGCTTCACCTCCATTTTAGATTCGAATGGTGAAAGTGGTTTGTATCCTCAAATATTTGTACTAGCTTTGAACTGTTGGCAAGTTAATTTTCATTTTATATTACTAATTTACAATATTTTTTGTTATATGTAGTTGAAATTTTTTTGGAAGGTCTGTTAACAAATGGGTGGTTGTCACACTTGGTTGCCGCAACAGGTTCTCTAGAAGATTCTATTGCTTCTTGGACATTTCACACAAGTTGGTGATTTATTCTTAAATAATGCAACACTTTTTTATATGGCTGGTTATTGTTGACTTGACCCAATCCAATATGGTAAAGGCTGACTGGTGGCCCCCTGTTTGGGGTTAGAACCAGGGTTTCTTGATTTGCTGCTCGGCCAAGTTTGGCCTGACGTTAGGCTTGTTTAGCCTTTTGTAAATGAATTTTTAACTTCCAGTTAACCAGATATGTTTTCATCAATAAGTGTACATTATAGGATGCAACCTATCTTTTAAGACACTCATATTTGAAGATTTTTTACTTTTGACCCATAGCGCGTACAGGACCCACCTCGATCTGATTGTATTAATGAATAGGGCACATTCAGTTTTTGTGGCCCACTAGCAAGGATGGATCTACGTATCCCAGGGGGTGCTTAGCTAGCATACCCATGATTTCAAATTTTTTAATCATATATGGAAATTTAATTGAATATTCTATTTTTCTTGTAATTTTTATATAGTTAACCCCCCTCATGAAATGCTAATATGTGCTTGTAGGCCTAGTGGTTGTGGAGGACTTGGGTTCAAATCCCAGTGAGCACACATTATGTATTTTCACATATTATACATTTTATGTTTCAGCCCCCTAATCAAAATTTTCTAGTTCCGCCCCTCCCCACTGGCATGTAGGTGCCAACCCGATCTGATGCATTAATAAATAGGGAAAAATATCAACTCTACTTCTCTCGATTATGTTTAATTATTTTTCGTCATCTTGGTTCCAGTGCTTTACTCTTCAGCGGAAGACTTGCATGTCTCAGCATGTGATTTCTGGTGCAGCATTCTCAGATCTGAAAATAAGGTAGTTCTAACTTAATAGAATTTTAGTGATAATTTCTTTCAATCAAACATTTGAGCAATGCAGCACGACTAATTAAGGGTAAATAGAGTAATCGTGCTGCATTGTTTGGTTTATCTATGCAATGCACCCCAAAAAATAAAACAGAAGCATTATTTACAAAAAGAGTTGAAGGACAACTATAGATCTTTAATAGTAAATTAGTAAGAAATATAAAAGGAGGGAAAGTAAAAAAGCAAAATAAAAAATGTAATTCAGATACTTCAGACCCAACAGGACAGGTGTTTTGGTTGAAAGTCTCATTCCCATAACATAAATTTATTTGAACTAGAAACATATTATGAAACATGTACTGAGCATGATGGTAATATGCAAGGCTACCGGGTATTTTATTTATTGGAAATTGGAAAAGTATAAAGAGGACCATACTTTTTAATTAAACTTTCAGGGTGATCAACCACTGGCAAAACTTGGCTGGATACCTTCTTATTCTGTACTAAAGGATGCTATCTCAAACTATGGTTATCTATGCCCTGCATTCAATGGCACTGATTGTGAGATCTCCGAAGGTCAGTGTAGGCTATACTGCAAGGATTTTAGTAATATTCTTGGGCACTGGTATAAACCAGTAAAAGTTCTTTTTTATTCTTTTTCATATTTGTTTGTTGTTCACTAAAAAAAATGTTTCTTTCCCTTCTTATGGTCCGCTTGCACCTGTTCAGTTGATCTTGGGTGCTAAAGTGAACCTTTAGGGTCAAATATCTTCATAAACTATTTGTTTTTAAGTTTTGCTTTTGCAAAAAATAAAATAAAAATTGGATCAAATTGGTTTTTCTTGAAATTGTATGCTTATTCAAGTTATTGCACTATTTGGAAATGTTTGGGGTTACGTATTAATTTTTTCGTTTTCAGATGGCGCATGTGAAGGGCCACCTCTGAATATTTGTTCATGGATCAGAGCTCTTTCAGCTTGTTGTCAAATTAGGTAAATTTTGCAATATTGATAGTAGGAGTGAGGCTATGGTACTTTGTAAAGCGCGGACCGGTCCGTGCTATGGATCCATATCTCCATTTTCATAGTCTAAATAGTCGATCCGAACTGCTCAACATAATCTCCATATGAATATGTACTTGGAGACCAAATTTTATATTTTTTAGAATTTTTTTACTATTTTTATAAATAGGTTGAAAATTACTACTTTCGTTCGGATGGTTCAAAATCTTTAGATTGGGTCATTTTCTACCTATTTAAATTAATAGTAAAAAAAAAAAAAAAAAAGTGTCTAAAAATTAATTTGGTCTCCAAGTACATTTTTACATGTAGATCATTTTGATTGGTTCAGATCGAGTTTTGATTGTTAACTGAAAGGGAAATGAAACTTAATACACACATTCCTTATAAACAGTTTGTTATTGTATCAGCAAGCACTTTTTCTTTCATTCTTTCAGAACAGGTACCAGATTTTCTCCACTACTGAAATGCAAGAGTTGCTGGAAGTGGTCATCTGGTTCTATTTGGATCGGCATCTCCTCGGATTGGCGTTGGAATTAAATGGATGTTTCCATTCCATTGTTCATTACTTTTTGGATGCTGAATGGGAAGACAGCTGTGCAAAAGTAGCTGCGTCTATTGCTCTCAGGTAATAGGTTTGCCTCACTATTTTTGTACCGTTAAGGTCGCCAGTTCATAGCAGGTTCAATAACCAAATTTATATTTTCTTGGTGATGATTTATAGTTTCTTATTCAAGTGCAGGGTTCCAAAGGATCTGAACTGTTTACGAATTGTTGAATGTATCACTGGAACAGATAATCGAACCAAGTATCTTAAAAGTCAGCTTGCACTTCATTTACTTATTGTTTGTTTTGACAACAAAGTAAGTTCAATTCTTCTTTCTTCAAAATTGATTCTTTTGACGTATATATAATTCTGCAGACCTGTTTTACACTTTGAAGCGATTATATATATATATTCTTTAATTTTGTTTGAGTTCAATGTTAGTTTTTTGTTTCCATGGAATTTGTTAGTCTTGAATTGAGATTTTAGGAAGGTATTAAATCTTAATTGAGGCCAAGGTCTTAACTTGCAAACAGGAAAACTAGTATTTGATAATCAAATAGGAGTGAGGCTATGGTACTATGCATAGCGCATATTGGTCTGTACTATGGATCAATATTTATGTTTTCAAAGTTAAAACAGTCAATCTGAAATGTTCAACACGATCTCGGTATGAAAATGTACTTGCTGACTAAATTATATATTTTCTAGAATTTTTTTACTATTTTTTTAGATAGGTAGAAAATCACTACTTTTGAATGGTCCAAAGAAATAGTTAAAAAAACTTCTAAAAAAATGTAAAAAAGTTGAATGGTTCAGATCACTTTTTGGACTTTGAAAATGGAATTAAAATGGAATTATTGATCCATAGTATGGACCAATATGCGCTATGCATAGTACCGTAGCCCCACTCATCAAATAGTTATTCGTAGTTCTCTTCACATGACTCTTTTGCTACCATAACTTTCATTTTTCTTTATTTGTGCTAAATTCATCTTATATTAGGTAAAAATGCTGAGGAAATACTAGAGCTGCTTGCTTCAGTGAACTTGAAAGAAAATAGCTGTGATTTCTTCAAGCTCTATATTTACTTGGTTTTAACAGAGAACCTTCTCTTGCTTTACCACCCATTCCAAGAGAAATCTAAAGTAGTCGACTTGTGGTACCAGTATCTTCGCAATTGTTCTACTCAAATTACAAGCACCGACTGGAGATCTTACGCATCCAAGGTATGTCTTTTGCTATTCTATTTCATTATTTTTGGTATTACTATCCTATTTATTTCTTGTTTTCAGGATCATAAAAACCTTATTTAGTACTGATTTATTTTTTCTTTATTATATTGTATAGGTTCGGAACAAGGCATCATACCTTCTACAAAACATGGCACTGAAAAGTAGTAGCTGATTACATTTGTATCTCACTCTTTGATTAGTACTAAATTATAGGAGGCTTTAATTATATAATTGATTTTGTTATGGGCATATGTTCGGTTGTGACGGAATTATGTGGGATAGAATGTTTGGTTGTAATGTTGTAATAGTTGTGAGAAATTCTAATTTGAGAAAGATATTCATGAAAAATATTTTTTTATTTTAAAAACTTATTGTCGATAAAGTGTAACAATTAAAAATATGATAATGTAGAAATTTTAAAGTAAAAGTTGCCATGAAAAAATGAAGAAAAAAGTAAAAATTAAAGTGATGATGAAAAAAATAAGTTGCAATTACATAAAATTAAAATCAAGTAAAACTGAAGTTCAAAGTCGTGTTTTTTATTCATACAGTTATGTACAAATTTAATTTCTATATATTTTTTCATGGACATTTTTTCATTATAAAAAACCACCGAATACGGGTATAAATCACATCCCCACCAAATGCAAATGTAATTACAACTTTCCGAACTTTTTAGGAAGAAAGAAACCTTTTCATTTAAAATGGTAAATATATTTTAGCTTTACAGCTGGGCTGAGCATGTTTACTAATTGGTAGGGCCATGAGAGACCAAGAAAACAACACTTGAGATCGGACCTACTCTGGTTCGATGAGTTTAATCACCGTTGATTTGTTTTAATATTCGTGTGGAACGCTTTAAACTTCGTGCAGTCTATTTCAATTTTCGTGCGCACAAACTTAAAGTAGATTGAACGGTCATCATGCTCGTTGAACCTAAAGTCGGTCCGATGGGTATCGGTCCTACTCCGTTCTCAGAAAACATGCCAAATCCCTTATTTGTGTTCATCTAGAGCATACTAACAATAGCGAGTCTATGATACTAAGCATAGCACGGATTGGTATGTAATATGAATCAATATTTGTTTTCAAATCTTAATTCGATCGGAAACGTTCAACATGATGCTCATATGAATGTATTGTAGACCGAATTTTATAATTTTATAATTTTTTTACTATTTTTAAGATAATTAGAAATCACTGTTTTTGGATGGTCCAGAATTTTCAGATCAAGTGATTTTCTACCTATCTTAAGAAAGCAAAATATTCTAAAATATAAAATTCAGTCTGCAAGTACATATTCATATGAGAATCATGTTGAACAGCTTGGATCGAACGTTAGAATTTTTAAAAATAAAATATTGATCCGTATTACGGACCAATCTGTACTATGCTTAGTACCATATACTCACTCAACAATAATTATAATTTCTCCAGTTCTTGATTGCATAGCTTTTTTTCTTATGCTGTGAGAAATTTGCATCGGCCAATTAAAGCAAGGATCAATTGCATTTGTTAATGGTTTTTGTGAAGCCACAAATACTTGCATATGAATTTGGATATTTTTCAAGTACATAGCAATACGCAATATGCAATGACGGAACTAGACTTTCAAATTATGCGAGTCAAATGTGAATGATAGTAAAAATTATATAAAATTTTTATGTTGCGTATAGAGTTCAATTTTACCGTATCTGTAACATTTTATTTTAAAATAATAAAAATAGTAAAAAAAATAAAAATCAATTGACCCATATGTTGAATATATGTGGATCCGTCTTAGTAAGACGAGCTAATTAAAGTTGATTGCGATTGAAAAACTATCTGATCTAGAAAACTGTTCTTTTATAAATCGGATGGTTGGAATATTGCTTATGTTATCGATATATGACATCTTATCTACTTTAGGTTGGATGGGCTTCGAAACCGTCCGATATGCTTTAAAATATGTGCGACCCCGCATCAATTTCGTGCGCGCTTGTTTCAATTTTTGTACACACATATCTTAAATCGTATATCGGACGGACTTGAAGCCCATCAACTCAAAAACAAGTCTGATATCCATCGGACCTACTCCGTTGTCCAGATATAAAGCATATTCTGACTCCAGAGCTGTAGCCTTTTAGGTGGGTCCCTTTTGCCTGTGCATAAACTCATTTGTTTCATAATGTACACACAAGTGCTTGTTTTGCCACATTTATTGAGGAATTGCTTTGGATTATGATGTGTTATTTGTAATATGTTCGTCACCATTATAACTGTACCACATATTGTTTGGATAATGTCTACAAGTATCAATTTAATTTGTTTTAATTAATTTAAATGTGTACTGTATTGACATACTCATGACATGGTATATTTTAATAATTTCACTATTCTTTTAAAAGCCTGATACAGTGTCAGTACTATAGAGAA
>JAJGRW010000833.1:0-34482 GCA_025461045.1 Carex parvula
TCGAATGGGAAAAAAAGTGGTAAGCAGGCCGTGCAGAGGCAGCCTCGCCGTGCTTCTCTTGACACCTCTCCTTTTGGTATGCTAATTTGCTCCCTTCAATTGCTCTATTCTTAATTAATTCTATGAATGTTGTTAATTAAAGAGTAACTTTTGAGATGTATTATAACCGACATTCATTTTGCCTCATTGTGTTAATTACTAATTCTGAATTTTTGAACAATGTTGCAGGGTTGATGGATCCGTACTCACCAATGAAGACAATGAGGCAGATGTTGGATTCAATGGACCGGCTATTTGAGGACACCATGGCATATCCTGGCACCGTGACTAGACGGTCTCAAAACAACGGAGGCCGCAGTGACATTCGGGCGCCATGGGACATCATGGAAGACGAAAATGAGGTGAAAATGCGGTTTGACATGCCAGGTCTGTCCAAGGAGGAGGTGAAGATATCAGTGGAAGATGACATGTTGATCATAAAGGGAGAGCATAAAAAGGAGGAAGGCAGCGAACAGAAGGGTGACTGGTGGAAGAGAGGTGCAAGATCATACGACATGCAATTGCTTTTGCCCGATGAATGTGACAAGAGCAAGGTTGCGGCGGAGTTCAAGAATGGGGTTTTGCTTGTGACAGTTCCTAAGGGGCGAGTCGAGCGCAAGGTTTTCGATGTTGAGATCAAGTAAGGTTTTCATAGATTAGGCAATGTATATGTGCTGTTGTGTATGTTGCCGAGGTTTCATTTCAATGTAATTTTGGTTTGCCATGTAGTATGTAGTTCAAAGTGATTTTGGTTAGCCATCCAAATTGAATTTTTTTTTTCTTTTGAGTATGGTTTACAAAATTACCATACAAAATTGCAATCGGAATCCGTCAGAAATTGGACGGATGAAGTGGTGGCAATTGGTCAAAATCGGATTGGACACAATTTTTTTTTTCCTGAAACTTTTTTTGTACTAAAAAAAATTAATTTATTGAATAATTTCGATAGTTCAATGCATGAAGTACTCAAATAATTCACTAATATTATATAATACAAATATTTCAAATAATCCACTCATATTATATAAAAAATATATTTAAAATTAAATCTTTAGTCTGATATATTCTTATGCTGAGAATTTACTATTTAAATAATGCAACTTATGCAAGAAAATTTATTTGAATGTAAATTTACCGATATTTGTATAATGTAAATTTCTGGAAGAAAATTTATTTGAATGTCAATTTATTGGAAGAGCGCTGATCAGAAAAAGAATGGATATAAACTAGAGACGAACATTTGAATGCCTTACGATCTCAGCCGTTCAAATTTCAGGGAAATTAATACTAAACTCAGGATTATTTTCTTGTACGTTCTGGACATAGAGGGGAAAAATGGCACGACGGAGTCCGGCTCCATCACGGAACGACACAGCACGCGTGTCAGTTGTGTGTTGTGACTTGTGTGTGTTCTGTACCGTTATCATTTGTGTACTGTGATTATTTTTTGAAACTTTGATACGGCACGTTACATGACACATGATCACGCGAGTTACGTGTAATTAGAATCAAATAGTGAATTTTGAATAAACTAACCTAAATTATGATTAAATGGTTATGTGAGTCACATTTAGTCACGACACATTTGGACACGGTGAGTCTATGATTAAATGGTTATGTGAGTCACATTTAGTCACGACACATTTGGACACGGCGTGACTCACATGACGTAATTATTCGTATGCCGTGATCACCTTTTAACATTTTAGTCATGGCATGACATGTGAAAAATTAACTTAATTACGGTACAAGATCAAAGTCACAGCGGATTAATCATACTTAATCACGGTATGACACGGACTGTATTTAGACTGAATTTGACACATTTTCTTCACTCTATTTAGACAGAATTTGTTGTGTTAGGATCAGCCGAAATTTTTAAAGTTTCCATTCTTTCAAAAAAATAAATCAAAAAACTAAGGAATCTGGGTATTTTTAGATCTACCATGTCTGCAAAACACCGGTGCGGCCCCAAATAAGCGGGACCGCACAGGCATTCTGTGGCCCCAGTCAAGGGTCCGCACAGACATTCTGTGGCCCCCTCTTTTTTTTTAAACAGAAAATTATTAATAAAAGAAGAGGAGGGGCACAAAAACCAAAGGGTCAAAGGATCAAACCGTTCAAATATGTTTAAAGGTCAAGGAATTAGAACTTTTATGCAAAAACAAAAAAAAAAGAAATTGGGCCGCATAACCATTATACGGACCCTTGGCTGGGGCCGTAGAACGCCTGTGCGGTCAGAGACGTACCGGTGTTTTGCGGCCATGATAGATTCCGAAATACTCAGATTTCGTAGTTTTTTGGTTTATTTTTTTTTTGAGAGAATGGTAACTTTCAAAATTTCGGTAGGATCAGTACGACGACTGTGTTGAAAACCATAGTGACAAATTAAAAGTTTGGGTTCGGTTCGGCGAGGTCAAAAATTCGTGATTCAGGTATAATTCGGGGATGATTCAGTACAACAGGAAAGCACAAAAAAAAAACCCAAAAAAACCGTAAAAAAAAAAATTCAAAAAATTCAAAAAAAAATATTTGTTCGCGTTTTTATCGCGAATAATTCGCCAACTCGCGTTTTATACGCGTTTTATTCGCGAAAAAAACGTATTATACATTGTTCTGCATTTTATTCGGAGTTCGGTTCGATTACGTCAAAAAAAAACGAATTATACACGTATAATAAACGAATTATGTCACTGAAAACCATAAAGTTGTCGGATAAACACTTGCACCACGGAAATATATGGAGATTTGAGCACACCCATCTTCAAGTCTTAATGCAAGTGGGGCCTGAGTGCATATCCTCTGAGATATCTAAACTTATGGGTGACCGACTTGTACGCTGCATATTCGGGAAAGCGCAGAGCCCAGTATTATTTGTGCTTTGAGATTTGTGCAGGACATATTTCAACAGTTGAGATCTTCTAGAAAAACACTCAAAGTTTCAAATATCTTAGAGGGATACTAAATCGTGGGGCCTGCCACAATCTGTGTAGAGATTCAGGATCTGATACAATGTTTGATATATGATTCTGTTTTCTAGCAAGACACTACAGTCGATATAATATTCATCGGTCCAAAACTTGCGTCTATATATGCCGATATTTTTATTAAAACCCCAAAAAAAAAACAAATTATCAAATTTGCTCCCACTCCAAAGTTATAATTATTTCTACTCTAACCGCCTGTGGGCTGGGCGGTCCACTTTTCCCACCTGACCGCCCAGCTGCCGGGCGGTCCACTGTGCATAGCTGACCGCCCAAGCACTGGGCGGTCCAATTTCCATAGCTGACCGCCCAGCAGCTGGGCGGTCCTCTAGTGTTTTTTTTTTTTTTTTAAGATTAGATTAGAGACAATATGAATATAAAGACGCTGAATTCTTAACGCTAAAAGTTCGAATTTTTTTTGTAAATATAGTTAGATTACTTCTGTGAAGCATATTTATACTAAAATACGTTAAATTACGTTGAGTTACACTATATTAAGTTAAATTACACTAAATCACATTACATTACGCTAAAATACGGTAAATTACATATGAATAGGGACGATATCTTCACTGAAAAGGCGAAAAACGACGACGAAACTTCAAACGGTCATAAAACGGCGCTCGAGTGTCCGATTTCAGCAAATGAGCACTTTTCGGAAAGCTTGAGAAAATGCGCATGCGTCCGTGCTAGCTATGCCGGATTCCAAAATTCAGAATCGCCAAAAAACAAAGGGAAGACCCTCAAAACTTGAGTTGAAGTTTCCGATTAAGATTTTCATTTCTATTATTCAATCCAAGTAGTTCAGTAAATTAGTTACATAATGAACTTGTAGAATACCAATTTTTACTATTTTTGGAATTTTTTACTATTTTTTATGATTCATGAAAGATGGCACAGAATCGGTCTACTTTAGTGTAATTTTGCGTAGTTTAGCGTAATTTACCGTATTTCAGCATAATTAGCGAAGTTATTATTATTTAGCGCAATTTAGTGTAATTCAACGTAATTTAACATAATTCCAAGTAATTTAGCGTATTTTAGTATAACTCACTTAAGTAATTTAGCGTATTGAGTAATTTAGCGTATTTTAGCGTATTGAGTAATTTAGCGTATTGAGTGATTTAGCGTATTTTAGCGTATTGCGTAATTTAGCGTATTGAGTAATTTAGCGTATTTTAGCCTATTGCGTAATTTAGAGTATTGAGTAATTTAGCGTATTTTAGCGTATTGAGTAATTTAGCGTATTTTAGCGTATTGAGTAATTTAGCGTATTTTAGCATATTGAGTAATTTAGCGTATTGAGTAATTTAGCGTATTTTAGCGTATTGAGTAGTTTAGCGTATTGAGTAATTTAGCGTATTGAGTAATTTAGCGTATTTTAGCGTATTGAGTAGTTTAGCGTATTGAGTAATTTAGCGTATTGAGTAGTTTAGCGTATTTTAGCGTATTGAGTAATTTAGCGTATTGAGTAATTTAGCGTATTTTAGCGTATTGAGTAATTTAGCGTATTTTAGCGTATTGCGTAATTTAGCGTATTTTAGCGTATTTTAGCATATTTTAGCGTATTTTAGTGTCCGATTTCAGCAAATGAGCACTTTTCGGAAAGCTTGAGAATAACTCACTTAAGTAATTTAGCGTATTGAGTAATTTAGTATAACTCACTTAAGTAATTACATATTGAGTAAAATACTTAAGATTTTCATTTCGTCGTCGTTTTTCGCCTTTTCATTGAAGATATCGTCCCTATTCATATGTAATTTACCGTATTTTAGCGTAATGTAATGTGATTTAGTGTAATTTAACTTAATATAGTGTAACTCAACGTAATTTAACATAATTCCAAGTAATTTAGCGTATTTTAGTATAAATATGCTTCACAGAAGTAATCTAACTAATATTTACAAAAAAATACGAACTTTTAGCGTTAAGAATTCAGCGTCTTTATATTCATATTGTCTCTAATCTAATCTTAAAAAAAAAAAAAAAAAAAAAACACTAGCGGACCGTCCAGCTGCTGGGCGGTCAGCTATGGAAATTGGACCGCCCAGTGGCTGGGCGGTCAGATGGGAAAAGTGGACCGCCCGGCAGCTGGGCGGTCAGATGGGAAAAGTGGACCGCCCAGCCCACGGGCGGTTAGGTAGAAATAATTATAACTTTGGAGTGGGAGCAGATTTGATAATTTGTTTTTTTTTTGGGGTTTTAATAAAAATATCGGCTATATATGTGCTGAGCCGAGCGTCGTTTGAACAAAACACAAAAAAAATCTAATTCTCAAATTTTTTTTTTTTTTTGTTGCTCTTTCCATAATTCAATTGAAGCCCCAACAAGACGACGCCGTGCGTGTCTTTTCTCTGAAGTCCCTGTATTTCTTGAATTCGTATCACCTAAGGTAACAGAATATTTCTGTTTGGATCACACGTTCGTTCAATCAAGAATCCACATGACTATTCAACGGGTCCCGTGCATTTTTTCTTCGAGTCGGATTGTCAGTTTATTTGAAGTTATATTGATGTATAATTGCCAATTTTAATAATTTAATCAATTTAAATGATTCCAAAATTATTAATAAACCATCTAGAATATACAACAAACTATCGATCCGTTACTAGGGGTTATGCTATGTAAAGAAAGTATTTGTACTTTTCAAAATAATCTAATATAAATTTAATTTTACATGTATTAAGTCATATTTTGAGTAAACGGTTAGTTTTGATCCGGAACTAATAAAAACAAAAATCTAAGATGCATATAACTAACACTAAATGCATTACTAAGAAGTTACACTGCCAAAAAGAATATTTATTTATTCAAAATTAATCTGATGAATATTTATATCTGTATTAGGTAATATTTAAAGTATAACAAACAGCTTTAGTGATTTAATCACTTAAAGTGAGTCCATTACTAATTAAAAAAATTATGATGCATGCAACAAATTGTATATGCTTTACAAGATATTATGCTGCATAAGTATATATATTTATAATTTTCAAATTGGACAAATAGATATCTGTACATGTATTAGGTAATGTGTAAAATGATTTAATCAGAGTCCAAATATATTTATCCTTTTCAAATTGTAGAAATAGATATATGTACATGTATTAGATAATATGTAAAATGATTTAATCAGAGTCCAAAAATAATAAAAAGTATCTAGGATGCATACCACAAGCTATAAATAGCTCTAGTAAAAATTGATTTATATTTGTTACTTTGATCTGATAAATATTTGGCCATGTATTATTTCTTCGGGGGGCGTGAATAAATTTTCCTACTACAAATGGGATCAATTTCACACTAATCATAATATTTTACTTTAAACTATATTTAAAATAAGATATGAATATAAAAAAATTGAAAATGAATGGGAATTAATTAACTCTCATTCATTGAAGGTAGATTGGCCTGTGTATTATTTTATGTCCAAGCTCTCACTGGTAGATTACCATTTCAATTCTCCAGTCATCATATGGCCTTTGCAAGTTGCACGCAAACCACAACTTGTGAGAAAACATTGGCTCCGTCACATTTATATTGCACTACATTATTACATTCCGTTTGATTGAGCCGATTAAATTAATTAAAAGTGTGATGAGCCTTACTTAATCCGTCACAAAAAAGTATTTTCTCAATTAACAGTTAATTTCACCATATCTTTTCCCTAAACATATACCATACATAGCAGAAAAAAACATGCAACCTAAAGACACAAGTGCATGAATATCATTCAATCCAAATTAGAACAGACATGTTGTTCCTTTCTTCTCATTCTACAATCTCATATCTCAATCTAGACAGGAAGGATCAAAATTGGGAGAAAGCAGGCTTCAAAACATTGACCATCTCCATCTCTTCTTCTTTTGAAAGCTTGCACTTCCTCCAGTCCGCTCTGTCTGGCATACCTAACAACCCGGCCAACACCTACGTACGTACAATTTTATTAGAAAATTTGTTTGCATTAATTGATTTTCAGATCAAGGAATTAAATATAATATGAGGATGGATGGATGCCCACCTCACGTCCAAACTGGACAGGGAACTTCTCATTATCATCCACACTATGTACTAGTATTTTTTTTCCTGGCAGCTCTACATAGAACAAACTTGACTTGCCATCGAACTTGGATCTTAATTCTTTCCTTCCAATTCCATTAGTAGTAGAATCACCCTCACTCTCACCTTCTGTGCATACAATAGAAGAAAATGTAAAGCCCAATCGGTTGGAAGCCAGATTAAATATCTTTTCTATATGAGGTGCTTTAGATGTCGGAATTGGGACTACCTGCAAGTATATATAATAACAGAAGCAGAAGCATTGTTTGTTATCAAAATTAAGGTGCAAAAAGTGAAACTGATTTGCAGCAACAGTAATTGTTTTTACCTGAAGGTTAGCATGACGATTGTTTTGAAATGCATACTCAAAGTATACAACAACCTTTTCTTGCTTCTCAAAGTACACACTAAGGGCATTTTTGTACTTTTCAAGTTCCTTTTCTGCCTCTGAAGTCATAATGAGAGTGTTTGGGCTGTGTTCGATTGGTACGAGTAAAACATGGCTCTCAACAAGTGGGCCCTTTGCAAGGGCGCAGTAGTAATTTTCCCCTAAGCTAATAATTAAATCAGACTCCACATCAGGGCTTGATAGACAAAACCAACAACTGCTCTCAGGTCGCCTACAAAAATTGGCAAAAAGTGACAAGCACCTTAGAGAACCGAAGATTTGCAGTAACAAAAAGTAACATATTTTGTTTCCTTTACAAAAAGAGAAGGAAAAGGAATTTACTTACCTAGCAGTAGCAGGCCGTGTATTAGCACTGTCGTCGTCAGATTCAGATAGGCTGTGTCTAAACTTGCAATTGGTGCCGCGCTCACATTTCCCCTTGTTTAAGAAATCAAAGCACACATTTCTTGTATAATGCTCCCTCGCCTCAGGATCATGTGTGAAATTACATTTATCACCTTGGGGACAGGAACCGGATGATGTAAATTTGAAGCACAGCAGTCTTTGTTTCTGCCTCTTATTTGGAGGAGCATCATACCGCCAGTACTGTGTCTCATGTCCGATGGCAATGGAGCTATTATTATTATTATGCTTTGAATTTGAAGATCCTTTTGCATCATTTGGAGCCATGTTTATGTTTTGATACGGTGATCGGGTGGTATTTGGTGGTTTTGCACCAATCTCAGCAGCAGACATGGTGGATGCTGGGGTAGGAGATATTGCATGAATAAACCTCTGGAGAATATATATGTCATACCAGCAAAGCATTGTATATAAAAGTTAGGTAATTAGCAAAAATAGTATCACAACAGAACAACTAGGACAAAAGCAAATGAAAAGTAGTAACCTAACCTGCTTGTCTTTGTTTCCTACAGTACCAAGTCCAATAAAACGCGTGACATGGACAGCGCCATCATTCATGTACGGTTCTCTTGCATAGAACACATTTTTCGTACCAGCAATGTGGTACCTACAAACAAGCAATCATGCTTACATGAGAAGCTGCTCATGCTCTTTTAATAAAAAAAAGAAGGTGATCGAAGTTGGTAGTTATGAATAGTAACCAACCTAGGTTTAATCTCTGCAACCAATTGAGCAAGTAGAGGATCGCAACCGGAAGGATCTGTAACTTGAGGTGGGGCATGTGATAGATCAGCTCCATTTGCCACCCCACTAGGCCATTCGTTAGTGAGGAATAAATCAACAACACCAGGCTCGTCAGCAAGGGCCCGCAATGCATCGACATCATCAACTGTATAATTAGCTTCTCCATTTGTTCCTTTCCCCGACAAATAGACGACTGACAACCCTGCAATATTGAATTTGGCACTGCCTCTGAGCCAGTAGAGATTAGGACAAATCTGAATGCCCTGGGGGTGGAAGCCTCTAAGAGCCTGAGCCTCAGAGAGGACTTTGGATGCGACGGCACCGCCACCGTACGCCCCCGTGAAGTAAGTGGGGATAGGCACGGAAGCACGGCCTTGCACGTAATCTGACACTTCTTCTTCGGATTCATCAGAGAAGAACTGACCGACGCAGAAGAGCGCATCGAAGGGTCCTGTCGACTGGTTCACCTGCCATGCCAGTGCCAGGTAAGTAATTAGTAAGTGTAAGTGGGAAATGAAATGAAATGAATCTTATTAAATGAACTGAAATTAAATAAACGGACGGAGGTGACGCGCTTGAAGAGGAGGTGAAGGCGTCCCTTTGGATCGCCGGCCAGGAGGATGCGCGGCGGCGGAGGAGGATTACTCATTATTAATTAATTAATTATTCTTCTCGGCTCAAAAGTTCTACTTGTCGAGAAGAATTGAAGAGATAAAAACCATTAAAGCATTAAAGCTGCTACAATTCGCTGTGGGCCGCTTGGGCCTTCTCTCTGTTGTGTTATCAATCCTCATTTGGGCCGGTTATGCTGCTGCTGATATTTTATTTTCTATTCGGAAACCCAGCCTCCTCTCAAGTCTCAACAAGGGCTTAATACTGTGTTAGATGAATGTGAATAAAAATTATGTTTTAACATGACAAGAATAGTAAAGGATCAAATTATTTACGGTAATATTTACATTTATATGGGATATTTATTATTATTGCATGAACAGATTTCGATGTTTCTTATTAATAGAATTATCAAAAATAAATGAAACTATATGAAAAAAAAAACAAATTAACTTGAATATTACATATGCCAAGTAAATCATAACTCCCATGATTTGACTTTAAAAAAAATTGAAAATTTCAGTAATTAATCTTAACCAAGCATAATCACAGATCATAATCCCACCAATTAATTCAAATGTTAAGAGAAATATCACAGACTGATTGTACCAATCGGACATGAGAAAATTAATCCAAATTCAAACTTGCGAAGTTGACAAAAATTTCCCATATTTGTACTGACTGACAATAAAAACTTTTAATGGAATCACTAAAATTTCACAATAATGAATCATCATAAAGAAAAGAAATTTCAGCCAAAATTTTTATTAAGGGTCCTAATTAATTTTCTGAAGTTCGAAATATTAATTATTTCTACAAAATCTAACTATAATTCCAAAAATTTTGTTGAAAGGGACATAAACTAGTAAGTGATAATTCCTAATTAAAAAAAAAAAGGCATGACTTTTCAATTGTTGAAGAAATACGGCGCATTTACCAGTGTTCTCAGCCTAGTTCTTACTGATACGAAGAATTAACTTATTAGCTGTCGGGTCTGTCGAGTCCAGAGAGGTTGGGTCCCGACTCCTGGAATTGATATCCTCTACATTAATTTTTTGAGTTAATTCATCTCGACCATCCGATTTGTTTTAAGATTCATGCGGATTAAATCCGAACTAATATTAAAGGCCCCCTATATTTTAAGTAAGATCCGAATTGGCTCTGTTTGAAATTAGATGATCGAGATTCATTAACTCAAAAGATTCCCTTTTGAGTTAATGCAGAGGATATGCATTCTGGCTCCTCAAGCAATTATTCGAGTTGAAATGCAAGGAGTGCGCTTAAGGAGAGCGGGGCGGAAGGCGCAGGGAATTCGGAACCCTTGAGGTAACTCAAATTTTGAGTTTGAATTCATATCGTCCGATCAGAATTCAACCTGGTTCAATTCTAATAAAGCCAATTCGATCAGAATTCACAATTTATGTATATAGTGGCGTCACTCAAGTGGAACACAATTTCGCGTAAACAAGAAGTGCAAGTGATTTAGGGTAGCGCTATATTCAGGACAATTTCTCTAATTTTGAGAACTCTGAATTTTTTTCTCTAAATACCTATTTTACCCTTGCGGGCTCTCTCTTGTCTAATTAATGAAAACGCTAATAAAGGAATCCTTCCTTTCACATTTCTACTCTATTCAAAGAGAAAATCCCTTCCTTTCATGTTTCTGTTTGTTTTTCATTTATACACTCTGGATGTATTTTCTTTTCTATAGTGCACATCATTTATGAGGGAACCTTCTTTGAATCATGCTCTCAGGGGGAAAATGTATTAGTAGAATAGAGAGAAAATTTCACTTAGATTCTCAACCTTAGACTACAGTTTATTTTTTCTTTAATTTTAGTTTTTATTTTATGGCAACCTTAGACTATCTTAATTAATGCAATATACCTACAGATTTTAAAAATAAATAAATGAAAGCATTAGAAATCTGTAATGTTTAGTAGTTATAGGCTTATACAAACTTGAGGAGTTTTAAAGTTTTTTCTGTCCGCTTTAGCTTAGTTATTTAAGCAAGTTTTTTTGGTTTTTGAAACATTGAACTGCTGCTTTTAAGCATCAATCGAAAAAATATTTCCTTTATCAATCTTTGTATTAATTATGACAGAATTAATTGTGACAGATAAGAAAGAGAAATTGAAGGCTAAAATAGACATTTAAAGAGAAAATTTTCTCTCAGCTCTCAAAATTACAATTGATGCTCTCAATATAGCACTCCCCTTTTTATGCTCATTAAAATATTCAACGGATCATAGCCAAAAAATCGCACAGATTAATTAAACAAGAAGAACATAAAATAATCCGACATTTTTATTAATATCCAAAGTTTAATAGAAATTAATATTTATGCCCAGAATTCTGGGGTTTCGCCAAAAATGTCCAAACCGGCCATAAAATGGCCGGTGTACTCTCCCCATAAGCCGGCCATTTTATGGCCAGCTTACTCTTTTTTTTTTTTTTAGAGACACTATGTAGAGCAAGATAATGAAATCTAACACTAAAAATTAAATTTTTTGTTTAAATTATTTGATAGATTACTTCTTTTGATATATAATTAGCATATTTATACTTGAAATTATGTTGAATTACACTATATTAAGTTAAATCACACTAAATTACATTACATTACGCTAAAATAGGGTAAATTACGCTAAATTATATATGAATAGGGACGATATCTTCACTGAAAAGGTGAAAAGCGACGACGAAACTTCAAACGGCCATAAAATAGTGCTCGAGTGCCCGATTTAAGCAAATGACCACTTTTCGGAAAGCTTGCGAAAATATGCATGCGTCCGTGCCCGCTACGTTGGATTTCAAAATTCAAAATTGCCAAAAAACAAAGGGAAGAGCTTCAAAACTTGAGTTGAAGTTTCCGATTAAGATTTTCATTTCTATTATTCAATCCAAGTAGCTCAGTAAATTAGTTATATAATGAACTTGTAGAATACCAATTTTTATTATTTTCCGAAATTTTTTACTATTTTTTATGATTCATGAAAGATGACACAAAATCGGTCTACTTTAGCGTAATTTACCGTATTTCAGCATAATTAGCGAAGTTATTGTAATTTAGTGTAATTTAACGCAATTTAGTGTAATTCAACATAATTTATTGTAATATAGTGTAATTCAACATAATTTCAAGTAATCTAGTGTATTTTAGTATAACTATGCTAATTATAAATCAAAAGAAGTAATCTAACAAATAATTTAAACAAAAAATTCAAATTTAGTGTTAGATTTCATTATTTTGCTCTTCATAGTGTCTCTAAAAAAAAAAAAAAATAAACCGGCCATTTTATGGCCAGTTTACAGAAGCCGGCCATTTTATGGCCAGTTTGACCATTTTTGGCGAAAGTCGGAAATTCTGGACATAAATATTAATTTCTAATGAACTTTGGATATTAATAAAAATGTCGGTAAAATAATAATACTAATAATAATAATAATAATAATAATAATAATAATAATAATATTATTATTATTATTATTATTATTATTATTATTTTCTGAAAGGCTAGAAGATCTTATTTGATTTCTGAGCTGAAAGGTGAACGCTAGAGAGTAAAAATGAGTACAAGGAATGAAGGAAGAGAGCTTTTATTAACAACCACAACAGCGATGCCTAGGGGTGTTCATCGGTTCGGTTCGGTTAAAACCGAAATAAAATAGGCAAACCAAAGTTTATTTCGGTTTTCAAAAATAGAACCGAACCGACCAAAGTAAATATAGCAACCGATTAAAACCGAACCAAAGTAAATTTCGGTTTGTTCGGTTAAACCGAACAAACCATTGTTTAGTTGAGATTGTTATAAAACAAGGCATTTACAGCTAACAAGTTGAGATTAATACACTGTAAATAATAAATTCAGCAATAATGTGAAACATTGTACCACTGTACCACCCATGTACCACACTGTAAAGATTAAATTCACAAGTTGAAACCACCCATGTACCACAGTGTAAAGATTAATACCCATATACCACTATAAAGATTAAATTCACTGTAAAGATTAATACCCATGTTAAAGAAATCGGTCGGTTCGGTTATTACGGTTTTTAGATATTATAAACCGAACCATATTAAAGAAACCGATCTATATCAAAAATTGAACCGAACCGGACCAATTAAACCGAAAAAACCGAACCGTTTGAACCAAACTATTTCGGTTCGGTTAAAAACCAAATAAACCGGCCCCGATGAACACCCCTAGCGATGCCTTCCTTTTCCGCCAAAAACTAGTTGTGGGTTTTCTAAAATCTTATATTTGCGTAAGTACCTAAACTGTTTATATTAGTTGGTAAAATTTAACTGCCAGGTACATTTCTGTTTTAAATATAAGAATTTTTTTTTGGTTACAGCCATGACCTGTCAGTCTACATAAACAACCAGTGCCAACTAATCCCTATTGTGATTGTACAATTATGGTACCAGTTGGTTAACCAGTCCCTTCCTTTTCCTAGGCGTTAGCTCTTCCTTGATTGGACAGGCAGTGTGCAACCTGGACACCCGGATCAGTTCGGCTAGCGTAGACGACCCTAAAACGCTTTGCAGTTTGATTGTGGATGGCCCAAGCAGACCAGATGTGAAGAACCTAATTTGTGTCTAATTTGTGCCTTAAGGGAGGTTAATATCTCCAACTCCAACCTCAGCTTGTTGAGTCATTCTTGTTCACTTCAATATTGGATGGTATGTAGAAGACATTTTCAACAACCTGAGAATTTAAAATAACAATTTGCACATCAGAGTGTTGCTAGAACAGATTTTAAGTATCAGTGCTAGAACAGATGAAGAAACAACACCTACATAACAAATTAACGCAACTAATCAATTCACTTAAATATTGGAAGCAATTGAAAAATATCGCTTTCTTTTTGTTATCTAGTTTACAAATTATGTCATTTGAGCTCTATTTAAAAATATACTATATATAATGAATTTCAACAATATAAGAGAAACCGTCACCTATAATTAATTTTTCTCTGACATCTTATATGAATGTTTTTTTCACCTCTTCTTATATGAAAGTGACTCGTAATGTAAAGACATAACTCAACCGTCACCGCTTGAATGCTATCAACTCATAGCTAACACATAGCTCTTTGTGTGGGAGACAAGCTTAAAAATTCAATTTTAATTGGTATTTATATATATAAAAAAAGGTAACCCTGCATTCTTCCTTCACTCAAAAAAAGAAGAAGATGTTGTCACGCAAATCTTGTCACTTTCATCATGCGATTCGCATAAACCTAACAAAAAATCATGCAAGGAAGGTGTATCAATTGTTATTAACTATACACATCTATTGGGCTCATTAATCAAATCAAAGTGGCTCATGTTAACTCTGTTGCATCATGCAACGACACAACAATATATACAAAGGAATTTCATATATACATGAAGAAACTTCTAAATTACAAATTTCTCCCTCTCAAAGTAATAATATTTTATTTACACTTTTAAATTTAAAAAACTCAGCAATGTACTCAATTTATTATTTTTTAATTAAAACTCATTTTAAATTTATGAAATTTTAATTTCATCTATTATTAAAATAAATAAATAAATAACATGTGTCCCTGAAGTAATTCAAATTTTGAGTTTGCATCCAGACTGTACAATTAGAATCGATCCAATCCGATTGAAGTGGAATGCACACGACATCTTTTATATTCGTGCCAAAACAGATTGGACGGTCTGGATCCAAACTCAAAATTACTTTAGGGGATCTTAATTTGATGGATAATCATGGCTCCCAACATCTGAATAATTTAAAATAAATTAGATTATAATTTGCCAACTCATTGTTCAGGCCCAAAGTTCCTATTTTAGTATTGAGACTCAAAAGTCATTTAGTGTTAGGCCCAAAGAAAACCCAGTTTTATATTTTGACCCATGTCAACCTTCGAACCTCACGTCTCCCAGGATCTAGTGCTTTCCAGAAAGGCAGAGAACCGGATACCAACCATCCTTCAACCGACACGTGTCACTCCAAAATTGGTCATGACTCGTGAACCTTCTCGATCCCTCCTCCAGCTCTATATAAATTCAGTTACTCGTCTGTGCTCTGTCGTAGAAGAAATTCAAAGAACGCTTAAGCAGTACTTCGACCAATCACCACACTCAGTCCTTGTAATCTACCTCATACAACTAATTAGTTTCCTTGCACAAAAATGGCGGTGGCATCTCCATGCGCTCTTGCAAGTCGCCTCACCTCACGTATTATGGCACGGCCAATGGTGATGACTCCTAAAAGCTTTGAGAATCAAGTTCGTGTTAGGCCTATGTCTGCTGCTTCAGCGATGCCGCAGAGGCATGAGGACTCGGCAGTGAGTGTTCATGTCGATCAAAATGCGGTTGGAAATAATGGAAATAAGCAGGCAATGCAGAGGCAGCCTCGCCGTGCTTCTCTTGACATCTCTCCTTTTGGTATGCAATTTTTCTCCCTTCAATTGCTTATACTTACTTAATTCTATGAAAGGTGTCATAAAGAGTAAGGAATATTGTAACCGTTGCCAACATTGTGTTACTAACAATTGGTGTTTGAAAATTGATGCAGGCTCGACGGATCCGTACTCACCGATGAAGACAATGCGGCAAATGCTAGATTCAATGGACAGGCTATTTGAGGACACCATGGCATATCCTGGCACTGTGACTAGACGGTCTCCAAGCAATGGAGGCCGTGCTGAAGTGCGGGCACCATGGGACATCATGGAAGATGAAAAGGAGGTGAAAATGCGGTTTGACATGCCGGGTTTGTCCAAGGAGGAGGTGAAGGTATCAGTCGAAGATGACATGTTGGTCATAAAGGGAGAGCATAAGGAGGAGGAAGGCAGCAGAGAGAAGGGTGAGTGGTGGAAGAGAGGCGCAAGAACATACGACATGCATTTGCTTTTGCCCGAGGAATGTGACAAAAGCAAGGTTGCAGCCGAGTTCAAGAACGGGGTTTTGCTCGTGACAGTTCCTAAGGGACAAGTCGAGCGCAAGGTTTTTGATGTCGAGATAAAGTGAGGTTTTCGTAGCTTAGACAATGTATATGTGCTGATGTGTCTGTTTCTGAGGTTTTAGTTCAAAGTGATTTTGGTTTACCATGTAGTCTGTAGTTCAAATTGATTTTGGTTAGCCATAGAATTGAACTCATGCTTTAGATGTTCTGCCCTCCATCAATTCTCCGGGTCCGGATCCTCTAATTTAAACTCAATCTTTGGGTTTTGGATCGAGACCGTCCGAATTCGTCGCTCGGTCTCGGGATTCAAATTCGTCGTCGGAATGTGTGCACTCACTGCTGGGATGGATTTTCGCAGATTCGAATCGGACGGTCTCGATCTAAAACCCAAAAGTTGAGTTAATCCGAATTCCAATTCTCCTGCCCATATTGTATTGGTTTATAGTTTGATTTATCAAAAAAATTAGTTTATTTGATCCATGAAATGCATCGGCGGGTCTACCGTAACTTATTTTGGTCATATTTTATATTGGGGATGAATAAAAATTGAAGAAATATACAGAGGATATACTACTTTCCTGACTTACGAGCCTAATTTTTACTGAAATTGACTGAATTGACTTAATAGCGGTAGGGGTGTCAATGGTACCCTTTTAATCTTTTATCCTACGTATTCGATAAGATTGGTATGGATAAAAAAAAATTTTATTAGCGGTATGGGTAAGAATTTTTAGTAGGTATAGGTATGAAAATGCTCCCACTTTATCTGTATCGTATCTATTGCCACTCCTAAATAGCGGTCGGGTCTATCCAGTCCATGGAGGTCGGGTCCTGAGCTGAGGTGGTGATTACTCGAGTGGCAATGCAATGAGGCGTTTTGAGTGCGCTTGAAGGAATGAGAGGGGAAGGCGCAGGAGAATGTAGGAGAGGATTTGAGTGGGAACCTGTGTTCGGATCTATTGCTTTGATCGTATGTGTTCTCAGGCTCGATTGCATTGTGTAAAAAGAAGAACACGACTTGAAAGGGAGGAGGGATTTTAGAAAGATAATCAATTGATTTAATTTTCAAAGGTGATTTGTGGATGGCAAGTGAAGTGAGAGCTGGTCTTTGTTTTCATTCCTCATAAATTTCAAAATTACTTCAATAGTCAATATTAGTTTTTTTTTTTAATTTTGTTTTAGGTACTAATAAATTCTTGTATTAACTAGGTCTGTGTACCAACAAGGTTTCTAATTTTTAAAATATGCAGGTTACTTTTGAATTTTGAATTTTTCAAAATGCTATAAATTAAAAATTTTCGAGCATTGGTTGTAGGAGATTGGAATTATGCAAAATCGGAATTTTTTTAATAGAATTAATTTTAATTATTTTAACGGAACAAGCACTATTGATATAAAAGCAGCTCCACTAAAGAGGAATTAAATTTGGTTCTAAGAGATGTGCGATTGGTCATTTTGGTTTATTTCTCTTCTAGCTGTTTTTTTATAAAATCCAATAATACTTATTATGTTTAAATAATTAAAATTGGTCTATTAAAAAAATCCAAAATATACGCACAACTTGGTAATAAGTAACTAAAAAAAAAACTTGATAATAAGTTAAGAGGAGGGTTCAAATGCCTCCATTTTTTGTGCCTCCACCATGCCTCCATTTTTAAAAACTTTAATAACTCCAAATTTAAAACTTAAAAGTCAAAATAAAACCGTTGGATATGATCTACAATATTTTATCTATGTGCTCATAAAAAATTATCACATTTTGATTTTGTTTTTATGTGAATCAATAAGTTAAAAAATCAACGTCTAGAAATTATCCACATTAGTACATTTTTTTACAAGCTCTTGATGACAACCAAAACAAAATTGAAATGTCATAATTTTTTACATGTGCATAGATAAAATGATGTAGATCATATCCAACGGTTTTATTTTGATTTTTTAGTTTTAAATTTTGAGTTATTAAAGTTTTTAAAAATGGAAGCATGACGGAGACATGAAAAATGGAGGCATTTGAACCCTCCTCATAAGTTAATTTAATTAATACTAAGGCCTAGTATCTGCCTGAGGCCTTTTTCTACTGGGCTTTGGGTAGAGTAAGGTTCAGAAAAAACTCCAATAACTTTTGAATAATTATTTCGGTATCTTCACTTCCGTGTTCCAAAATCTCCGCATCCTATTTAGAAAAATTATGTATCATGGTCCTTACTATAGCTAATTATTCTAAAAAAAATTATATGGTCCCCACAAATTATATAGCCACCAATAATTATTATTTTAAAATTCCAACAACACTCTTCCTCTTGGTTGATTGGTTTCCACTTTTCCAGTCCCCGCACTCGTTTCCTCATTAATCTTCATAAATATAAATACTTAGAAGATAAGATATTAACACTTGAAAAATAAGATATTAATACTTTGATGTGTAACTTATTATGATCATTCATTTTCCAGTCCCCCAATCGTCTCCGCGTCAACCTTCCTCTATTGAAGTAGTGGAGACCCCGTATCACCGCATCAACCTCCTCTAATCATCCTCGCATCAACTTTCCTCTTACAAAAATAGTGGACCACATAGGTATAAATATTTCAGTGCATAGATAAATACTTACAGTACTTCATATTAATATTTTTAGACGTCATCCGGTGTAATATGTAAAAAAATACTTGCAAGTATAGGTATAAATACTTACATGACGAGTATAAATATTTGTGTGACGACGAGCCTGAAAGTACATCATCATGGATCTCATTTGAAAGAGAAAATTGCGTATTAGACGTTCGTGATTTTAGATCCGTAAAATTTCTCACAGATCGTCAGAAATATGAACGAGATTGAACGGTGAAAAAAAATTCAACTCTAAAAACGTGTATGGTCCACCCATGTAGTTTGAGTGGTCCCTCACAAATATTTATGGTGCAGGTACGTTTGAGAGATTTGGGTGGAAGACAATTATTTACGTAAAAATTGTTCACCTCATAGGTATAAATACTTCCATTCATAGATATAAATACTTTCTTGCATATGTATTAATATTTTCGAAAAAAATCAATTTCCTCAAGTAGTTTTTGGTAGTTATGATGCGGGTACAATACATATACCGTAGCACGGATACTGTTATCAACTCCCATAACTTTTAAGAATGTTTCAAGCAATATTTTGTTAATTCCCATCTGGTGCTAGTAAATGTTCGTTGGTTCTATTCATTTGTACTGCATATTTAAGATATTGAGGAGAAAGCTAAAATTTAGAGGCTGATAAACCATGGGGATTGCTCTATATTTAAATGCTGTTAACTTTTTGACAAAAATCAGTTTACTACGCAGGGATGACCAGTAATATGAAATGTGCTATTATAAATATAAGATTTCTAATATATATTATAGTGTTGAACTTTGAGAGGCAAAACGCTAATTATATTGATTTCTGATACTATTTGAAGGCCATTTGAAGGGTCGGGTTTTTGTCCAAACGGCTTTGGACAAAGTATCATCCAAAAGTCTGACCTAAACTGTCCGATCTTCATCAAAATTCGTATAAACATTTAGATTCAAGGAGCCATTTAAATTTATTAAGTTTTATATATGTTTGCATAAATCTCAATGCAAATCAGACGTTTAAGTTTGACTTTGGACGAGGCTTTGTTCAAAGCCCTTTGGACAAAACTCAATCCAAATTTAGAAAGCCTATTCATAGGCTACAAAATTTAAAGAGAGCCGGTAGAATATTTCTCAATTACATAATATGCTATATAGCCTATATCGGCTAATTAATATTAATTGATCTGTTATCAATGTAATTGACTTCTAATGGATTCTTATCTACAATGTAGTTAACCAATACACAAATATTTCTCTCAGAAAATCTTAAACAGTGGTGGATATAATTCATCATAAAAAAGAATTGAGAAGCCATAACCTTAATTATGTATCAATCTCATTATTGTAAAAACCTATAAGCAAATTACTATATATGTATAGCGATCAAAATGATATTTTCTAGTGGGTGATTGTAGCTATGCAACGGTAATTAATTAAGATGCCAACTGTCTTATGCTTAGCGGGTAAACCAATGGTGCCGATCCGTCGAATGCGGTGCTCACAACCATCCTGGCGGTTGCCTCGGTCGGGTGGTAGAAGTCCCAGAAGATGTATTTACTTCTGTTGGAACAATAGGTGGCAATCGGGAGGCACGCAACCTTTGCATTCAGGTCCCCCAATCCACAGCATGCCGACTTCACTTCAGTGAAACCTAGTTACCAGTTACCACATCAATGCTTTTCTTTATTGAAATTAAAATATGCTTAGTTTCTAAACAGAAATGAACTTAGTTATGTTTATCCCATTCCCTAAAAGGTATCAGAGATTGTCATGTAATTCATGCTCTTTAAAGGTTTGGCCCTAATGCATACTTGTACCAGTACCTGAAATACCATCTAAAAGACCTTCCGTTCTCAACTAGAAAAAAGTAATTAACCATTCACCTTTCAAGATTTATACATATTTTTACCAGTATATTACAAGATTTAATTTTGGTAGAATGAATATTATATTGAAAGTTAGGTGCTAAAATACTAATTTCCCTGATAAATAGAAGATAAGTGCTAAAATTGGATTGTACCATAGGCAGCAGGTTGTTGGATGTATTGCAGCAAAACAGTAGACGTGTCGAGGAAGGAGTAGCTCATATCGGTGAATTGTGTGCTCATCTCATTTAGTAGAGAAGAAACTGCCTGGTTATAGAGGACAGAAGCGTAATTTCCTCCTGCGTTGCATTCCTTTGTCTTGTTTTGCTCACGCAAAGCAGGACAGCAGCCAATTGGCCCTGTGCCGAGGAACACGAATTTCCGTGCACCTAGGTTGTATATCCTCTGAAACATTTTTTGCAGAAGTTGTAATTTTTCTTCTCTTTTAAAAATGCAAGTTCAAACATTAATTTAATGTTTTCATATATATTTTTTCCTTTAGGAGGACCAAATGTGTATATTTTATATCCAGGATTTTCTTAGTTAAGATTAGTACTACTAATGTATCATCGATGTAACATGCATTTTCCGAACAGTAAGAGACATGGTACCAAACAGCTGGTACCGATTTCGAAATTCTTCTTCTAGTTAATAGATGGATCAGACAGTCACCTTTAGTTGGCCCTGTAGTGAAGGAATAATCGAATCGACAAACTGTTGAGGTGTTGCTTTGTTAGCAGAATTTGATCTTGCATAATCTAAAAGCTCATTGCTTCCTATAACAATTGCAAAAACTGATTTGGAGAGGTGATCTTGTGCTTGTACTGTGCCAAGTTGTTGTACTATGGTTCTGGATACTGTCGAGTAGTAGTCGATTTGCTGATCAAAGTTTATACATCCACCCTGAATAAACAGAATTGTTGAACAGTAATGATCAAAATAAGCATATTTATTCATGAGGGTTCAAATGTCTCTATTTGTTGTATCTTCATTGTGCTCTATTTTTAAAACTTTAATAATTTGAAATTTAAAACTTAAATGTCAAAATAAAACTGTTAGATATAAACAATATCATTTTCCCTATGCATATATAATTAAAGATTATGACATTTAATGTTTGTTTTCATTGTTATATATTCAGAGCTTGCAAAATACACTGGTGTGGATAATTTATGGATGTTAATGTTTCAACTTATTATTCATATATATAAAAGAAAAATTCAAAAGTGTTACTTTTTCTTGTAAAATGATTCATTCTTACCGAATTTGTGGAGTTCAAAATGCCGGCACCACCGGAAGCAAAACTGACACCAGCTGTGAGATACACAGAGGTGTTGTTTGATTTGGAGGAAAGAGACAGGTACGGCGGCGAGGTTTGCAAACCCAGATTCTGAGCTGCAAACAATTAATTATTCATAAATTTAGGGTGTCAATTATAATTTCAGGAAAGACATTACCAGTTTCCAAATTAAAACAGTTCTGATTTTGTGTACATTCACATAAAGTCTACATCATGGGCTTGACCCATATTTTTTCTCAAAAAAAAACATAAAGTCTACATCAGTATTTATTACTAGTAAATAAATTCCTATATAATCAAATGGTTTATGTGTAATACAAAGTTCCAACAATTTAGTTTTAATTCGCCATATTGTATCTGTGACTAGAGAAAAAAGTTGTCATAAAATATTATTCAATGAGTGATTAACAGGATACCTCCGTTTTGGAGTGATATGTGCCGGTTGCTAGCTTGTAGTAATTGTGCATTGAAGTATCAATTAGTCAGTATAGTTGGGTCAGTGAGTAAAGGTGTACATTCATTTATTCATAAAAATGGTATTGGCATTTAAAAATTTAAAACTTTGGAAAAGTTGTTTGCAAATGGTATAACACATCTTTTAACTTTAATAATCAACTCACAGTAATTAAAATAAAAATAATTAATAATCAACTCAGAAGTTCCATGCATTAATAAGTTTTGAGTTTATTTAAGTATGAAAAATATATTTTTCATTTCAAAAAGAAAATTGCAGAGGACATGTCAACACACCACTAAAATATGATGAGGGTCTCTATCTGCACATGTTGTGGAATACTAATTTGTGACCACAAATTAATAAAGCAATGCATGCAAATATTGGGTGTGAAGCTTCCATGGAACTAGTTAGTTCTTAAAAGGAATCCAGAAAAGAGGTGTGGTATTAAATAATTTCTAAAGTGGATTCCCATAAAAATGCATAGCAGAAGTGTATACATGAGATGTCATCTAAAAGGTAGATGCCAATATGATAACTAAAGGGAACCAATGCAGAGGTGTAAAACTGTAAATAGATCAAAGCTTTATCTATCAAAAGAAAGAATAAAAAAATATTACATGTCAATACAAAATCAACAAAAAATTAATTAGGACTGAAAAGATAAGGGGCACCTTCTTGTATTGTAATTAATGATAAATGTTTATATTAATTAATGATTATAACATTGCATTAGTACCTGTCAAATCATATCCTTAATTGTCACCCTTTTAATTAAGTTTGTCATTACATGTATGATGCATACAGTGAAGGTACAGAAACAAAGATATTTTCAAAATTATATTGGTTTTTCTCTTAACACAGACAAAAGGCTCAAAATCTATAAACTGTATTGCACACAAATATCTAACTAACATCCAAAGTTTGGTACTTTGTTGTGATCAACATCACAAGAAAATTTCTTATCCATGTTAAATTTAATTTTCACTACTAATACAGTAATACTACCTACACAAAAAGAGAATATACATTGTGTGTTGGGTTCTTAATCACAATGGATGCTAACATTTTTTTTAGGGGTAAAGTAGGAAGTAGGAACAAAACATTTATCTCAATATATACCTGCAAACATTACTTCCATATCTCATATACATACATAATGAAATTTTTTGGTGCAATTTACTTTCCTCTTAGTAATTTGGTGCAAGCCAGAATTTGAAGAGGAAAATTGATAGCATGCATGCATATAATTAAAAATGCATGAAAATAAATTAAATAGAGTCAATACTTATACTTACATAAGAAATCTGCAAAGTTTTTGCCATTACTGAAGCGGCCAGTGGCTTTGCGGCCCGGGTAGTCGACTCCGTTGTGTGGGAAGTTGGCTTTCAGCAAAGAGAATGGCAGGTGGTTGTTGTTACCAACATCTGCTAGTGAGTCTCCAAATACATACACTGCTGGCGCAATTCCTTGTACATTTTTACATAGCAACAGAATGAAGGTTATATATATAATGGTGCAGTAGGTCACGTTAGAGGCCATGGTTCTAAACTTATAATAGAAATATGGAGAGAGAGATGCTTTGGAGTTTGAAATGGTGTGGTCACTGTGGTGTCTCCCTCTCTTTTTATATATAAATTCAATGAAGTGGAGAATCATGGTCAAAATATTGATGGGACAGATCAATAGTAAACCAGCTTCTACTAAACCCGATTCTTAAGAATGAAGTCCAGCACTTTTTCGTTAGTCAAATAAAAGAGTATGAGTGAGTCTATGGTACTATTTATAGCACGGATTAGTCCATACTACGGAGCTATATTTTCATTTGGAAAAATTATAATGGTCAATCCGAACCGTTCAACGTGATCTCCACATGAATATATACTTGAAGATTAAATTTTATAACTTTTTGAATTTTTTTACTACATTTTAAGATAGATAGAAAATCACTTGATCTAAAAATTCTAGACCAACCAAAAATAGTGATTTTCTACCTATCTTAAAAATTCTTAAAATAAAAAATTTAGCCCACAAGTATATTCTCATATGAAAATCATGTTGAATGGTTCGGATCGACCGTTAGTTTTTTGAAAACGAAAATATTAATCTGTAGTACGGACCAATCCGTGCTATGCATAGTACCATAGACTCACTCAAAGAGTAGGGTATTATACAGAAATAAAAATAAAAAATATATCACATGAGGAATGAGTTTTACTAAATAAAATTATCATGATCAATTTGATCATTGTGTGGTCAAAAGATCGTCGGCAATTAATCGATCTAAAAATATTTCTTATAAAAGAATTTGGTAGTCATATTTACTAATTACAGTCTCAATTATATATATAATGCACAATATATTTATAATTCATGAAAGGAAAAGACGAAAAAGACAAAAGAAAGTCTAATCCTACAAAATATCTCAAAATAGAGAAAGGTTGAGGCACCAACTTCATTATTATATATCATCATTGTTAACATTGAACCGAAATATGGTCCATCATAAATTGAAATAAATTGAATAATAACGTCTATATATAAAATATGTATGTTATTTGATTCAATCGGAATTGGTTCAAGTCGCTATATATATAGAGAGAGAATGGCTAATATACAAACGTTTGTTTCTGGACTCAGGAACAAATGATTTGGTTATCTGATTTTCAAAGTCCAAACGGTCGATCCAAACCGTTAGATATTCAATCTATATTAAAATGTGCTTGGAGACCAAATTTTACATTTTTGGAAATTTTTTTACTATTTATTAAGATGGTTTGAAAACTGCTGTTTTTATTAAATTTCTGTAGTATTGAAAAACAGCGGTTTTCAAACCAGCTTAATAAATAGTAAAAAAATTCCAAAAAATATAAAATTTGGTCTCCAAACACATTTTAATATAGACTGAATATCTAACGGTTTGGATTGACTGTTTGGACTTTGAAAATCAGAGAACCAAATCGTTTGTTCCTGAGTCCAGGAACGAACATCTGTATATTAGCCATTCTCTCTCTCTCTCTCTCTCTCTCTCTTTCTATATATATATATATATATGTTCCAATGCACCCTCTTTTCTATGCTCCCAATACACCCAATCTTTATTTTCTCTATTTTCGAAGTCCGAACAGATGATCCGAACCGATCAACATGACCTTCATAATAAAATATGCTTGGAGACTAAAATATTTTTTAGAATTTTTTTACTATTTTTTAAGATAGATTCAAAATCACTTTATCGGATGGTCCAGAATCTCCTTAAAACAATGATTTTGTACATATCTTAAAAAATAGTAAAAAAATTCTAAAAAATATAAAATTTGGTCTCCAAGGATAATTTATTATGAAGATCATGTTGAGCGGTTCAGATCAACTGTTCGGATTTTGAAAATAGAGATAAAGGAGATAAAAAGTTGGGTGCATTGGGAGCATAGAAAAGAGGGTGCATTGGAACCCTCCTCATATATATATATTGCTATTAAATTTTCCAGTTTTTGACATCTTTGTTATTATTTTTCAGTTTTTAATCATATTCAATAGTCTACAAACTGATCAATAATAATAATATTGTTAGGATGATATATATATATATATATATATATAGAGAGAGAGAGAGAGAGAGAGAGAGAATGGCTAATATACAAACGTTTGTTCCTGGGCTCAGGAACAAACGATTTGGTTCTCCGATTTTCAAAGTCCAAACAACAAATCTAAACCGTTAGATGTTCAATCTATATTAAAATCTACTTGGAGACCAAATTTTACATTTTTTGGAATTTTTTTACTATTTATTAAGCTGGTTTGAAAACCGCTGTTTTTATTAAATTTATGCAGTATTGAAAAACAGCGGTTTTCAAACCAGCTTAATAAATAGTAAAAAAATTCCAAAAAATGTAAAATTTGGTCTCCAAGTAGATTTTAATATAGATTGAACATCTAACAGTTTAGATTTGTTGTTTGGACTTTGAAAATCGGAGAACCAAATCATTTGTTCCTGAGCCCAGGAACAAACGTTTGTATATTAGCCATTCTCTCTCTCTATATATATATATATATAGCTAGCTAGCAATGATGATAAATGTATCTGTAGATTGATTCCCCTATATAATTACTCAATTATTAATTTATAATGTGAATTTCGGAATTTCCTGACCTATTTAGATTTAATTACATCAAAACTGTATTATTTTCATAGTCTAGATAGGTACTAAGCAAAAACGAACCTACCAGAAGAGATATCTCTATAGCTAAGTGGGACTGGTGGTTATGGCACAATTAATCCAAGATAAAATTGAAGTGGGTTATGGCTTTTGTGATGGTAATATCCACAAAAAATGTCATATTTTGGTTTTAAAACTTGACCACTAAATCAAAAATTGATTATAAGTAATGATATAATACTTTATATGATATATTTTATGATTACATTTTTTCAATTTTCTGAAAACTTCTTCTTTTTGTTTGTCAAACAAAAAAAATAAATTATGAATCACTTTGAGTGAATTTTTTTTTTTTTTTTTTTCTTGATTCATGCCCGTAGTCCAGAAAACTTTTTACATTAGATCAGTTACATGGTTTCACAGGATAAAAAACATAGCGAGAAACAACCTTCAATTCTAACAAAACATGTTAGAGTGAAGCTATGGTACTAGACATAGCGCATATATATTAGTCTATATTATGAATCAATATCTTTATTTTCAAAGTTCAAACAATCGTTCTAAACAGTCAACACGGTATTGTACTTGTTAACTAAATTCAACTTTTTTTTTTTACTATTTTTTGGATAGGTAGAAAATCATTTGATCTGGAAATTTTAGACTATTCAAAATTAGTGATTTTCTACATACCATCTAAAAAAATAGTAAAAAACAAAAAAAGATAGAATTTAGTTAACAAGTACAATATTTTCATATGAAAATCATGTTGAACAATTTAGATTAACTATTTGAACTCTGAAAACAAAAATATTATTTCATAATACGGATGAATTTGTGCTATGCACAGTAAAAAAACCTTCCTCAATTACTAGGGGTGTCAATGGGTACGGTACGAGTCGGGTGGAGGCATTTTCATAACCATACCTATTAAAATTGACTTTATCCATACCCTACCCATACCCATTAAAAATTGACTTTATCCTACTCTATCCTTACTCGTCAATATTGTCAGGTAACGAAACGGTAGCGGATGAATAACGGATAATACTAATATAATAATTAGTTTTATTATATTTTACAAATTAAATATAAAAATTCATTCATTTTCACACATATGTAATTACATTTCTAATAAAAAATAAAATAAATGTGCAATTAATTCCAACTAAATTATTTTTTATAAAGAAAGAAAATTTAAAAACATGAATACATATTTAGATGAGTTGCAAATTGAATTGAATATATATTTAGATTTTATAATTACCCTATAGGATAACGGGTACGAAATAGTCAGTACCCATACCCTTACTCATTTGATTAACGAAAAAAATTATTATATATACCCAACAAGCTAACGAAAAAAAAATCTTACTCATATCTACCTTATCGAATACAATACGGATCGAGTAAATAGCTAAAATAGTTATACGGGTTAAGTAAATGGCTAAAAAGATACCATTGACATCCCTGTCAATTACCTTTTATAATTTTAACATACTGTTGTCAAATCTCTAGGTCAGTACTGACTTGGCCATATAATGTGATAATTGTGCCTCCACCTGTTGGAATAAGAAAATAACGGGGTATGCATGGTGGGTCCATGAAACAGCAGAATGCAGTGATGCATGATATGTGTCCATGTGTTCTCACATTTGTTTCACACACAAAAATCAAGGTGATATTGTTGAGTTGGACCAGTTGCACTAGAGCTCAATTAAGCGTTGAGAAAGAGAAAAGGATGGGGGAAATGGAATCTAATATCACTTTCTCATAAAGAAAATGACACATCTTTTGCAATCTAGTTAATGTACAGCTGGCGACTGTTAGTTGCTACAAACATGTCAATTCTTTTCACACTAATAACTAATGCATAAAGATAATTGATAGTGGCAGAAGTCAGAATTATTTATTTCTAGAAATATATTAAATATATTGTGGCACAGAAGTCAGAATTATTTATTTCTAGAAATATATTAAATATATTGTCGAGCATGAGATGTACATAAAAGAAGGGTTCAAATACATTATGATTTTGTGCTCCAATATGCTCCACATCTTTTATTTTCGTTTTCAAAATTTGAATAGTCATTTCAAACCGCTCAACATGATTTTTATAATAAAATATGCTTTGAGCTCAAATTTTATATTTTTTAGAATTCTTTTACTATTTTTTAAATAAGTACAAAATTACTGTTTTAAGATTTTGAATCATCTGAACAAGTGATATTGTACCTAGGTATACATGGTATGTGTAAATGTGACGAGGCTAAATTTATAAAAACAGTGATCTGAAACAGTGATTTGAAATACTGTTTTAGGCTAAATTTAAATTGCCCCCGAAAAAGTGACGAGTGCTACATAGGTTCAAATTCACATTTGCTTTGTTGATTGGAGGGGTTTTCTTTGTTGATTTGACGGCAATTCCCATCACGCTTTACCAATTATGGACTGATTTATAAAAAGTTAAAATAGATATTTGATAAATTTAAATAGAGTTAAAAATAATAAAAAAATCAATAGATTAGATAAATTTGTGAATTTTGGAAATTCAATGTGGAGATTTAGCTTATCAGCTTTCTTCAAATTTCTGTTTATATTACAGATGATTTTCTCACTTTGTGGGTTTCGAATTCATGACCTCCATGTGCCTTTGCCACTAGACCAAAGACTATTTCTCAGTGAATTTTTGAAATTTCGAACGATAAATATGTTATTATGAATTTTAGAGGGGAGAATATTTAATTTTGAGAGATATACAAAATATTCTCCCTTAATTAAAATATTCCAAATGGTGTAAACTTTTATACATTTTTTTATAGGATAAGCCCATAGGCAAAATGGTAGAATATATGACATAACATAATTAAATATAATAATGTCTATATTACAAAATAGAGTCCGACTACTCTACTGATATAAGCATATCTATGCTACCAATTCGTAGTCCGTCCGATTAACTTTCAGATTCATGTCTGATGTAATTCAATTTTTTTTTTTTTTTTTTTTAGAATGTTAGCAGAAGCTACCAAGTGAAATTCAAATTTTTCGGAACAGAAAAAATTTAACGGGTCCCTGCTTTGTATTTCTCCGCATCCATCCTGCCTCCGCTCTGTCAGCTAGAGTGGAAAAAACGTGCCGTGACTAACATGCTGTAACTTTGATCTCGTGCCGTGCCGTGTGGTGACCAAGTTAATTTTTCACGTGCCGTGCCGTGATCAAAATGTCAAGAGGTGATCACGGCACGCAAATGGTCACGTCACGTGAGTCACGCCGTGCCTAAACGTACCGTGACCATACGTGACTCTTGTGACTATTTAATCATAATTTAGATTAGTTTATTCAAAATTCACCATTAAATCAATATCTAATGGTCCTAATTACAAGTGACTACGTGTCGTGCAGTGCCGTACCGTGCCAAAGTTTCAAAAGATAAGCACGGCACGCGAATAGTCACGGCACGGGACACGTGAGTCATGGCACGTAACTGACACGCGTGCCGTACCGTTCCGTGACAGAGCCGGCTCCGCCGTGCCATTTTTCCCACTCTACTGTCAGCAATGGAAGAATTGGGTTCAGTCGAAGGAGTTTACCAGCAGTTTGAATTGAAAAGAATAAGGCGCGAAGGAGAATTAAAGGAGAATTGGGCTCAAACAGATAAATGGGCTAGATAAGCAGTGGGACCAGCGAGTTCAGGGTTTAAGGGCAAGTAGAGGGAGACACTGATCGATGGGGCCCAAAGCGACAGGCTGCTTGCTTCTCCCTCTGAAAATTGGTTACTCTGACAGGGACCACAAGCGTTGTTCAACCTACCTCTCCATTTCTGATCAACAGGATGATCAAGAAGAAGAATGAAGATAGGGCATTTGAGAGGCAAGAAACGGAGAAGGCTTGTGAAGATTACAGAGGCCGTTAGGAGGAATCTCGGAACTTTACTAAGAAGTCCCTGTTTTAATCTTAATTTTACTATGCTTAGTTGAAGGGTGTAATTGAATAAATAACCTATTAAATAGGGAGCTGAGGCGAATTCATTTCACCGACGGTACCGTAATAGGGAATCTTTTACAATTACTTGATCTGGACCGTTCTTTTTAACATGGCACGAATCTCAAAGCCAAATAATACTACCCCTCAGTCAGCCCGAATCCCAAACCGGCTGAGAGTTAATCTCAAACCGTAAATAGCTAATTGTAAAAGGAAATCTTTTACGGTACCGTCGAGGATATGGATTCGAGCTGAGGCTCCTGCTTGGTTTTCATCGTTGTAATCAAACTTGAACTTTATTCTATCGTACTATGCAATTTTAACCCTTTACAGCATTCAATTTCATTTCGTTATCTTCCATAATACAAATTTTATCCATTTTTTCAATTAAGTTCATGACACGCTCTGACTACGCCTCTGTCCACCACCGCCACCTTCAATCGCACCTCTCTCTCTATGCTGATCTGTCTCCCTCTCCCTCTCCCTCTCTCTCTCTCTCTCAGCAATTTGTTTAAATTTGAAAACCCTAAATGGGGTTTTAGGCAGGTTGATGAAATGAGAAAACTTTCATTGCTCTTTTTATTGAGATAATGTAAGTTCTATTTTGGTTCTTAGCATGGTAAACAAGCATTATATAATTACGACAAGTTATTTTATGGCAAATCAGGAACATATATATATAGTAGTTGGCTACGGTGCTATGCATAGCATAGAGGGCCTCCGTGCAACAGCTCAATATTTGAGTTTTCAAAATTCTAACGGTCGATCTGAATCGTTCAACATAATTTCCATATGAATATGTACTTGCAAACCAAATTTTACATTTTTTAGAATTTTTTTACTATTTTTTAGATAGGTAGAAAACAATTGTTTTTATTAAATTTCTGCAGCATAGAAAAACAACGGTTTTCAAACCAGCTCAATAAATAGTAAAAAACTTCGATTTTGTGATTTTGTGATTGCTAAAATCACAAAATCACAAATTAAAACTGTTGTTTTTAAAGAATTTTTTTACTATTTATTAAGTATTTTACAAAACTGTTTGTTTTTCAGTGGTTCAAATTGTCTAAAAATAACAATTTTGTGAAATCTTAATAAATAATAAAAAATTCAAAAAAAATGTAAGCTTTTATCTCCAAGCACATTTTAATATAGATATCATGTTGAACGGTTTGAATCGACTGTTTGAACTTTTAAAATTGCAAAACCAAATTGTTGTAAGATGTTGTAACTTACAAATGTTATATGTATTTGTGTTGTATGTGACAATGGTACCAGAGAGGTGGTACCAGCAAATATTGTAAGACTGATAAAAAAAAGCAAATATTGTTAGTGGTTTCTGTTAATGGAAATCGGTGAGCTAGATTCCACTCATCTCACCAAAAAAAAACTATACTATTGGACAATAAATTGCACCTGAAATGATCATTGAATAACGGTACCTTGCAAGGACCGGTCTACACAACTATTCATGCAATTGGTAGCAGTTGTTTTTAGTAGCGGA
The DNA here is from genome assembly GCA_025461045.1 of Carex parvula. Lineage (NCBI taxonomy): Eukaryota > Viridiplantae > Streptophyta > Magnoliopsida > Poales > Cyperaceae > Carex > Carex parvula. Next base: position 32,059 of record JAJGRW010000833.1, read on the forward strand.
CAAAAATAAAACGGTGAGCTAAGGAATTTAAAGTGGATTATTAGTAAAAAAAAGTACAAAAAATAGATTTTTCCTAAGTTTTAATTATTATTAAAAAACTATTTGGAGATCAAAAGAGTGATCACCGACTTTTATAATGGTAAATAGCAAAAAGATGGGAGGGGGTATTACAAAGACTGATGGATCTCATCTAGATGCTGGCATGCAATTGCAAGTGTCCTTATAATTTATAGATGCTAATAATATTAACGCTGTGTTTACATATGAACATATGACAAAAATTTATCATTATATCTATATTTCATTTTATCCAAAAGTAGTGAGAAAAAAAAATAAGAATGTATATGTCGCAAGACTAGATTAATACAGATTAAATAAGTTTCTATCCAAAAAGACGTGAGCGGATAAATAGATAAAAAAAACTAACCCATTCTACAACACATGGAATAGTGAAATAATAGAGGAAAAGTAGAAATTGAAATAGGCTTCTATTTTGTATTATTCTTGTCGCGTTCAGTTGATGGTGGAAGAGTATTGGAAATTAGTAATTTCATCTCTTGAAAAAAAAAAAACATTCCTCTATTTCACCATCTCTATAGAATAGAAAATTGGCTCATACAGATACAGAGGAGAGATCAAAGTGTAAAATGCAGAAATTTGACTACAAAAGTTCAAATTCAATTTCAATTTTTCCAATTCCACAATTCCACAATTCCACTCATTCTTTTCTTATTCGGCAGGAATAGAACCTATATTCCACCATATGTGTTTTGTTTTAGTTCCAATAAGTTCAACAATGATTTGGTGAGCAGTATTGAACATCCTTTTTCTAACATTTTTAAAAAAATTGAGCAAAAATTCAGAATTTATATTGCAGCACGACTTTAATTGTTTTCAGAATTAATCTGCGAACAAGTTTTTCCAATTTTCTCCTTCTATACTTTTTCATAAATGACTCTATTACAGTCGCTAAACTTTATACTATTGTACCTGAATAGTGATTATCACGTCATCGCTTTTAACGTCCGAAAAGTTATAGCGTAGCTATTGCGCACCTATAGCTAGCTATTTAGAACCATTATAAAAGAAAAGCGGCTAATATATAGCGTTATAGGTTTTAAGGTCTGAAAAAATATTACACAACTATAACTAGCTATTTAGAATCCTGCTTTATATTATTGTAGATGAGAGAGAAAAAAAATAAGACATTTCATTTTCTGTGGTTCGTCTGATCAATTTTGGACAATTTGCAACATTGAATAAACTTATAATGGATTTAAACAAGATAGAATTTCACAAAAGACCAGGGAGGAAGAATGTACAGTCAAAAGGGTGCTAAGCACCCCTATTAATTAAAATTTGTTCATTTTAATCTTCAAAAATATACTATTAGTTTCTCTCGTAAAATGAAGTTACACACTTATTTTCAACGCCCCCTATCTCAATTTTCTAGTTCTACCCCTGCAAAAGACCTTATTACAATTTACAATTATTTCTGAAAGGTCAGAAGACCTTATTTCATTTATGGGCTGACAATTTAGAACTGTAATATGATATCACACCTGGTTTGCATTTAAATTCATATAATTAACTCGACATTCAATATATGTATTACCATAAATTAATAAAGTCAAAACTTGCAGTTGTTATAAAACAATATATATTCTTAATTTGCAGATAGAAGCACTGTTTGTAAATTATTCCAAAAGCTAAGAAAAACATAAGCTATATATATACCATTTTGCTTTATTAAAAAAAATAAAATAGAAATAACATAAAACCCAACCAATCATTCCAATCCATCTGTAGAATCCTATCCAAATCTTCTGATGACTGTAAGTAGGTGCCTATCTGCTGCACTGGCACTGGCACTTTCTGAGGCAGGTTCTGGTCAACTATGTGTTGTAGGTTCCACCTGTCATTAGAAATTTCAAATGGTTCTGGTACAGGAGGGGATACACCAATTTGATTTATTCCGCAAGTTTGTTGCGGTTGTGTTGCAAAAGGAGCTTCAATTTCTGTACGATATCCTTGTTGTAATTGCTCTCCTCTCTGCAGTACATTACGTTACACAACAATTTAAGCATTAGAAAACAAGAACTAATTAATATAATTACAACACACAACTGAGTTGATCTTAAGTCAGTATATATACATCTATACCTGCAAGTTGTGTTGTGATATATAAGAACACGTCCGGATGTTAAACCGGGAGAGTATTGTTTTCTGAATAAGAAAAGGGGAAAAATGTTTTATTAGCAGAGAGGTAGACAGAGGAAACAAATATGATAAGTAATATACTTGCTGTCAAGCATGTTGATTAGAAGAAATCAAATATGATAAGTAATTAATACAGTAATAAATCCGGCCCCAGAATATCCTACCCTTCTAATTTCCAAAGAGGAAAAAAATGAAGCAAATTAA
>JAJGRW010000833.1:42304-98165 GCA_025461045.1 Carex parvula
TTGGGGTGATTTTGTTGTTTGGACCTCTTATGTTTAGGTAAATAGGTTAAATAAAAATAGTGGGTTTGTTCTGGAATTTGGTGTGGAGTACTGAAATTGACCTTTCTAGTATCATGGAACGCAATTGAATCCATTTCAAGATTAATTATAATAATCTTTGGTAAGTTAAGTTGAGTTTTGGGGTCTACTCAGAAGTTGACTTGTCAAGGAATCAGGCGTCTGTACCGATTTACTGGTACAGTCAAGACAGAAGTTGACTTATCTAGGAATCGGGTGTCTGTACCGATTTATTGTTAAAGTCAAGACAGAAGTTGACATATCTTGGAATCGGGTGTCTGTACCGATTTGTTGGTACAGTCAAGACAGAAGTTGACTTATCTACGAATCAGGTGTCTGAACCAATTTTCTGGTACAGTCAAGACATGAATGTAATTTATCTAGGTATAGTTAGGTTCAAAGCTTAAAATGTAAGTTACAGTTTAACATTTCAAGGAAATTTTGCGGTAGAAATTTTCTGGTACTTATCTAGGTATAGTTAGGTTCAAAGGTTAAAATGTAAGTTGCAGTTTAATATTTCAAGGAAGTTTTTTCGGTAGAAGAGAAGTTCAAGTAGAAAATACTAAAGTGAAAATATTTCTATTTTTGTTGTGCACATATTGGGAACTTTTCCTACTGGAAGATTACATGGCTAAACATAATTGAGTCTTAACTCATGTGTGTGGGAGGTACCGTGCAGATCAACGAAGGTTTCAACTAACCTGGAATTTTGCTTCTTTTCTCTTGGCTGCTGCTTCGTACACCAACCGACTTGGTTATTGATCACTGCACATTAGAGAAGTTACATTGAAAAAAGGAAGGGTGAAATTGGAAGATGTAAGATGCGAATTTGTTGTGAAATGTTCCAGCATAATTTATATAGCAATTACATACTAAGAAAAGTACAAACGCAGATCAACGAAGGTTTCAACTAACTTGGAATTTTGCTTCTTTGCTCTTGGCTGTTGCTTCGTACACCAACCGACTTGGTATTGCTCACTGTACATTAGAGAAATTACATTTAATTTGAAACTGAATTTGGTAGCAGTCCGAGGGCCTTATTTGTTTGTCCTAATGATTGTGATACCTTGCTGAATCAGCACTGCACATTCCCAAATATAGTAACACTGTTACAGTCACCTTTCATTTTTTTGGTGGGCTGAATTGTCTGAATTTTAGTTGCAGAGTAATAATTGGGAAATATGTATGAACCATCCTCAGAACTTAGTGGCGATATACTTTGGAATTTGAGCATTTCCTTTTCTTTCCACGTTGCAAGTTGGTGAACTTTTTGGTGGAAAGAGGGTTGATATGTGAAATGGAATGTTAGCTTAATTAATTCACCTAAACTCTGATACGAAGCTTCCAATTCAACAACGGGTTAAATCACAGAAAAAACTTACTGACATTCAAAATAGCGAGAAGCCAAGTGAGAAGCTCAGCCGCTGTTCCCAATAGCGAGAGGGGGACATGGAAATGAGCAGGAAGGATGACGGGGGTGTGAACCTGATAATCTGAAGAGTGGGAAATACCGAGAAGAACCGCAGAGGAGGAAACGTTAAGAGCGGGGAGAGGGACACGTCGCAGTAAACGGGTTCGTGGCAATCGCGGGGGCATAGGAGCTGACAGCTGCCCCACAGGGAAGAGCTCGAGCGGCGCAAGGAAAGGTGGTGATGTTTTTCGGTGAAATATCGGGCGAGATTTTTTCTGTTCTTGGGCAAAAATCGCGGGACACGGAGAAGGAGATGTTTATGCGTGTCTGACGGCAGATGAGGTAAGCGTTAATCGATCGAATGCATTGAGGAATGATCCGACGGCAGATATAGGGGAAGTTACTGTTCATTGCTGACGTCAAAACCTATTGGAAATTAAGGTATTTATAATTTGCCAACTCATTGTTCAGGCCCAAAGTTCCTATTTTAGTATTGAGACTCAAAAGTCATTTAGCGTTAGGCCCAAAGAAAACCCAGTTTTATATTTTGACCCATGACAACCTTCGAACCTCACGTCTCCCAGGATCTAGTGCTTTCCAGAAAGGCAGAGAACCGGATACCAACCATCCTTCAACCGACACGTGTCACTCCAAAATTGGTCATGACTCGTGAACCTTCTCGATCCCTCCTCCAAGCTCTATATAAATTCAGTTACTCGTCTGTGCTCTGTCGTAGAAGAAATTCAAAGAACGCTTAAGCAGTACTTCGACCAATCACCACACTCAGTCCTTGTAATCTACATCATACAACTAATTAGTTTCCTTGCACAAAAATGGCGGTGGCATCTCCATGCGCTCTCGCAAGTCGTCTCACCTCACGTATCATGGCACGGCCAATGGTGATGACTCCTAAAAGCTTTGAGAATCAAGTTCGTGTTAGGCCTATGTCTGCTGCTTCAGCGATGCCGCAGAGGCATGAGGACTCGGCAGTGAGTGTTCATGTCGATCAAAATGCGGTTGGAAATAATGGAAATAAGCAGGCAATGCAGAGGCAGCCTCGCCGTGCTTCTCTTGACATCTCTCCGTTTGGTATGCAATTTTTCTCCCTTCAATTGCTTATACTTACTTAATTCTATGAAAGGTGTCATAAAGAGTAAGGAATATTGTAACCGTTGCCAACATTGTGTTACTAACAATTGGTGTTTGAAAATTGATGCAGGCTCGACGGATCCGTACTCACCGATGAAGACAATGCGGCAAATGCTAGATTCAATGGACAGGCTATTTGAGGACACCATGGCATATCCTGGCACTGTGACTAGACGGTCTCCAAGCAATGGAGGCCGTGCTGAAGTGCGGGCACCATGGGACATAATGGAAGATGAAAAGGAGGTGAAAATGCGGTTTGACATGCCGGGTTTGTCCAAGGAGGAGGTGAAGGTATCAGTCGAAGATGACATGTTGGTCATAAAGGGAGAGCATAAGGAGGAGGAAGGCAGCAGACAGAAGGGTGAGTGGTGGAAGAGAGGTGCAAGAACATACGACATGCATTTGCTTTTGCCCGAGGAATGTGACAAAAGCAAGGTTGCAGCCGAGTTCAAGAACGGGGTTTTGCTCGTGACAGTTCCTAAGGGACAAGTCGAGCACAAGGTTTTTGATGTCGAGATCAAGTGAGGTTTTCGTAGGTTAGACAATGTATATGTGCTGATGTGTCTGTTTCTGAGGTTTCATTTCAATGTGATTTGGGTTTGCCATGTAGTATGTAGTTCAAATTGATTTTGGTTAGCCATAGAATTGAACTCGTGCTTTAGATGTTCTGCCCTCCATCAATTCTCCTGCCCATATTATATTGGTTTATAGTTTGATTTATAAAAAAAAATTAGTTTATTTGATCCATGAAATGCATCCGCGGGTCTACCGTAACTTATTTTGGTCATATTTTATATTGGAGATGAATAAAAATTAAAGAAATATACAGAGCATATACTACTTTCCTGACTTATGAGCCTAATTTTTACTGAAATTGACTGAGTTGACTTAACAGCGGTAGGGGTGTCAATGGTACCTTTTAACTGTTTACCCTAACCCTTATTTGATAAGATGGATATGGATAAAGTTTTTTTGTTAGCGGTATGGGTAAGGATTTTTAGTGAGTATGGGTATGAAAATGCACCCATTTTATCCGTATCGTATCCATTGACACCCCTAAATAGCGGTCGGGTCTGTCCAGTTCTTCTTTTTGAGTGCTTTTTGAGTTCCATATACAGGAGAATGTAGGAGAGGATTTGAGTGGGAACCTGTGTCCGGATCTATTGCTTTGATCGTATGTGTTCTCAGGCTCGATTGCATTGTGTAAAAAGAAGAACACGACTTGAAAGGGAGGAGGGACTTTAGAAAGATAATCAATTGATTTAATTTTCAAAGGTCATTTGTGGATGGCAAGTGAAGTGAGAGCTGGTCTTTGTTTTCATTTTCTGTCCTCATAAGTTTCAAAATTACTTCAATAGTCAATATTAGTTATTTTTTTAATTTTGTTTTAGGTACTAATAAATTCTTGTATTAACTAGGTATGCGTACCAACCACGTTGACAAGATTCGCGTATAATTCGTTTTTTTAACGTTACCGAACTGAACTCTAAATAAAACGCAGAAAAACAAATAATACGTTTTATTTGTGATAAAAACTCAAAAACAACAAAATTTTTTTTTTTAAATTTTTTAAATTTTCTTTTACGGTATTTTGGGCTTTTTTTTTTTTGCTTTCTTGTTGTACCGAATCATTCCCGAATTATATCCGAATTATACCCGAATCACGAACTTTTGACCTCGCCGAATCGAACCGGAACTATTGATTTGTCACTATGGTACCAACAAGGTTTCTACTTTTTAAAATATGCAGGTTACTTTGAATTTTGAATTTTTCAAAATGCTATAAATTAAAAAATTTCGAGTATTGGTGGTAGGAGATTGGAATTATGCAAAATCTGAATTTTTTTTAAATAGAATTAATTTTAATTATTTTAACGGAACAAGCACTATTGATATAAAAGCAGCTCCACCAAAGAGAAATTAAATTTGGTTCTAAGAGATCTGCGATTGGTCATTTTTCCTTCCTTGTTGTAACCGAATCATTCCCGAATTATACCCGAATCATGAATTTTTGACTTCGCCGAACCGAACCCGAACTATTAATTTGTCACTATGGTACCAACAAGGTTTCTAATTTTTAAAATATTCAGGTTACTTTTCAATTTTGAATTTTTCAAAATGCTATAAATTAAAAAAATTCGAGCATTGGTGGTAGGAGACTGGAATTTATGCAAAATCTGAAATTTTTTTTAAATAGAATTAATTTTAATTATTTTAACAGAACAAAAACTATTGATATAAAAGCAGCTCCACCAAAGAGAAATTAAATTTGGTTCTAAGAGATCTGCGATTGGTCATTTTGGTTTATTTCTCCTCTAGCTATTTTTTTTATAAAAACCAAATTAATAATACTTACTATGTTTAAATAATTAAAATTGGTTCTATTAAAAAAAATCCAAAATATGCGCACAAATTGGTAATAAGTTATTCAAAAAAAAAAAACTTGGTAATAAGTTAATTTAACTAATACAAAGGCCCAGTATCTGCCTGAGGCCTTTTTCTACTGGGCTTTGGGTAGAGTAAGGTTGAGAAAAAACTCCAATAACTTTTGAATAATTATTTCAGTATTCTCATTTCCGTATTTCAAAATTTCAGCATCCCATTTAGAGAAATTATGTATCATGGTCCTCATTAATTATTATTCTAGAAAAAATTATATGGTTCCCACTAATTATATGATCACCAATAATTATTATTTTAAAATTCCAACAACAATCTTCCTCTATGGTTTCCACTTTCCCAGTCCCCGCACTCGTTCCCTCATCAATCTTCATAAATATAAATACTTAGAAGACAAGATATTAACACTTGAAAAATAAGATATTAATACTTTGATGCGTACTTGTTATGATCATTCATTTTCCAGTCCCCCAATCGTCCCCGCATCAACCTTCCTCTAATGAAGTAGTGGGGACCCGTATCACCGCATCAACCTCCCCTAATCATCCTCGCATCAACCTTCCTCTAACAAAAATAGTTGACCATATAGGTATAAATATTTCAGTGCATAGATAAATACTTACAGTACTTCATATTAATATTTTCAGACGTCATCCGGTGTAATATGTAAAAAAATACTTGCAAGTATAGGTATAAATACTTACACGACGATGTATAAATACTTGTGTGACGACGAGCCTGAAAGTACATCATCATGGATCTCATTTGAAAGAGAAAATTGCGTATTAGACGTTCGTGGTTTTAGATCCGCAAAATTTCTCACAGATCGTCAGAAATAGATTGAACGGTGAAAAAAAAATCCAACTCTAAAAACGTGTATGGTCCATCCATGTAGTTTGAGTGGTCCCTCACAAATATTTATGGTGTAGGTACGTTTGAGAGATTTGGGTGGAAGACAATTATTTACATAAAAATTGTTCACCTCATAGGTATAAATACTTCCATTCATAGGTATAAATACTTTCTTGCATATGTATTAATATTTTCGAAAAAAATCAATTTCCTCAAGTAGTTATGGTAGTTATGATGCGGGTACAATACATATACTGTAGCACGGATACTGTTATCAACTCCCATAACTTTTAAGAATGTTTCAAGCAATATTTTGTTAATTCCCATCTGGTGCTAGTAAATGTTCGTTGGTTCTATTCATTTGTACTGCATATTTAAGATATTGAGGAGAAAGCTAAAATTTAGAGGCTGATAAACCATGGGGATTACTCTATATTTAAATGCTGTCAACTTTTTGACAAAAATCAATTTACTACGCAGGGATGACCAGTAATATGAAATGTGCTATTATAAATATAAGATTTCGAATATATATTATAGTGTTGAATTTTGAGAGGCAAAACGCTAATTATATTGATTTCTGATACTATTTGAAGGCCATTTGAAGGGTGGGGTTTTTGTCCAAACGGCTTTGGACAAAGTATCATCCAAAAGTCTGACCTAAACTGTCCGATCTTCATCAAAATTCGTATAAACATTTAGATTCAAGGAGCCATTTAAATTTATTAAGTTTTATATATGTTTGCATAAATCTCAATGCAAATCAGACGTTTAAGTTTGACTTTGGACGAGGCTTTGTTCAAAGCCCTTTGGACAAAACTCAATCCAAATTTAGAAAGCCTATTCATAGGCTACAAAATTTAAAGAGCCGGCAGAATATTTCTCAATTACATAATATGCTATATAGCCTATATCGGCTAATTAATATTAATTGATCTGTTATCAATGTAATTGACTTCTAATGGATTCTTATCTTCAATATAGTTGACCAATACACAAATATTTCTCTCAGAAAATCTTAAACAGTGGTGAGAAGCCATAACCTTAATTATGTATCAATCTCATTATATAAAAACCTATAAGCAAATTACTATATATGTATAGCGATCAAAATGATATTTTGTAGTGGGTGATTATAGCTATGCAACGGTAATTAATTAAGATGCCAACTGTCTTATGCTTAGAGGGTAAACCAATGGTGCCGATCCGTCGAATGCGGTGCTCACAACCATCCTTGCGGTTGCCTCGGTCGGGTGGTAGAAGTCCCAGAAGATGTGGTTACTTCTGTTGGAACAATAGGTGGCAATCGGGAGGCACGCAACCTTTGCATTCAGGTCCCCCAATCCACAGCATGCCGACTTCACTTCAGTGAAACCTAGTTACCAGTTACCACATCAATGTTTTTCTTTATTGAAATTAAAAAATGCTTAGTTTCTAAACAGAAATGAACTTAGTTATGTTTATCCCATTCCCTAAAAAGTATCAGAGATTGTCATGTAATTCATGCTCTTTAAAGGTATGGCCCTAATGCATACTTGTACCAGTACCTGAAATACCATCTAAAAGACCTTCCGTTCTCAACTAGAAAAAAGTAATTAACCATTCACCTTTCAAGATTATTACATATTTTTACCAGTATATTACAAGATTTAATTTTGGTAGAATGAATATTATATTGAAAGTTAGGTGCTAAAATACTAATTTCCCTGATAAATAAAAGATAAGTGCTAAAATTGGATTGTACCATAGGCAGCAGGTTGTTGGATGTATTGCAGCAAAACAGTAGACGTGTCGAGGAAGGAGTAGCTCATATCGGTGAATTGTGTGCTCATCTCATTTAGTAGAGAAGAAACTGCCTGGTTATAGAGGACAGAAGCGTAATTTCCTCCTGCGTTGCATTCCTTTGTCTTGTTTTGCTCACGCAAAGCAGGACAGCAGCCAATTGGCCCTGTGCCGAGGAACACGAATTTCCGTGCACCTAGGTTGTATATCCTCTGAAACATTTTTCGCAGAAGTTGTAATTTTTGATGTCTCTTTTAAAAATGCAAGTTCAAACATTAATTTAATGTTTTCATATATATTTTTTCCTTTAGGAGGACCAAATGTGTATATTTTATATCCAGGATTTTTTTAGTTAACATTAGTAGTTTAGTACTACTAATGTATCATCGATGTAACATGCATTTTTCCGAACAGTAGAGACATGGTACCAAACAGCTGGTACCGGTTTCAAAATTCTTCTTCTAGTTAATAGATGGATCAGACAGTCACCTTTAGTTGGCCCTGTAGTGTAGGAATAATCGAATCGACAAACTGTTGAGGTGTTGCTTTGTTAGCAGAATTTGATCTTGCATAATCTAAAAGCTCATTGCTTCCTATAACAATTGCAAAAACTGATTTGGAGAGGTGATCTTGTGCTTGTACTGTGCCAAGTTGTCGCACTATGGTTCCGTATACTGTCGAATAGTAGTCGATTTGCTGATCAAAGTTTATACATCCACCCTGAATAAACAGAATTGTTGAACAGCAATGATCAAAATAAGCATATTTATTCATGAGGGTTCAAATGTCTCTATTTGTTGTATCTTCATTGTGCTCTATTTTTAAAACTTTAATAATTTGAAATTTAAAACTTAAATGTCAAAACAAAACTGTTAGATATAAACAATATCATTTTCCCTATGCATATATAATTAAAGATTATGACATTTAATGTTTGTTTTCATTGTATTTCAGAGCTTGCAAAATACACTGGTGTGGATAATTTATGGATGTTAATGTTTCAACTTATTATTCATATATATAAAAGAAAAATTCAAAAGTGTTACTTTTTCTTGTAAAATGATTCATTCTTACCGAATTTGTGGAGTTCAAAATGCCGGCACCACCGGAAGCAAAACTGACACCAGCTGTGAGATACACAGAGGTGTTGTTTGATTTGGAGGAAAGAGACAGGTACGGCGGCGAGGTTTGCAAACCCAGATTCTGAGCTGCAAACAATTAATTATTCATAAATTTAGGGTGTCAATTATAATTTCAGGAAAGACATTAACAGTTTCCAAAAACAGTTCTGATTTTTGTGTACAATCACATAAAGTCTACATCAGTATTAATTACTAGTAAATAAATTCCTATATAATCAAATGGTTTATGTGTAATACAAAGTTCCAACAATTTAGTTTTAATTCGCCAGATTGTATCTGTGACTAGAGAAAAAAGTTGTCACAAAATATTATATTATTCAATGAGTGATTAACAGGATACCTCCGTTTTGGAGTGATATGTGCCGGTTGCTTGTAGTAATTGTGCATTAAAGTATCAATTAGTCAGTATAGTTGGGTCGGTAAATAAAGGTGTACATTCATATATTCTTAAAAATGGTATTGGCATTTAAAAATTTAAAACTTTGGAAAAGTTGTTTGCATAACACATCTTTTAACTTTAATAACCAACTCACAGTAATTAAAATAAAAATAATTAATAATCAACTCAGAAGTGCCATGCATTAATATAGAAGCTTGAGCTTATTTAATTAAGTATGAAAAATATATTTTTCATTTCAAAAAGAAAATTGCAGAGGACATGTCAACACACCACTAAAATATGATGAGGGTCTCTATCTGCACATGTTGTGGAATACCAATTTGTGACCACAAATTAATAAAGCAATGCATGCAAATATTGGGTGTGAAGCTTCCATGGAACTAGTTAGTTCTTAAAAGGAATCCAGAAAAGAGGTGTGGTATTAAATAATTTCTAAAGTGGATTCCCATAAAAATGCATAACAGAAGTGTAAACATGAGATGTCATCTAAAAGGTAGATGCCAATATGATAACTAAAGGGAACCAATGCAGAGGTGTAAAACTGTAAATAGATCAAAGCTTTATCTATCAAAAGAAAGAATAAAAAATATTACATGTCAATACAAAATCAACAAAAAATTAATTAGGACTGAAAAGATAAGGGGCACCTTCTTGTATTGTAATTAATGATAAATGTTTATATTAATTAATGATTATAACATTGCATTAGTACCTGTCAAATCATATCCTTAATTGTCACCCTTTTAATTAAGTTTGTCATTACATGTATGATGCATACAGTGAAGGTACAGAAACAAAGATATTTTCAAAATTATATTGGTTTTTCTCTTAACACAGACAAAAGGCTCAAAATCTATAAACTGTATTGCACACAAATATCTAACTAACATCCAAAGTTTGGTACTTTGTTGTGATCAACATCACAAGAAAATTTCTTAATCCATGTTAAATTTAATTTTCACTACTAATACAGTAATACTACCTACACAAAAAGAGAATATACATTGTGTGTTGGGTTCTTAATCACAATGGATGCTAACATTTTTTTTAGGGGTAAAGTAGGAAGTAGGAACAAAACATTTATCTCAATATATACCTGCAAACATTACTTCCATATCTCATATACATACATAATGAAATTTTTTGGTGCAATTTACTTTCCTCTTAGTAATTTGGTGCAAGCCAGAATTTGAAGAGGAAAATTCATAGCATGCATGCATATAATTAAAAATGCATGAAAATAAATTAAATAGAGTCAATACTTATACTTACATAAGAAATCTGCAAAGTTTTTGCCATTACTGAAGCGACCAGTGGCTTTGCGGCCCGGGTAGTCGACTCCGTTGTGTGGGAAGTTGGCTTTCAGCAAAGAGAATGGCAGGTGGTTGTTGTTACCAACATCTGCTAGTGAGTCTCCAAATACATACACTGCTGGCGCAATTCCTTGTACATTTTTACATAGCAACAGAATGAAGGTTATATATATAATGGTGCAGTAGGTCACGTTAGAGGCCATGGTTCTAAACTTCTAATAGAAATATGGAGAGAGAGATGCTTTGGAGTTTGAAATGGTGTGGTCACTGTGGTGTCTCCCTCTCTTTTTATATATAAATTCAATGAAGTGGAGAATCATGGTCAAAATATTGATGGGACAGATCAATAGTAAACCAGCTTCTACTAAACCCGATTCTTAAGAATGAAGTCCAGCACTTTTTCGTTAGTCAAATAAAAGAGTATGAGTAGGGCTGCTAATGAGCCGAGCCGGCTCACGAGTCAATGAGTTGAACAGCTGAATAAATTGTGTTGAGTCAGGTTCTAAACTAAATAAAGCCCGAACTCGACTCGGCTCATATTTATTACTCAAACCAGGCCGAGCCCGAGTCGAGCCGAGCCGAGCCGGCTCATGAACCTCCTTCCCAGTTGGTGTTGTTTAGGCAATTCCAGGTTGCATGTAACTCCTTCCCAGTTGCCACAGTTTTTGTGGTTTTGGGTAGCTGTTTTTAGTATTTGCAAATGTCTTTTTGGCAATGTGTGTAGTAAGGTGTAGGATGTGATGATATACTACTAATGGCAAAACATTTTGTACTTGAAGGGGTTGCTATCAGTGGTTTTAAGTGGTAAAATGATATGTTAAATTTTTAAATTTAGTGAATTTTTGAGTGTTATATGATTTGAATGGGGTTATGATTTGAATGTTATATGATTTTTGAGTGTTAAATGGTACCAGTGGTTTAACTTGAAGGGGTTGGTACGAAAATTTTACTTGAAGGGGTTGGTACCAGTGGTTTTAAGTGTTATATGATTTGAATGTTCATTTAGATTTTATATGAATTTTAGGCCGTGTGCAAGCATGTGAATTTTAGTAGTTTTTATTACGAAGTCCGTGGGCAAGCACAATAAAATAATTTTCGTTTTTAATTTTCGTATTATATGAATTAATTTATTTTGTATAACATATTTCTATTTATAAGAATTAATTTATTTTGTTTTATATGAATTAATTTATTTTGTTTTATCTGTACTTGATTTTCAATTTTAATTTTGATTTTGAATACTTGTAGTTAAGTAAATGTTTGTTTTTTTAATGCTTGGCATGAGTTAAGCTCGCGAGTCATGAGCCGAGTTAGAGCCGAGCTGAAGGCTCAAACTCATTAAATTGAGCCGAGTTTTTTCCTTCAAGAGCGAGCCGAGTCCGAGCCGAGCCTGTTTAGTTATATGACGAGCTGAGCCGAGCCTGATTCATTAGCAGCCCTAAGTATGAGTGAGTATATGGTACTATTTATAGCACGGATTAGTCCATACTACGGAGCTATATTTTCATTTGGAAAAATTATAATGGTCAATCCGAACCGTTCAACGTGATCTCCACATGAATATGTACTTGAAGACTAAATTTTATAACTTTTTGAATTTTTTTACTACATTTTAAGATAGGTAGAAAATCACTTGATCTAAAAATTCTAGACCATCCAAAAATAGTGATTTCTACCTATCTTAAAAATTCTTAAAAATAAAAAATTTAGCCCACAAGTATATTCTCATATGAAATCATGTTGAATGGTTCGGATCGACCGTTAGTTTTTTGAAAATGAAAATATTGATCTGTAGTACGGACCAATCCGTGCTATGCATAGTACCATAGACTCACTCAAAGAGTAGGGTATTATACAGAAATAAAAATAAAAAATATATCACATGAGGAATGAGTTTTACTAAATAAAATTATCATGATCAATTTGATCATTGTGTGGTCAAAAGATCGTCGGCAATTAATCGATCTAAAAATATTTCTTATAAAAGAATTTGGTAGTCATATTTACTAATTACAGTCTCAATTATATATATAATGCACAATATATTTATAATTCATGAAAGGAAAAGACGAAAAAGACAAAAGAAAGTCTAATCCTACAAAATATCTCAAAATAGAGAAAGGTTGAGGCACCAACTTCATTATTATATATCATCATTGTTAACATTGAACCGAAATATGGTCCATCATAAATTGAAATAAATTGAATAATAACGTCTATATATAAAATATGTATGTTATTTGATTCAATCGGAATTGGTTCAAGTCGCTATATATAGAGAGAGAATGACTAATATACAAACGTTTTTTTCTGGACTCAGGAACAAATGATTTGGTTCTCTGATTTTCAAAGTCCAAACGGTCGATCCAATTAAACCGTTAGATATTCAATCTATATTAAAATGTGCTTGGAGACCAAATTTTATATTTTTTGAAATTTTTTTACTATTTATTAAGATGGTTTGAAAGCTGCTGCTTTTATTAAATTTCTGCAGTATTGAAAAACAGCGGTTTTCAAACCAGCTTAATAAATAGTAAAAAAATTCCAAAAAATATAAAATTTGGTCTCCAAGCACATTTTAATATAGATTGAAGAGTAGAACTAGGGTGCTCCTAAGCTCACCAAGCCCTTCGTGAGCGCGACTCTAAAACCTATCGAATTGACTTCAAACGACATTTTCAAACCGTTAGATGTTCAATCTATATTAAAATGTGCTTGGAGACCAAATTTTACATTTTTTGGAATTTTTTTACTATTTATTAAGATGGTTTGAAAATCGCTGTTTTTATTAAAATTCTGCACCATTGGAAAACAGCGATTTTCAAACCATCTTAATAAATAGTAAAAAAATTCCAAAAAATGTAAAATTTGGTCTTGATATGCGCAGAACGCAACGCAAGTTTCGGTACGCTTGAGAGCGTACCTTTTAAAACCACGTTAACACTCCACGAGTAAGGGATGCAAGTGCACAACCCCTATCGTGTAGTATATTCGGGTATCGATCCACAGGAACGGTTAATTGCGAGGTTAGATTCTATCAAACTCAATCAAAACTAGAAGTGGAAAAGATTTGGTTTGGTGTTTAATTTCCTAAAGGTTCAGATCAAACAATTCAAGAAGATGTAATAAAATGCTAGAAGAAATGTAAATTGTGTTTTGATTATGGATAAAAGGCGTTTCCAGGGTTTCAGACTTCATCTCTGATCTGCCTCTAGTGGTACGGCCCGTACCAAGTTGGTACGGCTAGGCCGTACTTCACTTGGTAAGGCAAGGCCGTACCACCCTGGTAAGACCCGTACTGGCTTCCCAGAACAGAACCTACCAGTTCGAGTGAATGCATTCCTTTGCTGGTACCTTGTGCTAAACTCTTTAGAAAGGTTCAATAGACCATACCTAAGGTTCCTAACCCTCAACCATCGTTTGTTGGATCAATATCTAGGTTGGAATGCAATTGATTGCCTTTTAGGGTTTCTACACCCTAGCTGGTCGATTGGAGGTCTAAGGCACCCTCTAATCTGTCGATTAGAGGAGAATTCAACCTTTCGGCTTCAATTCGAACTATTCTACCCTAAGCATTTGATTTGGATGAAAGATTGAGATGATCACATGACCTTGATAGGTTCGATCTAAACCTAGAGGCATATCATACAACAATCACAGCAAGCAAAGCAAAAGATAACAAAGAAGATCACAATCAATCAAACTAAAGAGTTCATACAAGATACAAGTCAAAGAAAGTCAAAACAAATCAAGAATCGATCTCTAACCCTAGAAACTAAAAGAACTACTCACAGCACATAATCAGATCTAAAAATACAATAAAAGGGAGAGAGATAGCCATGGATCGAAGGGATCGAGAGGAGGAAGCTAGATCCGTCGAGTTTCGCCTCTTTCCTCTTCCTTCCTTCTTGCTCCTAGCTCCTTAGCTCTCTTTCTCTCTCTTACTGTGCTCTCAAATGGATCTAGAATGGAATAGATAGCGAAATTGGAGAGTTCCCCGCTTTAAATAGCCTCTGCCAAAATTTGAATCTGTCAGGCCGCCTTTAAGTACGGCCCGTACCAAATTGGTACGGCCTGGCCGTACCAGGCGTGATGAGCTGAAAACGGCTAAGTCTGGTGAGACCCGTACCAAACCTGGTAAGGGCCGTACCTCATCATCCAAATGGCTAAGTCTGGTAAGACCCGTACCAAGCCTGGTAAGGGCCGTACCTCATCATCTGAATCGCCGTTTCTTCGTGTGTTTTGCTCCAAACCTGCAGAAAACAAACAAACACTCAGCAGTACCAAATTCTAAACATATATCGATGAAATGCACATGATTCTGGTGAATTAGGGCACGAATCTGGTACTAAAACAGGCCTAAAATAGACTAAATATGCGAGGTATCAGGTCTCCAAGCACATTTTAATATAGATTGAACATCTAATGGTTTGGAAATGTCGTTTGAAGTCATTTTGATAGGTTTTAGAGTCACGCTCACGGAAGGGCTTGGTGAGCTTAGGAGCACCCTAGTTCTACTCTAGATTGAATATCTAATTGTTTGGATCGACTGTTTGGACTTTGAAAATCGGAGAACCGAATCGTTTGTTCCTGAGTCAGGAACAAACGTTTGTATATTAGCCATTCTCTCTCTCTCTCTCTCTCTCTCTCTCTCTCTCTCTATATATATATATATATATATATATAGAGGAGGGTTCCAATGCACCCTCTTTTCTATGCTCCCAATACACCCAATCTTTATTTTCTCTATTTTCAAAGTCCGAACAGATGATCCGAACCGATCAACATGACCGTCATAATAAAATATGCTTGGAGACTAAATTTTATATTTTTTAGAATTTTTTTACTATTTTTTAAGATAGATACAAAATCACTTTATCGGATGGTCCAGAATCTCCTTAAAACAATGATTTTGTACATATCTTAAAAAATAGTTAAAAAATTCTAAAAAATATAAAATTTGGTCTCCAAGGATAATTTATTATGAAGATCATGTTGAGCGGTTCAGATCAACTGTTCGGACTTTGAAAATAGAGATAAAGGAGATAAAAAGTTGGGTGCATTGGGAGCATAGAAAAGAGGGTGCATTGGAACCCTCCTCATATATATATATATATATATATATATATATATATATATATATATATATATATATATATATATATATATTGCTATTAAATTTTCCAGTTTTTGACATCTTTGTTATTATTTTTCAGTTTTTTATCATATTCAGTAGTCTACAAACTGATCAATAATAATAATATTGTTAGGATGATATATATATATATATATATATATATATATATATATATATAGCTTGCAATGATGATAAATGTATCTGTAGATTGATTCCCCTATATAATTACTCAATTAATTATTAATTTATAATGTCATTTTCGGAATTTCCTGACCTATTTAGATTTAATTACATCAATACTGTATTATTTTCATAGTCTAGATAGGTACTAAGCAAAAACGAACCTACCAGAAGAGGTATCTCTATAGCTAAGTGGGACTGGTGGTTATGGCACAATTAATCCAAGATAAAATTGAAGTGGGTTATGGCTTTTGTGATGGTAATATCCACAAAAAATGTCATATTTTGGTTTTAAAACTTGACCACTAAATCAAAAATTGATTATAAGTAATGATATAATACTTTATATGATATATTTTATGATTACATTTTTTCAATTTTCTGAAAACTTCTTCTTTTTGTTTGTCAAACAAAAAAAATTAAATTATGAATCACTTTGAGTGAATTTTTTTTTGCTTGATTCATGCCCGTAGTCCAGAAAACTTTTTACATTAGATCAGTTACATGGTTTCACAGGATAAAAAAACATAGCGAGAAACATAGGCGAGGCTACATGATCCCTGGGGTAGGCACTTGCCTACCCCTGAAATTTTTTTTTTTTTTTTTAGAACCGGGTTTCTTTGACCTTGCCTATCCCTGTTGGTTGATCTTGCCTACCCCTGAGTCCAATGATACAGTGCGATTTCTTTGAGGTCCGAACTCCGAAGCCCATAACCAAAATTTTCAAAGCCCAAGCGGATGCGGAGATATCGCGATTAAAAAAATTAGCGAGATATCGACTAAAAAATCAGCGAGACAGCGACTCAAATCCGAACCCGAATCCAAATTCGAACCCGAATCTTAGTTTTTGCCTACCCTAGTTCAAATCCTAGCCTCGCCACTGGCGAGAAACAACCTTCAATTCTAACAAAACATGTTAGAGTGAAGCTATGGTACTAGACATAGCGCATATATATTAGTCTATATTATGAATCAATATCTTTATTTTCAAAGTTCAAACAATCGTTCTAAACAGTCAACACGGTATTGTACTTGTTAACTAAATTCAACTTTTTTTTTTTTTACTATTTTTTGGATAGGTAGAAAATCATTTGATCTGAAAATTTTAGACTATTCAAAATTAGTGATTTTCTACATACCATCTAAAAAAATAGTAAAAAACAAAAAAAGATAGAATTTAGTTAACAAGTACAATATTTTCATATGAAAATCATGTTGAACAATTTAGATTAACTATTTGAACTCTGAAAACAAAAATATTATTTCATAATACGGATGAATTTGTGCTATGCACAGTAAAAAACCTTCCTCAATTACTAGGGGTGTCAATGGGTACGGTACGGGTCGGGTGGAGGCATTTTCATAACCATACCTATTAAAATTGACTTTATCCATACCCTACCCATACCCATTAAAAATTGACCTTATCCTACTCTATCCTTACTCGTCAATATTGTCAGGTAACGAAACGGTAGCGGATGAATAACGGATAATACTAATATAATAATTAGTTTTATTATATTTTACAAATTAAATATAAAAATTCATTCATTTTCACACATATGTAATTACATTTCTAATAAAAAATAAAATAAATGTGCAATTAATTCCAACTGAATTATTTTTTATAAAGAAAGAAAATTTAAAAACACGAATACATATTTAGATGAGTTGCAAATTGAATTGAATATATATTTAGATTTTATAATTACCCTATAGGATAACGGGTACGAAATAGTCAGTACCCATACCCTTACTCATTTGATTAACGAAAAAAATTCTTATATATACCCATACCCAACAAGCTAACGAAAAAAAAATCTTACTCATATCTACCTTATCGAATACAATACGGATCGAGTAAATAGCTAAAATAGTTATACGGGTTAAGTAAATGGCTAAAAAGATACCATTGACATCCCTGTCAATTACCTTTTATAATTTTAACATACTGTTGTCAAATCTCTAGGTCAGTACTGACTTGGCCATATAATGTGATAATTGTGCCTCCACCTGTTGGAATAAGAAAATAACGGGGTATGCATGGTGGGTCCATGAAACAGCAGAATGCAGTGATGCATGATATGTGTCCATGTGTTCTCACATTTGTTTCACACACAAAAATCAAGGTGATATTGTTGAGTTGGACCAGTTGCACTAGAGCTAAGCGTTGAGAAAGAGAAAAGGATGGGGGAAATGGAATCTAATATCACTTTCTCATAAATTAAGAAAATGACACATCTTTTGCAATCTAGTTAATGTACAGCTGGCGACTGTTAGTTGCTACAAACATGTCAATTCTTTTCACACTAATAACTAATGCAAAAAGATAATTGATAGTGGCAGAAGTCAGAATTATTTATTTCTAGAAATATATTAAATATATTGTCGAGCATGAGATGTACATAAAAAAAGGGTTCAAATGCATCATAATTTTGTTCTTTAATATGCTCTATATTATTTATCTCTGTTTTCAAAGTTTGAACAGTCGATCCGAACCACTCAACGTAATCTTCATAATAAAATATGTTTGGAGATCAAATTTTATATTTTTTAGAATTTTTTTTACTATTTTCTAAATAAGTATAAAATCACTGATTTAAGATGATTTTGGATCCCAGAAAGTGACACTGTACCTAGGTATATATGTCTGCCCAAATGTGACGAGGCTAAATTTATAGAAACAGTGATCTGAAACAGTGATTTGAAATACTGTTTTAGACTAAATTCAAATTCACATTTGCTTTGTTGATTTGACGGCAATTCCCATCACGCTTTACCAGTTATGGGCTGATTTATAAAAAGTTAAAATAGATATTTTATAAATTTAAATTGAGTTTTAATAAAAATCAATAAATTAGATAAATTTGTGAATATTTGAAATAAAAGATGGAGGTTTAACCTACTAGTTTTTTTCAAACTCCTGTTTATATTACAGAGGATTTTCTTACTTTATATATTTTGAACTCATGACTTCTTACATGGGAGTTATTTGTCTTTGCCACTAGATTAAATACTGATTTTCTGTGAATTTTTTAAGTTTAGAATATGGTAAATATGCTATTATGAATTTTAGAGGGGAGAATATTTAATTTTGAGAGATATACAAAATATTCTCCCTTAAGTAAAATATTCAAAATGGTGTAAACTTTTATATATATTTTTTTAGGATAAGCCCATAGGCAAAATGGTAGAATATATGACATAACATAATTAAATATAATAATTTCTATATTACAAAACAGAGTCCGGCTACTCTACTGAAATAAGCATATCTATGCTACCAATTCGTAGTCCGTCCGATTAACTTTCAGATTCATGTCTGATGTAATTAATTTTTTTTTTTTTTTGGAATGTTAGCAGAAGCTACCAAGTGAAATTCAAAATTTTCGGAACAGAAAAAATTTAACGGGTCCCTGCTTTGTATTTCTCCGCATCCATCCTGCCTCCGCTCTGTCAGCTAGAGTGGAAAAAACGTGCCGTGACTAACATGCTGTAACTTTGATCTCGTGCCGTGCCGTGATCAAAATGTCAAGAGGTGATCACGGCACGCAAATGGTCACGCCACGTGAGTCACGCCGTGCCTACACGTACCGTGACCATACGTGACTCGCGTGACTATTTAATCATAATTTAGATTAGTTTATTCAAAATTCACTATTAAATCAATATCTAATGATCCTAATTACACGTGACTACATGTCGTGCTGTGCCGTGTCAAAGTTTCAAAAGATAGGCACGGCACACGAATAGTCACGACACGGGACACGTGAGTCATGGCACGTAACTACACGCGTGCCGTACCGTTCCGTGACAGAGCCGGCTCCGCCGTGCTATTTTTCCCACTCTACTGTCGGCAATGGAAGAATTGGGTTCAGTCGAAGGAGTTTACCAGCAGTTTGAATTGAAAAGAATAAGGCGCGAAGGAGAATTAAAGGAGAATTGGGCTCAAACAGATAAATGGGCTAGATAAGCTGTGGGACCAGCGAGTTCAGGGTTTAAGGGCAAGTAGAGGAGACACTGATCGATGGGGCCCAAAGCGACTGGCTGCTTCCTTCTCCCTCTGAGGAAATTGGTTACTCTGACAGGGACCTCAAGCGTTGTTCAACCTACCTCTCCATTTCTGATGAACAGGATGATCAAGAAGAAGAATGAAGATAGGGCATTTGAGAGGCAAGAAACGGAGAAGGCCTGTGAAGATTACAGAGGCCGTTAGGAGGAATCTCGGAACTTTACTAAGAAGTCCCTGTTTTAATCTTAATTTTACTATGCTTAGTTGAAGGGTGTAATTGAATAAATAACCTATTAAATAGGGAGCTGAGGCGAATTCATATCACCGACGGTACCGTAATAGGGAATCTTTTACAATTACTTGATCTGGACCGTTCTTTTTAACATGGCACGAATCTCAAAGCCAAATAATACTACCCCTCAGTCAGCCCAAATCCCAAACCGGCTGAGAGTTAATCTCAAACCGTAAATAGCTAATTGTAAAAGGGAATCTTTTACGGTACCGTCGAGGATATGGATTCGAGCTGAGGCTCCTGCTTGGTTTTCATCGTTGTAATCAAACTTGAACTTTATTCTATCGTACTATGCAATTTTAACCCTTTACAGCATTCAATTTCATTTCGTTATCTTCCATAATACAAATTTTATCCATTTTTTCAATTAAGTTCATGACACGCTCTGACTACGCCTCTGTCCACCACCGCCACCTTCAATCGCACCACTCTCTCTATGTTGATCTGTCTCCCTCTCCCTCTCTCTCTCTCTCTCTCAGCAATTTGTTTAAATTTGAAAACCCTAAATGGGGTTTTAGGCAGGTTGATGAAATGAGAAAACTTTCATTGCTCTTTTTATTGAGATAATGTAAGTTCTATTTTGGTTCTTAGCATGGTAAACAAGCATATTATATAATTACGACAAGTTATTTTATGGCAAATCAGGAACATATATATATAGTAGTTGGCTACGGTGCTATGCATAGCATAGAGGGCCTCCGTGCAACAGCTCAATATTTGAGTTTTCAAAATTCTAACGGTCGATCTGAATCGTTCAACATAATTTCCATATGAATATGTACTTGCAAACCAAATTTTACATTTTTTAGAATTTTTTTACTATTTTTTTAGATAGGTAGAAAACAATTGTTTTTATTAAATTTCTGCAGCATAGAAAAACAACGGTTTTCAAACCAGCTCAATAAATAGTAAAAAACTTCGATTTTGTGATTTTGTGATTGCTAAAATCACAAAATCACAAATTAAAACTGTTGTTTTTAAAGAATTTTTTTACTATTTATTAAGTATTTTACAAAACTGTTGTTTTTCAGTGGTTCAAAATTGTCTAAAAACAACAATTTTGTGAAATCTTAATAAATAATAAAAAAATTCAAAAAAAATGTAAGCTTTTATCTCCAAGCACATTTTAATATAGATATCATGTTGAACGGTTTGGATCGACTGTTTGAACTTTTAAAATTGCAAAACCAAATTGTTGTAAGATGTTGTAACTTACAAATGTTATATGTATTTTGGTTGTATGTGACAATGGTACCAGAGAGGTGGTACCAGCAAATATTGTAAGACTGATAAAAAAAAAGCAAATATTGTTAGTGGTTTCTGTTAATGGAAATCGGTGAGCTAGATTCCACTCATCTCACCAAAAAAAAAACTATACTATTGGACAATAAATTGCACCTGAAATGATCATTGAATAACGGTACCTTGCAAGGACCGGTCTACACAACTATTCATGCAATTGGTAGCAGTTGTTTTTAGTAGCGGACAAAAATAAAACGGTGAGCTAAGGAATTTAAAGTGGATTATTAGTAAAAGAAGAGTACAAAAAATATATTTTTTCTAAGTTTTACTTATTATTATAAAAGTATTTGGAGATCAAAAGAGTGATCATCCTTTTGATCACCAACTTTTATAAAGGTAAATAGCAAAAAGATGGGAGGGGGTATTGCAAAGACTGATGGATCTCATCTAGATGCAATTGCAAGTGTCCTTATAATTTATAGATGCTAATAATATTAACGCTGTGTTTACATATGAACATATGACAAAAATTTATCAATATATCTAATATTTCATTTTATCCAAAATTAGTGAGAAAAAAATAAGAATTATATGTCGCAAGACTAGATTAACAGATTAAATAAGTTTCTACCCAAAAAAGACGTGAGCGGATAAATAGATAAAAAAACTAACCCATTCTACAACACATGGAATAGTG
The DNA here is from genome assembly GCA_025461045.1 of Carex parvula. Classification (NCBI taxonomy): domain Eukaryota; kingdom Viridiplantae; phylum Streptophyta; class Magnoliopsida; order Poales; family Cyperaceae; genus Carex; species Carex parvula. Next base: position 64,371 of record JAJGRW010000833.1, read on the forward strand.
AAATAATAGAGGAAAAGTAGAAATTGAAATAGGCTTCTTTTTGTATTATTCTTGTCGCGTTGATAGTGGAAGAGTATTGGAAAATGAGTAATTTCATCTCTTGAAAAAAAAAACAATTCCTCTATTTCACCATCTCTATAGAATAGAAAATTGGCTCATACAGATACAGAGGAGAGATCAAAGTGTAAAATGCAGAAATTTGACTACAAAAGTTCAAATTCAATTTCAATTTTTCCAATTCCACAATTCCACAATTCCACTCATTCTTTTCTTATTCGGCAGGAATAGAACCTATATTCCACCATCTGTGTTTTGTTTTAGTTCCAATAAGTTCAACAATGATTTGGTGAGCAGTATTGAACATCCTTTTTCTAACATTTTTAAAAAAATTGAGCAAAAATTCAGAATTTATATTGCAGCACGACTTTAATTGTTTTCAGAATTAATCTGCGAACAAGTTTTTCCAATTTTCTCTTCCTTCTATACTTTTTCATAAATGACTCTATTACAGTCGCTAAACTTTATACTATTGTACCTGAATAGTGATTATCACGTCATCGCTTTTAACGTCCGAAAAGTTATAGCGTAGCTATTGCGCACCTATAGCTAGCTATTTAGAACCATTATAAAAGAAAAGCGGCTAATATATAGCGTTATAGGTTTTAAGGTCTGAAAAAATATTACACAACTATAACTAGCTATTTAGAATCCTGCTTTATATTATTGTAGATGAGAGAGAAAAAAAATAAGACATTTCATTTTCTGTGGTTCGTTTGATCAATTTTGGACAATTTGCAACATTGAATAAACTTATAATGGATTTAAACAAGATAGAATTTCACAAAAGACCAGGGGAGGAAGAATGTACAGTCAAAAGGGTGCTAATTAAGCACCCCTATTAATTAAAATTTGTTCATTTTAATCTTCAAAAAATATACTATTAGTTTCTCTGGTAAAATGAAGTTACACAACACTTATTTATCTAACGCCCCCTATCTCAATTTTCTAGTTCTACCCCTGCAAAAGACCTTATTACAATTTACAATTATTTCTGAAAGGTCAGAAGACCTTATTTCATTTCTGGGCTGACAAGTTTAGAACTGTAATATGATATCACACCTGGTTTGTATTTAAATTCATATAATTAACTCGACATTCAATATATATGTATTACCATAAATTAGATAAAGTCAAAACTTGCAGTTGTTATAAAACAATATATATATTCTTAATTTGTCAGATAGAAGCACTGTTTGTAAATTATTCCAAAAGGCTATGAAAAACAATAAGCTATATATATATATCACATTTTCCTTTATGAAAAAAAATAAAATGGAAATAACTATAAACCCAACCAATCATTCCAATCCATCTGTAGAATCCTATCCAAATCTTCTGATGACTGTAAGTAGGTGCCTATCTGCTGCACTGGCACCGGCACTTTCTGAGGCAGGTTCTGATCAACTATGTGTTGTAGGCTCCACCTGTCATTAGAAATTTCAAATGGTTCTGGTACAGGAGGGGATACACCAATTTGATTTATTCTGCAAGTTTGTTGCAGTTGTGTTGCAAAAGGAGCTTCAATTTCTGTACGATATCCTTGTTGTAATTGCTCTCCTCTCTGCAGTACATTACGTTACACAACAATTTAAGCATTTTGAAGAAAACAAGAACTAATTAATATAATTACAACACACAACTGAGTTGATCTTAAGTCAGTATATATATATATATATATATATACCTGCAAGTTGTGTTGTGATATATAAGAACACGTCCCGATGTTAAACCGGGAGAGTATTGTTTTCTGAATAAGAAAAGGGGAAAAATGTTTTGTTAGCAGAGAAGTAGACACACGAAACAAATATGATAAGTAATATATACTTGCTGTCAAGCATGTTGATTAGAAGAAATCAAATTTGATAAGTAATTAATACAGTAATAAATCCGGCCCCAGAATGTCCTACCCTTCTAATTTCAAAAAGAGGAAAAAAAATGAAGCAAATTAAGAAAAAAAGATGTCTAAACTTTTTTGAAATGTATAAATGACCTTTTTCTGTGAAATTTTATGAAGAGCCTCTCCAAGGAACCTCTTCCGCTCCTCCAACTCGTGGATTGATTTTGATGTTCCCATGTCTGGGATCAATTTTCTGCAAATGCACGCGATTAAGTTTATGAAACTATTATTACTCCCCGTAAATATTGTAGGTAAGGTATATGTTTATATTATATTAATTGAGATTCAGGGTGTGTCAAGTTTTAGAAATAAAACGGGTACGTACGTAGCTGAGCTGTACCATTTTGAACTATTGATTTTTCAGGAAAATACAAGTGTGTGTCAAATTGTGCTAAATTTGGTAACTATCTAATATAATTATGCTTTTTCACATTTTTTTTTTTTGGTTTCACTGGCCATACTTCATATATATAGATTGTATACTTTACTCAAAAACGTTACCAAAATCACAGTATCAACTGAACAAACGATATCATATAGCTTGAATTCACTGCTATTTATGCATACCTTTGTAGCTCCTGGAGCAATATAAGCTTCTTAGTCTCTTCATTAATTTCCTGAATTTATTAAGTCACAAACATTACTAAATAAGCAGGTGGAATTTATATCAATATGTTCATGATATATGCATTGTTTTTGAAAGCTTAAGCCAACATGGTTTAGTTAATCAAAAGTCGACCTCATGAATTATACATATACATGCAATCTCAGGAAACAGAAGTATCCAGATTAAGAATTCAATCAGAAAATGATAAACACCGTACCTCTTTATTTGCCTCCAGGCTGAGCAGTACACATCAAAAATTGCAGCAGAAAGAATGACAATGAAAATGTTAGATCATAGAAACCGATACGAAAGAAGAGTACTGTTTACATATCTAATTAATTTTGCACTGCCTAATTATTAGTTTTGTGTAAACATGATGATATTGTGATAATTTGAGATTATGTTCTGGAGTAAATAATATCAAAAATTTAAGAATGCTTTCTTTACCCTTGTTGGTCTGCCGCGTCGACTTGTCCCGCAAACATATTAATCTTTTCAATGGTATCCTACGAATAGATTCATGTAATGTTAGGTACTGCCCAGTTAGTACATACAAAAAACTAGATTCCTTCTTTGATATTTTGTATAATATTTCGGTGCAAGGACTTATTTGCATGCCATATTTTTTTTTTTGAATAAAAAGTAACCAATTATAAGTAAAGAAAGAGAACAGATGAGAAGAATTGTACCTGAGAGATTACTGGCTTAACACTGTTGTACATCAGCCAGAATACAAACGAAGAAAAGCAATACAAAAAATGAAAATTCATTAGGAGAAAGAAATTGATCATATTTATTTAATAGTCTTGTAGGGATTAATATGCGTACCTGTTGTCCACTTCCCCTGCATTTTTCTCTGGAATAGTAGCTTGATGTTGTATGTATTCTTGCAATATATCTCTAGTCTACTCAGAAAGAAATTAAAAAGAACAAAAATTAGGGGTAGTAAAATAAATTCAGAATTTGGTGATGCAAATCGGATGAAATTTCAAAGAAAAAGCATGCATATATCTCCTTGACAACCGTTCAAAGATTGAATTTCAAAGAAAGTATCCATAATTTACATATATTCTAGTAAAGTTGATGATTAAATAGTTGATTGAATTAGACTAAAGATTTTCCTTGCTAAAAGATATACCATAAATGGAACCATGAAAAACATTCTAGGTGCCAGATAGAGGTGAAGCAACAAACTAATATCGAGTAAAATTGTTAAAAAAATTGAAAATATTTCCAACAAGAAAGAAAGTTATTTTCTTTGGAAGAAAAAGGAAAGAAAATAAAAGAAATGAAAAAAGGGATAATTACTTCTTGTTATAGAAATGTCGTAGTCTACCGTTCGGAGCATACGTAATCAAAGCGACATCCACGTCGCATAGAACGGATAGCTCGAAGGCCTTTTTGAGGAGACCCTGACTTCTTTTGCCATAGGTTATCTGCCTCTCAAACTGTGTGTCCTTCCTCTCAATCTTCCTCGGTGCCATCAATTCTTTTGCTTTTTTTTTAATTAATTTGCTAAAGAAATGTCTGAGAAAATATTGAATGTAAAGAGAGAAAAGATATTAGAGAAGGTAGGATATGATGGAAGCTGGACGAGAGAAGAGAAGTGATTATATATAGATGTATTGGTTTACATAAAAGGAAACAAAAGGTGAAAGGTACAATGTAAAGTTGGAGAACTGGTTAAATTTGGATGTATTGCTAATTATAAGATGGAGAGTAAAAATTAGTAGAAGTGACACTTATAATAAGATGGAGAGCATTTAACAAACAGTTTTAGATATTTTTTCTGTTGAATTAATTGCAGACAATTTTTATTTTTAGAAATTTTTCCTGTTGCATTTAATGCAGAATTTTTTTTCCACTTTTGGACAATTTTCCCGTTCCATAATCCAACATTTCATTTTTCTATTTTTTTTTAACTACTGACCACTTAACCATTTTTTTTTTAATCTCACTCGGTTGATCAAAAGATAAAAAGCGACATTTCATTCAATTGCTTGATCAATATAATTGTTTGCTTTCGCCAATCTTAAATTATTATGGAAATGTCAATTAAACAAAAAGGCTGGAAATACTTAATCCTTTTTCTAAAAAAAATAATTAAATAGATTATTATTTATATAACTAGAATTTGCCTCCATTAATTTTTTCTTTATAAAATATTATCTCGCTTGGTGGGCCCTTACAGATCTAGTCTTTTATTTTTAGATTCCATTAACCAAAATTATGATTAACTTAGGGTTATTAATTAAACACAGTTTTCTTGAGTTGCAAGAATTTGTTACCGATATGAGGACACTTAATTACCCTTTGATTCATTTAGTTTGGTTCTTGTGCTACGTGATTAGTTAAAAATATTTTGTAATATTTTGAGTTAATTGATAAAAGAAATTATTACAAAACCTAGATTTGTATATATCCCAGCGCCAATTTTTTCTTTCGGTTACCGTTTCTATTTATTATTATTTATTTTTTTTAGTATAACAAGCGCCTCTCCCGCATGTCATTTAAATTTAGAAAGTGCCATGCATCCTTTTTTAAATATTTTCTCTATAAATCACTACTAGAATTTCCGCTTTTTCCAACCGTAGCAATTGTTATTTCCAACCGGAGGAAGGGTCGATGGAAATGAAACTGCGTTTTCTGACACCATTAACAATTTCCGTCGGTAACCTCATGGAAATAGTAGCGGTTGGAAATCCCTGCCGTGTCCGCATGAAAATGTTTCTTATCTGCCGTTGGAAAAACTTTTGCATGACCCATGACCCGCCGAACAGACCAAATATTATATTTTATTGAAAGTTCACGGAAATACCTCTCCCCTTGCCGTTGGAAATAAGTGTGAAGTAGGGAGACATATTATTTCCATGGACTACCGATGGAAATGTTTTGTGTAATTTGTTTATATTATTTTACCGTGAAGGTTCATGAAAATACTCAAGGACTCTGCCGTTGGAAATGTTTTATTGATTCAGTTTATATTATTTTATAGATAGACTTATTATTTCCATGAGGCTACCGTTGGAAAAGTTAAGTTCCTGGAGACAGAAACGTTTATGTTTATTTGAGATCTCCCTTTATTAAATGGTGCATAAAAATAAATCACAGCAACAAGCAATATTTAATTGAGATAAACTGAACTTTAGAATGAAAACATAAATTTTGGTCTTTAGAATAAGGCAATGTATTAAATTGAGATACAAAACATTGTGTCAAATAAAAACAATATATAACATCTGCCTTGAATGTCTCTTTAATTTGTCCTCCTGCAATATATGTTTTTAAACATATTAGTGTTACTAAATTAGAAATATTAGCATAAATTATTGTGAGCGGCATCATGAAACAGTGTTACTAAATTAGAAAACAACTATAGTGACAGTTATACATGAAACAGTGCAGTTTTGACAGTCCATCTTTAGAAAATTATTGTGATTAGTTAAAAATATTTTGTAATATTTTGAGTTAATTAATTGATAAAAAAAATTATTACAAAACCTAGATTTGTATATATCCCAGCGCCAATTTTCTCTTTTGGCTACCGTTTCTATTTATTATTATTTATTTTTTTAGTATAACAAGCGCCTCTCCCGCATGTCATTTAAATTTAGAAAGTGTCATGCATCCTTTTTTAATTATTTTCTCTATAAATATTGTAAGCGCCTCTTGATTCAGTCAATGGATCAAAATTGAAATTTTATATTTTTATTAGGCGGTAAGCTATCTCACATTCTCATCCAACTAACATCTTTATTTCGAAATTATTTACCAAAAATTTCAATCGTATCAAGTCTTTTTAATTTCGCAAGAATTTTCATTTTACTGATTTAAAATCGTCTTTTTTCGATTAGTTTTGAACTCTAATTTATGAGAACGGAGTAGGTCCGATGCCCATAGGACCTACTTTTAGGTTCAACGAGCATGATGACCGTACAATCTAATTTAAAATTTGTGCGCACGAAAATTGAAACAGACACGCACGAAGTTTGAAGCGTTCTGCGCGAATCTTAAAGCAAATCGATGATGATTAAACTCATCGAACCAAAGTAGGTCCGATGCCCATCGGACCTACTCTCAAGTGCTAATTTATTCCCTTTGATCGCCTTTTTTAATAATAGAATTATGAGCTCCATATTGTCTTAACATCTTCTGAAACTCAATAAGTTTGATTGATTTTCCTCTGTTGTTGAAACGTGTGTAGTTAGATTTTAGTTAATTTTTTGTCCCTTTTTCTAAATATCATACATTTTAAATTGTCACAGGTTAGTTAGAAAATTAATTCATTTACGTTTATCCCTTTTATTTAGATTTCGATTAATTTAAATTATCGCAAAAACATATATAAGAAAAAAGGTTTGGTTTCCTTAATTGTGTGATCTCCTGTTTACAATATTTATATTTTAGTATGGAAGTCTCACTTTTTTTATATTTTAGTTTATTTTTATCATTAATTTATAGATGAACAGAAGATGGCTTGTTTTACAAGTTTGTTGCACCCTCAGATTGTTGTACCCTCAGATTTATGTTCATGGCGTCAATGAAAGGATCAAAATCTATTACAATTCGTTGGATGCAAATCCAAAGGTTCAGAATGAGACAGCACTGAATAAACAGAGCAAAACCCATCAGAGATTTTATATATATATAAATAAAATAGATGCGGAGAGGCGCCTGAAGTTTGTTATACTAAAATCGGAAATAATAATAAACAGAAGAGGTAGCCAAAAGAAAAAATTGGCGCTGGGATATATACAAATCTAGGTTTTGTAATAAAAATTCTTATCAATTAACTCAAAATGTTACAAAATATTGTTATCCAATCATGTAGAGCACAAGAACCAAACTAAATGAACCAAAGTGGTAATTAATTAAGTGTCCTCATATCAGCAACAAATTATTGCCTCTCAAGAAAACTGTTTAATTAAATAAGCCTAAATCAATCATAATTTTAGTTAATGGAATCTAAAGATAAAAGAATAGATCTTCATATTTCTCTCTAAAAAAATGGAAATTTGTGTAAAAATGGAAATTTTCTGCATTAAATACAACAACAAAATTATCTAAAATAAAAATTATCTCATCTTATTATGACAAAAGAAGTACCAGTTTCCTCAAAAAGGCCTTCGAGCTATCCGTTCTATGCGATGTGGATGTCGCTTTGATTATGTACGCTCTAAATGGTAGACTACGACATTTCTCTAACAAGTGACATTTCTCTGATATCTTATATGAAAGTGACATTCAAGTTTGTAAAGAAACAGACTTGAATATATGTCACCACTTGAATGCTATCAACTAGTAGTTCATCTTATATCACAAGTATATTCAAAAGAAACGTACGAAGAATGCAATAATCTATTTTACAGAATGTCAAAAATTAAAAATTCCAAGAATTACGTTAGCTAACACATAGCTCTTTGTGTGGGAGACAAACATAAAATTCAATTATAATTGGTATTTATAAAAAAGGGTTAACCCTAAACTCTTCCTTCACTGAAAAAAAATGTTTTCACGCAAGTCTTATCACTTTCATCATGCGATTTAATGCATAAACCTAACAGCAAATCATGCAAGGTGCATTGACGGTGATTAACATTTTCGCACCTATTAATTTAATTGATTATTTTTAATCAAATCAATACATTTGACAGTCACCAAAGATTTGCTTTTTGTAATGCCAAGAGCAATAGTACGTACGTCGGAAGCGAGTCACGCGCGCTGTGGTAGGTACGTTGTAACATGTTTAGTTAGAATTCGTTCAAACCGTTAATCAAGCACTGGAATGAAAATTCAGAATCTAAAGCTGTAGACTACCCATCGAACTGAGTTTGGTCCAATGAGCATAATACACTCTAAGAGTGCAAAAATGGCAAGTTGGAGCTAGCTCCGGCAAGAACGGCATGACACCCCTGCCATTTACGCGATGGATATACTGTCGGTATACCCTCGCGGATACTCCCGTCGCTAATAGAAAAACACCTTTCTGTCGGTATACCCTCACAGATAATCACTTTTTACCCTCGAAGATACTGTCTCATGCTTGTACTGCGTGTCGCGTGTTGTGATGAATTCTCGACAAAAAAGACACATCACGGCATAGAAACCGCCTTGGTCAAGACATGATACAAGACGAAACATGGCGTGGTACGACACTAAAAACAACACGATGCGACACAAAGACACACAAGATACAGCTTGACACGGTTTTTTTCCAACATTGATTTTAGAAGACCTTGTTTCATTTCTTGGCTGACAATTTTAGAACTGTAATATGATATCACACCTGGTTTGCATTTAAATTCATATAAATAAAATAACTCGACATTCAATATGTATTACCATAAATTAAACAAGGTCAAAACTTGCAGTTGTTATAAAACAATACATATTCTTAATTTGTCAGATAGAAGCACTGTTTTTAAATTATTCCAAAAGGCTATGAAAACAATAAACTATATATATATACCATTTTGCTTAATTAAAAAAAAATAGAAATAACTATCAACCCAACCAATCATTCCAATCCATCTGTAGAATCCTATCCAAACCTTCTGATGACCGTAAGTCTATCTGCTGCACTGGCACCGGCACTTTCTGAGGCAGGTTCTGATCAACTATGTGTTGTAGGCTCCACCTGTCATTAGAAATTTCAAATGGTTTTGGTACAGGAGGGGGTACACCAATTTGATTTATTCCGCAAGTTTGTTGCGGTTGTGTTGAAAAAGGAGCTTCAATTTCTGTACGATCGATATCCTTGTTGTAATTGCTCTCCTCTCTGCAGTACATTACGTTACACAACAATTTAAGCATTTTGAAGAAAACAAGAACTAACTAATATAATTACAACACACAACTGAGTTGATCTTAAGTCAGTATATATATATACCTGCAAGTTGTGTTGTGATATATAAGAACACGTCCCGATGTTAAACCGGGAGAGTATTGTTTTCTGAATAAGAAAAGGGAAAAAATGTTTTGTTAGCAGAGAAGTAGACACAGGAAACAAATATGATAAGTAATATATACTTGCTGTCAAGCATGTTGATTAGAAGAAATCAAATTTGATAAGTAATTAATACCGTAATAAATCCGGCCCCAGAATATCCCAGGCCTTCTAATTTCCAAAAGAGGAAAAAAATGAAGCAAATTAAGAAAAAAAGATGTCTAAACTTTTTTGAAATGTATAAATGACCTTTTTCTGTGAAATTTTATGAAGAGCCTCTCCAAGGAACCTCTTCCGCTCCTCCAACTCGTGGATTGATTTTGATGTTCCCATGTCTGGGATCAATTTTCTGCAAATGCACGCGATTAAGTTTATAAAAGTATTATTACTCCCCGTAAATATTGTAGGTAAGGTATATGTTTATATTATATTAATTGAGATTCAGGGTGTGTCAAGTTTTAGAAATAAAACGGGTACGTGCGTAGCTGAGCTGTACCATTTTGAACTATTGATTTTTCAGGAAAATACAAGTGTGTCAACTACTGTGCTAAATTTGGTAACTCTCTAATATAATTATGCTTTTTCACATTTTTCTTTTTTGGTTTCACTGGCCATACTTCATATATATAGATTGTATACTTAACTCAAAAACGTTACCAAAAATCACAGTATCCACTGAACAAAGAATCATATAGCTTGAATTCACTGCTATTTATGCGTACCTTTGTAGCTCCTGGAGCAATATAAGCTTCTTAGTCTCTTCATTAATTTCCTGAATTTATTAAGTCACAAACATTACTAAATAAGCAGGTGGAATTTATATCAATATGTTCATGATATATGCATTGTTTTTGAAAGCTTAAGCCAACATGGTTTAGTTAATCAAAAGTCGACCTCATCCAGATTAAGAAATCAATCAGAAAATGATAAACACCGTACCTCATTATTTGCCTCCAGGCTGAGCAGTACACATCTAAAATTGTAGCAGAAAGAATGACAATGAAAATGTTAGATTATAGAAGCCGATACGAAAGAAGAGTACTGTTTACATATCTAATTCATGTTGCATGCACTGCTAATTATTAGTTTCGTGCAAACATGATATTGTGATAATTTGAGATTATGTTCTGGAGTAAATAATATCAAAAATTTAAGAATGCTTTCTTTACCCTTGTTGGTCTGCCGCGTCGACTTGTCCCGCAAACATATTAATCTTTTCAATGGTATCCTACGAATAGATTCATGTAATGTTAGGTACTGCCCAGTTAGTACATACAAAAAACTAGATTCCTTCTTTGATATTTTGTATAATATTTCGATGCAAGGACTTATTTGCATGCCATATTTTTTTTTTGAATAAAAAGTAACCAATTATAAGTAAAGAAAGAGAACATATGAGAAGAATTGTACCTGCGAGATTACTGGCTTAACACTGTTGTACATCAGCCAGAATACAGACGAAAAAAAGCAATACAAAAAATGAAAATTCATTAGGAGAAAGAAATTGATCATATTTATTTAATAGTCTTGTAGGGATTAATATGCGTACGTACCTGTTGTCCACTTCCCCTGCATTTTTCTCTGGAATAGTAGCTTGATGTTGTATGTATTCTTGTAATATTCTCTCTAGTCTACTCAGAAAGAAATTAAAAAGAACAAAAATTAGGGGTCTTAAAATAAATTCAGAATTTGGTGATGCAAATCGGATGAAATTTGTGACCATCCAAGAAAAAGCATGCATATATCTCCTTGACAAGCGTTTTTATATTGCATTTCAAAGGAAGTATCCATATTTTACATATATTCTAGTAAAGTTGATGATTAGTTAGTTGATTGAATTAGACTAAAGATTTTCTTAGCTAAAAGATATACCAAAAATGGAACCATGAAAAACATTCTTGGTGCCAGATAGAGGTGAAGCAACAAACTAATATCGTGTAAAAAATTGGTAAAAAAATTGAAAATATTTCAAACAATAAAGAAAGTTGTTTCCTTTGGAAGAAAAAGGAAAGACAATAAAAGAAATGAAAAAAGGGATAATTACTTCTTGTTAGAGAAATGTCGTAGTCTACCGTTCGGAGCGTACATAATCAAAGCGACATCGACGTCGCATAGAACGGATAGCTCGAAGGCCTTTTTGAGGAGACCCTGACTTCTTTTGCCGTAGGTTATCTGCCTCTCAAACTGTGTGTCCTTCCTCTCAATCTTCCTCGGTGCCATCAATTCTTTTGGTTTTTTTTTAATTAATTTGCTAAAGAAATGTCTGAGAAAATGTTGAATGCAAAGAGAGAAACGATATTAGAGAAGGTAGGATATGATGGAAGCTGGACGAGAGAAGAGAAGTGATTATATATATAGAGATGTATAGGTTTACATAAAAGGAAACAAAAGGTGAGAGGTACAATGTGAAGTTGGAGAACTGATTATATATAGATGTATTGCTAATTATAAGATGTAGAGCAAAAATTAGTAGAAGTGACACTTATAATAAGGTGGAGAGCATTTAACAAACATTTTTAGACATTTTTTCTGTTGAATTAATTGCAGACAATTTTTATTTTTAGAAATTTTTCCTGTTGCATTTAATACAGAAAAATTTCCATTTTTGGACAATTTTCCTGTTCCATAATCCAGCATTTTATTTTTCTATTTTTTTAACTACTGACCACTTTAACCATTTTCCTTTTTTAAAACTCTCACTCGGTTGATCAAAAGATAAAAGCACCATTTAATTTCATTCAATTGCTTGATCAATATAATTGTTTGCTTTATCCAACCTCTTAAATTATTCATAGAAATGGCAATTAAACAAAAGGCCGGAAATACTTAATACTCTTTCTAAAAAAATTTATTCTTTTTATTACTAGAATTTGCCTCCATTAAATTTTTTGTTTTTTAAATATTATCTCGCTTGGTGGGCCCTTACAGATTCCTTATGTAGTTTCGGTAGATATTTTTGAGAGAGAAATATGAATATCGAGTCTTTTATCTTTAGATTCCATTATAAATAAAATAATAATTATTTTAGGCTTATCTTTTGATTTCCTTAAGGACACTTAATTACCCCTTTGATTCATTAATTAGTTTGTTCTTGTGCACGTGATTGGGTAAAAAGATTTTGTTATATTTTGAGTTAATTGATAAGAATTTTTATTACAAAATAAAGTTTTTGGGTAAAATTTCAATCGTATCAAATGTCTTTTTAATTTCGCAAGAATTTTCATTTTGCGGATTTAAAATCGTCTCTTATTTTAGGTTAGTTTTGAACTCTCATCTTTTTTTTTATCGCTTTATTTAATAATAGAATTATGAGCTTCATATTGTCTTATTAACATATTCTAAAACTCAACAAGTTTGAATGGTGATATCTTGTTTCTCTTCTCATATCTAATTTATATATGGAAGTCTCAGTACTATTTTTAATATTTTAGTTTATTTTTATCATTAATTTATATATGAATAGAAGATGGCTTGCTTGATAAGTTTGTTTGCTGACTGAGTAATTCTTCCAACTCCCACTGACAAATATGCCTTCTAAAATTTTCTCTAATTTTCTGATTTTTTCTGTCTAGGATCTTCTGTGGCCTGAACGTGTCGCAGGTAAGAATGAGAGGACTCACGATTAACCAAATTTTAATATGTTTATAACAATCTTGTTTCTCTTTTAGGTATTGATGATGCAGCGGGTGTGGGATAATTAATTGTATATGATATTTTTAAGTCGTCATTGAAATTATTAATGTATGTACGCCTAAATTTCACGTCGAGAAAATAGTAAGAAATAAAAAATATTAAAATAAAAATTGAAAATAGTAAAATAGTAAAATCAACAAATTAGTAAACAAACTAAAAAATATTAACTTTACTTTTTTACAAAATTTAAAAATATAAATAATATTGAGTACGTAGCTACTAACATTTTGTGGTTCAGAGACCAACCACATTTGATTTCAAAAATAAATTTTCAAACCACATTGTATGTATATATATATATATATATATATATATATATATATATACACACACACACACACACACACACACCCACAAACAATTGGACACATAAAAACACATATATACCTACGTATACATATCTGGTGTCGACGTGGTGTTTCCTCGCCATTCTATTGGCCAATTATGTACCGGGCTCATCTAACAATAGCGAAATGTATTTTTAGACCCCCGCTTCTTAAATTATAAGAAATGCACCGGGCTCACGATAAAAATAGAAAAATAGATTAAATTATGAGATATATAGAATTTCACACCTGATTTGCATTTGAATTTATATAATTAACTCAACATTCAATCTGTCTTAACATGAATGAAATTAAGTCAAGACATGCAGTTGTATTAAAGCAACATATTCATAGTTTGTAGATTATTCCAAGAGGCTAAGCAAAGTAACATGTTGCTTTCCTAGCAAATACACAAATAAAACAAAAAATAAAATAAAAATAACTTTCAACCCCCAATCAATAGCAACGTATCATAATCAATCTCAATCAGTATGTAGCCACCTATCAAAATTTTTGAAGTAGTCTGGCGACAGCACCGGCACCGACGTTTCCTGAGACATGTTCCCATTAACTGTCATATAGACTCCACGGGTCCTTCGAAATTTCAAGTTTGTAAAGAAACAGACTTGAATGTCACGACTTGAATGCTATCAACTAGTAGTTCATCTTATATCATAAGTATATTCAAAAGAAACGTACGAAGAATGCAATAATCTATTTTACAGAATGTCAAAAATTAGAAATTCCAAGAATTACGTTAGCTAACACATAGCTCTTTGTGTGGGAGACAAACATAAAATTCAATTATAATTGGTATTTATAAAAAGGGTTAACCCTAAACACTTCCTTACTGAAAAAAAAATGTTTTCACGCAAGTCTTATTCATTTAATTGATTATTTTTAATCAACTCAATACATTTGACAGTCACCAAAGATTTGCTTTTTGTAATGCCAAGAGCAATACTACGTACGTCGGAGGCGAGTCACGCACGCTGTGGTAGGTACGTTGTAACATGTTTAATTAGAATTCGATCAGAACCGTTAATCAAGCAATGGAATGAAAATTCAGAATCTAAAGCCGTAGACTACCCATCGAACTGAGTTTGGTCCAGTGAGCATAATACACTCTAAGAGTGCAAAAATGACAAGTTGGAGCTAGCTCCGGCACAGAACGGCATGACACTCCTGTCAATTACATGATGGATACTGTCGGATACTCCCGTCGCTAATAGAAAAAACACCTTTATGTCGGTATACCCTCGCAGATAATCACTTTTTACCCTCGCGGATACTGTCTCATTCTTGTTGTGCGTGTCGCGTTTTGTGATGAATTCTTGACAAAAAAGACACATCATGGTATAGAAACTGCCTTGGTCACGACATGATACAAGACGAAACATGGCGTGATATGACACTGAAAACAACACGATACGACACAGAGACACGCAAGATATGTCTTGACACGGTTTTTTTTTCAACATTAATTTTAGAAGACCTTATTTCATTTCTGGGCTGACAATTTTAGAACTGTAATATGATATCACACCTGGTTTGCATTTAAATTCATATAATTAACTCGGCATTCAATATGTATTACCTTAAATTAAATAAAGTCAAAACTTGCAGTTGTTATAAAACAATATATATTCTTAATTTGACAGATAGAAGCACTGTTTGTAAATTATTCCAAAAGACTAAGAAAAACAATAAGCTATATATATACCATTTTGCTTTATTAAAAAAAATAAAATGGAAATAACTATAAACCCAACCAATCATTCCAATCCATCTGTAGAATCCTATCCAAATCTTCTGATGACTGCAAGTAGATGCCTATCTGCTCCACTGGTACCGGCACTTTCTGAGGCAGGTTCTGATCAACTATGTATTGTAGGCTCCACCTGTCATTAGAAATTTCAAATGGTTCTGGTACAAGAGGGGGTACACCAATTTGATTTATTCCGCAAGTTTGTTGCGGTTGTGTTGCAAAAGGAGCTTCAATTTCTGTACGATATCCTTGTTGTAATTGCTCTCCTCTCTGCAGTACATTACGTTACACAACAATTTAAGAATTTTGAAGAAAACAAGAACTAATTAATATAATTACAACACACAACTGAGTTGATCTTAAGTCAGTATATATACCTGCAAGTTGTGTTGTGATATATAAGAACACGTCCCGATGTTAAAGCGGGAGAGTATTGTTTTCTGAATAAGAAAAGGGGAAAAATGTTTTGTTAGCTGAGACGTAGACACAGGAAACAAATATGATAAGTAATTAATACAGTAATAAATCCAGCCCCAGAATATCCTACCCGTCAAATTTCCAAAAGATGAAAAAAAATGAAGCAAATTAAGAAAAAAAGATGTCTAAATTTTTTTGGAAATGAATAAATGACCTTTTTCTGTGAAATTTTATGAAGAGCCTCTCCAAGGAACCTCTTCCGCTCCTCCAACTCGTGGATTGATCTTGATGTTCCCATGTCTGGGATCAATTTTCTGCAAATGCACCAGATTCAGGGTGTGTCAAGTTTTAGTAACAAAACGGGTACGTAGCTGACCTGTACCATTTTGAACTATTGATTTT
Source organism: Carex parvula (assembly GCA_025461045.1). Lineage (NCBI taxonomy): Eukaryota > Viridiplantae > Streptophyta > Magnoliopsida > Poales > Cyperaceae > Carex > Carex parvula. The sequence goes on from JAJGRW010000833.1 coordinate 80,487, forward strand.
TCAGGAAAATATAAGTGTGTGTCAACATATTGTGCTAAATTTGGTAACTCTCTAATATAATTATGCTTTTTCACATTTTTTTTTTTTTGTTTCACTAGCCATACTTCATATATATATATATTGTATATATACTCAGAAACGTTACCAAAAATCACAGTATCAACTGAACAAACAATCATATATATAGCTTGGATTCACTGCTATTTATGCATACCTTTGTAGCTCCTGGAGCAATATAAGCTTCTTAGTCTCTTCATTAATTTCCTGAATTTATTAGGTCACAAACATTACTAAATAAGCAGGTGGAATTTATATCAATAAATTAATATGCATTGCTAATAAGCGCTTTTGAAAGCTTAAGCCAACATTGTTTAGTTAATCAAAAGTCAACCTCATGAATTATATATATACATGCAGTCTCAGAAAACAAAATTATCCAGATTAAGAAATCAATCAGAAAATGGTAAACACCGTACCTCTTTATTTGCCTCCAGGCTGAGCAGTACACATCAAAAATTGCAGCAGAAAGAATGACAATGAAAATGTTAGATATAGAAGCCGATATGAAAGAAGAGTACTCTTTACATATCTAATTCATGTTGCATGCACTGCCTAATTATTACTTTCGTGTAAACATGATATTGTGATAATTTGAGATTATGTTCTGGAGTAAATAATATCAAAACTGTAAGAATGCTTTCTTTACCCTTGTTGGTCTCCCGCGTCGACTTGTCCCGCAAACATATTAATCTTTTCAATGGTATCCTACGAATAGATTCATGTAATGTTAGATACTGCCCAGATATATAGTACATACAAAAAACTAGATTCCTTCTTTGATATTTTGTATAATATTTCGATGCAAGGACTTATTTGCATGCCATATTTTTTTTTTTGAATAAAAAGTAACCAATTATAAGTAAAGAAAGAGAACAGATGAGAAGAATTGTACCTGAGAGATTACTGGCTTAACACTGTTGTACATCAGCCAGAATACAAACGAAGAAAAGCAATACAAAAAATGAAAACTCATTAGGAGAAAGAAATTGATCATATTTATTTAATAGTCTTGTAGGGATTAATATGCGTACCTGTTGTCCACTTCCCCTGCATTTTTCTCTGGAATAGTAGCTTGATGTTGTATGTATTCTTGCAATATTCTCTCTAGTCTACTCAGAAAGAAATTAAAAAGAACAAAAATTAGGGGTCGTAAAATAAATTCAGAATTTGGTGATGCAAATCGGATGAAATTTGTGACCAACCAAGAAAAAGCATGCATATATATCCTTGACAACCGTTTTTAGATTGAATTTCAAAGAAAGTATCCATATTTTACATATATTCTAGTAAAGTTGATGATTAAATAGTTGATTGAATTAGACTAAAGATTTTCCTAGCTAAAAGATATACCATAAATGGAACCATGAAAAACATTCTAGGTGCCAGATAGAGGTGAAGCAACAAACTAATATCGAGTAAAATTGTTAAAAAAATTGAAAATATTTCCAACAATAAAGAAAGTTATTTTCTTTGGAAGAAAAAGGAAAGAAAATAAAAGAAATGAAAAAATGGATAATTACTTCTTGTTAGAGAAATGTCGTAGTCTACCGTTCGGAGCGTACGTAATCAAGGCGACATCCACGTCGCATAGAACGGATAGCTCGAAGGCCTTTTTAAGGAGACCATTACTTCTTTTGCCATAGGTTATCTGCCTCTCAAACTGTGTATCCTTCCTCTCAATCTTCCTCGGTGCCATCAATTCTTTTGCTTTTTTTTTAATTAATTTGCTAAAGAAATGTCTGAGAAAATATTGAATGTAAAGAGAGAAAAGATATTAGAGAAGGTAGGATATGAAGAAGAGAACTGATTATATATAGATGTATTGGTTTACATAAAAGGAAACAAAGGTGAAAGGTACAATGTAAAGTTGGAGAACTGATTATATATAGATGTATTGCTAATTATAAGATGGAGAGTAAAAATTAGTAGAAGTGACACTTATAATAAGGTGGAGAGCATTTAAGTTTAACAAACATTTTTAGACATTTTTTCTCTTGAATTTAATGCAGGCAATTTTTTTTCGTAGAAATTTCTCCTGCTGCATTTAATGCAGAAAATTTACATTTTTGGACTATTTTCCTGTTCCATAATCCTCCTTTAAAATTTATTTTTTTGAAAATATTATCTCGCTTGGTGGGCCCTTACAGATTCCTTGTGTAGTTTCGGTAGATATTTTTGAGAGAGAAATATGAATATCTAGTCTTTTATCTTTAGACTCCATTAACTAAAAATAATAATTATTTTAAGCTTATCTTTAGATTTCCTTAAGGACACTTAATTATCCCTTTGATTCATTAATTAGTTTGTTCTTGTGTACGTGATTGGGTAAAAAGATTTTGTTATATTTTGAGTTAATTGATAAGAATTTTTATTACAAAATAAAGATTTTGGGTAAAATTTCAAACGTATCAATGTCTTTTTAATTTCGCAAGAATTTTCATTTTGCGGATTTAAAATCGTCTCTTATTATATCGCCTTATTTAATAATAGAATTATGAGCTTCATATTGTCTTATTAACATCTTCTAAAACTCAACATGTTTGATTGTTTTTCCTCGGTTGTTGAAACGTGTAGTTTAATTAGATTTTAGTTAATTTTTTGTCTCTTTTTCGAAAAATCATACATTTTAAATTGTCGCATATTTTCAGGCTATATGTTAGTTAGAAAAATAATTCTTTTACGTTTGTCCATTTATTTAGATTTCGATTTATTTAAATTACCGCAAAAACATCTATAAGAACTAGATTTGGTTTATTTTAAATGTGTGATCTCTTGTTTCTCTTCTCATATATCTAATTTATATATGGAAGTCTCAGTACTATTTTTATATTTTAGTTTAGTTTTATCATTAATTTATATATGAATAGAAGATGGCTTGCTTGATAAGTTTGTTTGCTGACTGACAAATATGCCTTCAAATTTTCTCTAATTTTCTGATTTTTTCTGTCTAGGATCTTCTGTGGCCTGAACGTGTCGCAGGTAAGAATGAGAGGGCTCACGATTAACCAAATTTTAATATGTTTATAACAATCTTGTTTCTCTTTTAGGTATTGATGATGCAGCGGGTGTGGGACAATTGTATATGATATTTGTAAGTCGTCATTGAAATTATTAATGTATGTACGCCTAAATTTCACGTCGAGAAAATAGAAAGGAATAAAAAATATTAAATTGAAAAATTGAAAATAGTAAAAACAAGAAATTAGTAAACAAAATAAAAAATATTAACTTTATTTTTTTGTAAAATTTAAAATATAAATAATATTGAGTACGTGGCTACTAACATTTTGTGGTTCAGAGACCAACCACATTTGATTTCAAAAATAAAATTTCAAAACCACATTGTGTGTGTGTGTGTGTGTATATATATATATATATATATCTCTACACACACACACACTTACAAACAATTGGACACATAAAAACACATATATATACCTACGTATACATATACATATCTGGTGTCGACGTGGTGTTTCCCAGCTCGCCATTCTATTGGCCAATTATGTAATATTATGTTTGGTCGGATTGGCATTTGGTGATGATGGCACAGAAGGTCCTGTTCCTGTTCCTGTATTAATTGAGCAAAATAAAAAATTTAGAACTCAAATCATGATATTAAAAACAAAATTAAGCCGACATAATTATTTCACGTGCAAGTCCTTGCAGAGATTAAAATTACACTTGAAAAAACTCCTCACCCTTTCTGACATGATTTACTGCTATAAACCCTGAAATTCTTCTTCCCATTTTTTTTTCTAAAAAAAATTAGAATTTAGACTTAGTGGAAATATAAAATTTTACAATTTTATAAGCATATTGATGGCTTTGTGGTCTCCAGCGTCATTCAAGATAACAATTAATGAATACAAACTCGATCTCCATTGCATGTGTTACTATAAAAGTTTCATAAATGTGCAAAATAATGACATACTTGGCAAGATCGAAGAATATGCAAATTCTACACTTTGGAGGATTCACAGGTAAATATGTTCCTGTGTAGATTTGAGAAATGTAAACTTTGTGCGTTAGTATGAAAAATTGTCCATCTCACAAGTTAGATAAACGAGCACTTGGTTGCAAAAGCCTCTTTGATCTAGCTTCTTTTTCCAAATTGAACTTCCCCAAATATATAAATTAATCAGTAGGCCCGTGGCAAAAACCAAACATGGCTTGCAAAATTTTGAATTCCGACTTCCCTTCATTCCCAATGATGAAATTAAGTGATATCTAGAACTTTAACTAAACCCCAGTTGACCAGTTCACTCTGCACCAACCCCACTCTCCCAACAATTAACAGAAAAGATACAAAAGGGAAAAATTAATGAAGATAAGCAAAATTAGTCAACAATTGATACAAGAGAAATTCATTACCGAACAGAGACTAGGCCATAGTATTTGAACATGCATACTTTTTTTAGTCCAAAACCAATAAAAGTGGGACCTTTACGAATTTTCCAAAACGTGTTGTGCAATTGATTTGTTTGCCACTTAAAGTTTTTTATAAGAAAAATAGAGGTCTAGCCCATATTTGATTGATAATTGCAGTTACAAAAGGTTTGTAGTTGCAAATTGGAAAGAAAACACAAGTTGCTCAAAAGAATTTGATCTTAAGTAACTTAAAGTAAAATAAAGATAGCGGGACACTGTTTTTTTTATTAGATCAAGAGCCGATTCTCAAAATTGTTTATATCTTTAAGAAGACTAGAAGCACCACAACTAGCACATGTAATTCCAACAATTGAATTATCTTGTTAAGAATATTCTTTTATTTTTTTATTTTTTGCTATAGTCATAATAGAATCTACTAGTTCTATATTTAGTACTAATGACGTCCTAGAAAACAATTTCAGAACAAAATTTCCTGAACCTTTCTTTGAAAGGGCTTATATGTAAAATGCAACAGAAGCTGCCTCTTTATAAGAAGAGAAGAGACCCTTCTCTGTTTGTAACACCCATTTCCATAGGAGATAATTTCTTTTTGACATGATGCGCTTTCAAGATATAATTCTTGCCTCAATACTCGTGCTCCTTACAGTTGGCTTAATGCTTATCACCCAGCCTCAAGTAGTGCAAGCTGGCAGAGTACCAGGTACCACCAGTTCAGTTATCATAGTTCGGCTGGTTTTCTTATTTATTTTTCGGTGAATAAAACTAGTTGTTATTATTACATATTTTTTTCAAATATTTTTCTTACAACTAACTGATGATAACATAGTTTTTTTAACTAGTATTTCAGAAATTTGCATCAAAAATTTTAAACAAACTGTATACAATTCGAGTGATAACAAACAATTGGTTTCTTGCCCTAAATTTATATCATTTGGAAATCTCCACCCCTATTTTGACTGAATAAAGCAAAAAAAAAAAAAAAAATAGTTTGTACCAATATCCTTATAAAATTCTTACTGTGTCCTCTTAATTATTTTCTTTTATTTTAAGGAAAACTAACTATATATATACCCATTTAAATTTTTCATAGTAGGTGGAGCTCAAACTAACCCTGCACCGTATAGTGATCCCAACAAGCATGGCGGCGGGATCGGCTAGGAGGAAAGCAGGAATTTGAAGAAAAGAGAAAACATTATCATTTCACATTCTTTTAATATGATTATAAGAAAACACCAATAAACCGTGTTAGGTAGGGATGCAGCGGGGCGTAGAGGATTGTATGGTATTTTTTATATTGAAAAAATAATACAAAATAATACGGTTTGAGATAACACTGGTCTTAAGGTGTTCTCTAGTCTATAGAATATGAGGTGAATGGTTTGAGATGAAATTTCTGTTAAGACAATAAATTACTGATGAAATATGGTTTTAGATTTTAATTTACTAATTTTTTAAAGGAGAATTTTTTTTAAATTTAGTTTTACTAATACAATGCGTTGGAGTACAAACCAATTTGACCACAAAAACACGCCTAATTAATTATTTCTTGAGGCTTGATCCCACATTTCTCTAATTACGCATGCAGTAAGTTTAGCTGTATAGTATTTCTTATTGTTCTTTTTTTTGTTTATTTTAATATCATTCCATCGCATTCAAACAACATTTAAAATAAACGACATATCAAACAAACGGTAATTAAAATAAACAACAATTCTTGGGGAATCAAAAGAATAAATCTGCCTAAGAGCATCTCCAACGTCTTGCAAATTGAATTGCAAATGCTGACTTGTCACTTTCTCTCTTCGATCTGTCAATTGCATCTTCTCTTTTACGGATGGAGAACGCTTTCATATTTTGAAAAGCTTGATTTCTTCCACGCTGGCGGTGAAACCCAATCAAATTTGTCGCTCCATCGCCCAGCTAAAAATACTTATTCCCCCTTCCTGAACTCATTGACGGCTTCTCAGGCACGGCCTCTCCCTCACTCGATGAAGCGCTCAACCTACTCGCACTGACCTCTTTCCTTCCGCGCTGTCGATTCCGAGGAAGTCTGTTTGGCTCCTTCTGAGTGAGCCTAGATAACATCGGTCTCTCTCTTTTAGTACAATCTATGTTTCATCCGTGCTTTTGGTAAAATCAGATTTGAGTAACTTACTCGAATTATTTTCTACCATGCGCCATTTTTTTTTAAGTAAAAGACAAGCCCATTTTGTTGTGTAAATAAATATATAAATACACTTCATCAAAATTCTCTTCATGCAAAATTTAATTGAATTGATTTAGATAAATCATGAGTTACATTATTCTTTGCACGGGGCTTGCTACAATTCTGGTAAGGCTTCTAAGTTCTAACTTCTTCTCTGTGGAGGTCTTCTGACTGGTTCGGTTCTTTACCAGTAACAAAAGGGCTTTTTTGCCTTTTTTTTTCTTAGTTTATGCTTTAGTCATTAGTTACCTGGTAAGTGCTTTGGCTAGTATAGTAACAATGTAGTTCTTGTGTTTGTGTGCTTTTTCAAACATACAGCAATATAAGCGAGAATGAGATGAGAAAAAGAAATGATAAGAGGATAAAACCGTAAAAGGTCGAAATTGATCCAGAAGAAGAAATTTACATCACCTGACTGGTACAAAGCCTAAACTGTTGATTTTGCTCGGACAGTTTCTGTAATTCTTGTATATTTTGTTGTTAAGTACAATTTGTTGGGTTCAGCGATTAGAGCTGATACAGGTTGTAGGTTTGTTATAGTACCAGTGTTCAGAAAAAGTAGAAGGCAGCCATTTAGTTTATGGGTAATTATTTTGTTACAGTATGAAGGATTCTTGAGAGTCAATTAATGGTTTACCAGTTGAAATTCACTTCTAAATGCAGGGAGAAGTTATACACGAGGAAGAGAGACTTTGTTGATTACTGTGGAGGGGGAGGTAGGGTTGATGGCAGGGACTTGCTTTATAGTATATATCATTGGGAAATTTTAATGAATGCATCTCATGTCTTCAAAATTTCTGGAGAACTTGATGATTAATTAGTATGTGGATAAGTCAACAATGCCTGAGAAGATGAACGAAGATGGATTTTTTTGGATAAAAAGTGAATATGGGTATTTAAAATCAAATATGATGACAATAGTTAGTGGAAATGGAACATGTATAATATTTAGTTATGTTGTGGTTAATTGTTTTGGAGTAGAACTAGGGTGCTCCTAAGCTCACCAAGCCCTTCCGTGAGCGCGACTCTAAAACCTATCGAATTGACTTCAAACGACATTTCCAAACCATTAGATGTTCAATCTATATTAAAATGTGCTTGGAGACCAAATTTTACATTTCTTGGAATTTTTTTACTATTTATTAAGATGGTTTGAAAATTGCTGTTTTTATTAAAATTCTGCACTATTGGAAAACAACGATTTTCAAACCATCTTAATAAATAGTAAAAAAATTCCAAAAAATGTAAAATTTGGTCTCCAAGCACATTTTAATATAGATTGAACATCTAACGGTTTGGAAATATCGTTTGAAGTCAATTCGATAGGTTTTAGAGTCGCGCTCACGAAGGGCTTGGTGAGCTTAGGAGCACCCTAGTTCTACTCATTGTTTTGGATGTAATAAGTTTAATTATGTTGGTTGATTCTTTTTGAACTGAAGTCCAATATGGCACTCCAACTTTGGATAAGGTATCTCTTACATACATTGTTGTGCTTTTTGTTCTTTTATGTTAATACCTTTTATTATAAGTTTCCGATTTGGGTTGCAGGGTTTTCTAGTGTTTGTGACAGCATTGTTTCACCTGTTGTAGATGTTCCAATTAATGTAAGTGTGCTAAAGTTGGTTCAATGAATTTTATTATTTAACTATTTTGCATGGTTCTGAAACTCGGAATCAGATACTTGACTGTGAAATTAGAATCGGGTGAATCGGTCGAAATCGGACGAATCGGATCGGAAACTCGGATTTTTTTGGCAGAAGCATGTTTTGTACTAAATTTGTCAAATAATTTATTCCAACACTCATAACAATCAAATTTGCAGTGTATTATTTAAAAATAATATTTATCTAATTTAAAAATTAAATAGACACTGTTCGATAAAACAATTAAAAAAACTGAATAAATTTACAAAAGACAAATAAAATATTGAATTTTAACTTTTACATTTTCATATTTTATTTTGTATATGCATTGATTTATTTTCATAGAAAATATTTTATTTCATAAACAATTAATATTTTATTTTTACTCAAGTAAAAATAATAAATAAATAAAACAAACTGTCTCTATTTAATAACAATAAAGTCCTGTTTTTATTAATAACCGGTCCTTGTTTGGACAATCTAAACATTCATTTTTAATAAAATCCATGTTAGTAACTAGTCCGCTCCTCCCTATTTAATAACATGTTTGGACATGGTCCACAGTGAACCATGTTATATTTTCAAAACATAATTGTACACTACATAAACCAAGTCTATTCAATATTTTATAATTATTTAAGCTTTCTTCTTCTTTGTTCTGAATCGCGACTCCTCTCTTTGCCGTGATTTTTATTTTTACCAAAAAAAAAATATATTTTAATATAAATAACCAGGTTTTTATAAGATTTTTATTTCTACCCAAAACGCTAGGAATATTTGCGGTTCGAATTAAAAATTCGGAACGCTAGGAATATCAGCGGTCCGAATTCTTAATTCGAAACGCTAGAATTCCTAGCGGTCCGAATTCTTAATTCGGAACGCTAATATTCCTAGCGTTCCGAATTCATAATTCAAAACTACAGTCGCCAACCTTTTCATTTATTACTATATTAAATGGTAATTTTTCACCGATAACCCTAAAGTTATTTTATTACAAAGAATTATATTATAAAAACTTATCAATAATATAAAATTTCATTTATTATTTTATTAAATGGTAATTTTTCACCGATAACCCTAGAAATTTATTCACCGATAACCCTAAAGTTATTTTTATTACAAAGAATTATATTATAAAAACTTATCAATAATATAAAATTTCATTTATTATTTTATTAAATGGTAATTTTTCACCGATAACCCTGAAGTTATTTTTATTACAAATTATATTATAAAAACTTATCAATAATATAAAATTTCATTTATTATTTTATTAAATGGTAATTTTTCACCGATAACCCTAGAAATTTATTCACCGATAACCCTAAAGTTATTTTTATTACAAAGAATTATATTATAAAAACTTATCAATAATATAAAAATTCATTTATTAATTTATTAAATGGTAATTTTTCACCGATAACCCTGAAGTTATTTTATTACAAAGAATTATATTATAAAAACTTATCAATAATATAAAATTTCATTTATTATTTTATTAAATGGTAATTTTTCACCGATAACCCTAAAGTTATTTTTATTACAAAGAATTATATTATAAAAACTTATCAATAATTTGTAATAAAAATAACTTTAGGGTTATCGGTGAATAAATTTCTAGGGTTATCGGTGAAAAATAACTTTAGGGTTATCGGTGAAAAATTACCATTTAATAAAATAATAAAAGAAATTTTATATTATTGATAAGTTTTTATAATATAATTCTTTGTAATAAAAATAACTTTAGGGTTATCGGTGAAAAATTACCATTTAATAAAATAATAAATGAAATTTTATATTATTGATAAGTTTTTATAATATAATTCTTTGTAATAAAAATAACTTTAGGGTTATCGGTGAAAAATTACCATTTAATAAAATAATAAATGAAATTTTATATTATTGATAAGTTTTTATAATATAATTCTTTGTAATAAAAATAACTTTAGGGTTATCGGTGAAAAATTACCATTTAATATAATAATAAATGAAATTTTATATTATTGATAAGTTTTTATAATATAATTCTTTGTAATAAAAATAACTTTAGGGTTATCGGTGAAAAATTACCATTTAATATAATAATAAATGAAAAGGTTGGCGACTATAGTTTTGAATTATGAATTTGGAACGCTAGGAATATTTGCGTTCCGAATTAAGAATTCGGACCGCTAGGAATCCTAGCGTTTTGAATTAAGAATTCGGACTGCTGATATTCCTAGCGTTCCGAATTTTTAATTCGAACCGCAAATATTCCTAGCGTTTTGGGTAGAAATAAAAATCTTTTAAAAACCTGGTTATTTATATTAAAATATATTTTTTTTTGGGTAAAAATAAAAATCACGGCTCTCTTTCTGAATGGCGACTCGCCAAATTCTTTCGACTGCCTTCTAAAAAATACAAAATTGACTCAATTGCATCATGCGCAGCAACTCTTGATTCTTGACCATGCGCAGCAATGACCGATTCTTTCGACTGCCTTCTCCTCAGCAACTCACCCTTGATTCTTGACCATGCGCAGCAACTCAAGCCTCACTAGTACAAAAAACCCTTTCACCGACCTCCAATCACCGACTGTTTTAATATGTAACAGTCGGTGTAGATACTGCTGGTAAAATTGTAAATAACAAGAACCTCAACACTGACTGGTCCAATACAAAAAACCGTCAGTGAACCAACACCGACTGTTTTTTAAGAAAACAGTCGGTGTTGCTCACAGCCTACACCGACTGTTTTTCATAAAAAACAGTCAGTGTTTAGCATTCATCAACACCGACTGTTTTTTAAAAAAACAGTCGGTGTTGGTCACAGTCTACACCGACTGTTTTTTAGAAAAAACAGTCAGTGTATAGCATTCTTCAACACCGACTGTTTTTTTTTAAAAAACAGTCGGTGTTGGTCACAACCTACACCGACTGTTTTTTTAAAAAACAGTCGGTGTTGAGCTATTACCAACACTGACTGTTATTTAAAAAAACAGCCGGTGTTGGTTGAGATCTTACACCGACGGTTTGTTGATAAAAACAGTCGGTGTTTGTCTATGTTGTAATTCATAAAACCTAGTTTACAGTCGGGTATGGTTGAACCGACGGTGTTGGAGGATTTACCGGCTGTTTTTTCTTGGAACCGTCAGTGAGGTTTCTTTTTAACATCTGAAGAGCTCTTCTTTTCCCAAATATCAATTTCGATCGGCAGCTTCATTTCGCTCTTCAGAGGTTCATTTCGCTCTTCAGAGGTTTCTTTTTAACTCGTAAACAGCTTCATTTCGCTCTTCATTTCGCTGCTTTCCTTGCTTATTCAACAACAATTAACCCTATTCTGATGTACCAGAACCCCTCCTCCGTGCTTGGTTGGCTCTTCGGTGGCATATTTCAGGTACCAGAGCCCCTCCTCTGATGTACCAGAATTTTTCCTTGAAAAAGAGGATATTTCAGGTAACTTAATTCGTGTAACTCATTTTCCTTTTAACTATTTCAGATCTCCCTTCCAACTATTTAATTTCCCTTCTGACTATTTCAATCGATAAGGCCATGTATATATGCTGCCTCCTCATGTTGCTGTCTGAAAAACTAAGCATCTAGCTAATGGTGAAATCTCATTAGACAGATATCAATACCCAATACCCAATGGTGAAATCAATACCCAATGGTACCATATATAGCCTGATATCAATATATACCCAATGGTGAAATCTCTTGGTTGTTTAATTAGAAAATGATAAAATCAATAAAACGTTAGTGCAGCTAGTGCATGCCCCTGCTTAGATGGGTGTTTATACTTTTTAAACAGGTGCTTGTATTATTATGATATGAATATATATATTAATGAAAATGAAAATGAAAAATGAGATTTTTCTTATGCCTTTCCTCCTCTATATAATTATTCATGTGTGACTTCTCTAGATATTAAGTTGTGTATTGTAATTGATCAGTCCTTCCACTCTGAGCGTTGAGAAGTTTTGAAACAACTTCTCCGTTCTGATTCACTTCGTGAAGAAAATTTATTATTTTAATAAAAAATTTGGTTTTCATATTCAGGAATTCATCTTAGCGAGTGCATAAATTTTGTGATGTATACAACCATTAAATTCTAGCAATTAGATGCTGCTACTTCATTTCAGCACTTAAAAGGTATGGTACCAGCCTACTTTTTTCACTAGTTTTCTTCAAAACATAAAAAAGGTTGCATTAAATTTTTCTTAACAAAGAATTTTGTGCCCGATGAAATAGTTTACTTCCATAGAACAGCTAGTGCGATTTTTCTTATGCCTTTGGAGATCAATGATGTATGCTAATTTTTTCATGTCTAAGGGTATTTTGGTGCTTATGTTGGGTTCTACAAGAAACCACTTTATTCTCGAAGTTACAATTGCTTGCTTTAGTTTGGATTATGTCTTTAAAATTTGTAATTTGCAAATTGCAGCGCTGCTTATAAGGGATTTGGAGATTGTACGCCTTGTTTTATTTCTGGATGCTCAAAGGAGATTGTACTACTTCAAAAGAGAAGGTAATTAAATTTAATTAAATTTGTTAATGGTTAGATTAATGGCTTTACGTTGATTGGTATTTCCTAATTTCACCCCAATTATATATGGAATAGTTTGTAGCTTAGTATTATTGTATTGTGCGATCTATCCAATTTGCCTTGAACATTTAGTATGCCTTTTAGGTCGATGCCCGTTCAAAATTAATCCAATAGGGATTAGTTTTGAATAGTTCCCTGTTGGGACTGCTCTTTGAATGTTTTGTCTCATTTAGGATGTGAACACATGTCAGCGGATTTGGTATTTAAGAAAAATTCGGTAGCATTTATCCTTGTTCCCACGAGTACGTATTGGATTTCATCTCCAAACGGATGTGATTTTTACGCGTACTTGGGGAACAAAGGGGAAATGCTGCCGAATTTTTCTTAAATACCAAATCCCGCTGACATGTGCTCACTACTGAGACAAAGCATTCAAAGAGTGGGTTAGGATTGTGCACCGGCCCTATGTAAGCCCCAAATTGTAATTTTAAGCCCCAAATTGTAATTTTAACACCGTCACAGCACCAGTAGTAAAAAAATGACAGAGGGGCTCAGCTGAAGGGTTCATTTGAACAAATAAAATGTTTTGGGGGTCAATTATACCAAATTATGGGTTCAAGGGTCATTTTCAGACTTTTTCTATAATATTATAAAAGATTATAGTGTGATATATGAAATTGTGGTGTTGAAATTTATTTATGGATTACTCCATTTGGGTAATGGGTACTTGTGTATGAAACAACTCATACCAGCCTTAGCTATTGGAAAAAATAATCTTATTCTTAAAGGGAGGAGCTAGCTAATGAGAGAAATTCATTAGTTGCATCTGTGTTATGGATTCCCTGAAACCAGACACTATATCTATATAAATAACAAGTCTTCTTTAAGCCACTACAGATAGTTTATTCTCAATCACCTACATATTTCGCCATGAAGATCTGAAACCTATTACAATTGGTTGAACTGAAACTCGAATGAAATCGACCCAAAATCCAACAATGTTCTTCCTATACATAACTGATGCAAACCTGACTCGATCCACATCTGATCTGATTCCTCTGATTGCCTTCTTTACAATGAAAAAAATTTAGCTAAATCCCAATCACCTACATAACCTGACCCGAACCAACTCAACCCTAACTAATCCGAACCCAATTCAACTCGACTTGAAATTAGTATATGAATTTAATATTTTTACATTCAGTCAAAGATGTTAGGTGGGAAAAAGCTTAAAGAAGACTTTTATCTGTAGGGCGCAGAACTTCAAGTTAATTTAATATTTTTTCTCTATTGATTCCCTGAAACCAGACACTATATCTATATAAATAACAAGTTGTTATACCACTATATTTAACAAGTTGTTATTTTGTTCTAGTGTATAGACCAAGATGTTTCAATGCCCGCATCGGCATCTAATGAAGTGGCGAAATCCATGCATCGTAAGGCGCTTATTCCAAAGAAATTGTTAGCGAGGGTGGGACCCGAGTTCGCAGCCATAAATGAGAGGGTGATGAGAGAACCGCATGATAAGAATGGGTTCCTCTTGGAAATTAAGGAGGATGCGTTACTCCCTCAGTCGACGCTAATCAACTTAGGGTTTAATGACTTGACGGATCTAGCGAAGCAAGACATGCTCGATGTTTCAATAATATCCATCTGGGTTATGTGAGTTTCTTCAACTTAATACACATAGTGATTAATTTCAAAATTAACTCATTTCAACATTTACGTAGTTTCAAGATCACCAATCAATTTTATTAGGTTTCTTAAGCTTTCAGTGAGTTTGATCTTGATAGGAATTATTATATATTTTTTGAGAGAAAGATGGAGTTTGAGAGTTCAATAAAGCATTGCTCTTTGCCACAAGCCAAATGCTGGTTCACTGATACGGTCCATTATTACCTTGTACAATCTAACTATACTAAATGAAGACTAACCTAAAAGAAGAAATCTTCCTATGACAGATCAGTATATAATACAGCCAAAAAATCTGGAACTTGAGTGCAATTTTCTTCAAAGAAGAGTTTAACAACTCCTAAAATCAAACAAAACCAAGGTCCCATTAATATAAATTGTTATGCACACCTCACATAATAAAAAATTGTGAACTGTGGAAGGTTTAGGTTGGGTGAATTTCAACCCCTTCTAAACTTTGTTCCTTAGTCAAAGGTTTCCGTTTGTCAATTTTTTTTTCATGTTGGATGCTAAAATTATAAGTTTGCTTGTTCTCTTCCGCTTAGTAAATTGAAAAACAATATTCTATAATTCACAAAACAGTTCCTGATTTAGTATTATTTGCCTACGTGTTTCTTGATGGCTGATAGAGACCATATGAAAGAAAAGAGGTACATTTTGGCTCATAGTTTGTCCCTTAAGAACCAGTTAAGCAATTGAGCAATAAGGTGCCCAAAAAGAATGTCAAAAGGATCTGACTGGTATGGCACTACAATACTGTGTGGTAATCCTCTAAGTGCAATGCAATAAAACTTCCTTAACACCTCTTGTAATGATTTTCAGATATTTAAAGAGACTTGCCACTGATCTGGGTCGCGAGGTTGACATCGGTTTTTTAGACCCTAGTAGAATATCTTCATCACTTTTTAATTCTGCTCAAAAGGAGGCCGCTTCAAGCTACTTGCTCGAGTCATTGAATAATATGCAGGATAAGAAATTTATCCTTGGACCATACTTTCAGAGGTTAGTTGTTACTTTTATTTGAGTAATGTATATACGTTTAACAACATATGTAGATTGATTATTACTATTTATTATTGTAGTAACCACTGGGCGCTTTTCGTTTTTGTCATGCGTGATAATATGGTGTATGTTATTGATTCTCTACCGTCAACGGAACCAAGTTACGATATCACGTTGCCATTTAAAGAGTGAGCAATACTATTTGTTGGTAATTTCTAATTTCATTTACTTACAATCAACGTATTATTTGTTGGTAATTACTAATTAATTCCTTGACATTTAATAAATTTCAGCATTTTGAATCTTATGTGGAGGCCGGAGGAGTGCACAAGGAGGGATCAACGGAATGCAAGTGGAAATTCATCAAGGTGTCAACTTCTACACTTGAATTTTAATTTGATACTTAATTTGAATTTATTTTTGTTCCCTTGCTGTCCAGAAAAGCATCTATTTGTAAAATCAATTTGGTACCATCTTTCAAGCACTGTTTTGGAAAAAAATTCAGAACTATCGGGTTCGCAACTATTAGCTGCGCTACCAATATTTTTTTGCGTTAATTGAGATTAATTCGACTACATCTAATTTGACGGAATCGATGTTTAAAAATAATGTCAATGAAAGTTGCGCATCGAATAGCTGCGCAACTGGCCTGCTGGTCACTTGGTTGCAAACCTGGTCACTTGGTCAGTTTATTTTTTTAAATATGGTAAGAAAAAAATTCTGGCAGTTCTGTGCTAGGAGGTCCAATTATTGTGAATTATTATTAATTATTATGAATTTGTTACCAAATTCATTCTCAAATGATGGCCCCCAACAGAAAAAAAAACAAAAGCAAAAGAGAAAGGAGCTTAATTATAGCTACATAATCTTAATTATTGATTTTACTTAAATGGAACATTTCAGAGCCCTAAGCAAGTAGGCGGCAAGGTGTGTGGATTTTACGTCATGAACACATGCAAGACCTAGTCACTACGCAATTTGACGTATTTCCTAATGTATGAATTTTATAATAGAACTTGATTAATTTTTCATATAGATTAAATATAATTAACTTCTCAATTTGTATTCATGCAGTGTGATTTACCGATAACAAAATATACGCCGACGCAACTTCATGCAATAACACGAAAATGGTGTGAGTTTTTTTTGGAGAACTTCTAAACTATTTATAAGAAATGCAATATATGTTGTTATGTTCATATGCATATTTTGTAAATGTCTCATATATGTAAATTTTGTTATAATGTGTTTTTGGTGAATGAAATATAAGATCTGTTGGATTTGAGTTATCTTTGGATTTGAATGAAATATATGAGAGGTGCCTCAGGTGTATAGGTAGGGAATAGTTATCTTTGGATTTGAGTAGACAGTGGTGCAGTTTCTATGTATTATCTCATTTCTAATATATTTGCTTGGTAGCCTCTACTAAAAAGAAATATAAGATATGTTGTTTATATTGTGTTTTATTATTGTTTGTGTTGCTCAAATTAATTGCATGGTATCCTAATTAATGTTAATGAATGCCGAAGATTAATATATTGCTAGCAAAATATGGAGGCTAGCCCCGATATAAATAGAACCACGCCAAAATTTTGAACAAACACCGACTGTTTTTAGGATCGACACCGACTGTTTTTAGAACAAACTAGTGACCATATTTCAGAACTGTTTTCAAAGAAAACAGCCAGTGTAGGCCGCCTACAACGCCAATTTTATAAAAAAACAGCCGGTGTACAAGGCCAATACCGACTGGTTTTGACAAAAAACAGCCGGTTGTACAAGGCCAATACCGACTGTTTTTAACAAAAAACAGCCGGTGTAGGCAGCCAGCACCGACTGTTTTTAACAAATAACAGCCGGTGTAGGCTGGCTACACCGGCTGTTTTTTGTTAAAAACGGCTGGTGTTAAGACCTACACTGACGTTTACTTAAACCGTCGGTGTTAGTTCTCTACACTGACTGTTATTTAACCGTCAGTATAGCTGTACCTATACTGGCGGCGCCATCACCGACGCCTTGAAAACAGTCGGTGTAGGGTTTTTTTAACAGTCGGTGTAGGTGTTTTTTGTACTAGTGCCTCCATGCGGTCCAGGTCACCCTACGACGGCATAGGCGGCTGAGACTCGGTCCAAGTTGGCGAGAATCGGTCATTTTTGC